>CM071678.1:3581610-4181610 GCA_036553675.1 Solanum okadae | reverse complement strand
TTTAGGATTTTAGAACTTTAGGTTGTGAACTTTAGAAATCTTGAATTATTATGGGATTTTAGAACTTTAAGTTGTGAACTTTAAAAATCTTGATTTATAGAATTTATGAACTAATTATTAGGTTGAACTTCAGAAATCTTGATAAAATATAGTCTTTATGAACTATTTGTAATTTTGAAATGATTTTTTTGTAATTTTAAAACGAATTTTGAAAGACTTTATAAGTCTGTAAATTGTGATTTAGATATTTTTGAATGTAATTTAAGTTTGTTGTTTTATATTTTGTGTAGCTTCTTTATAATGTTTTGTGTTTGATAGGGGCTGAATTGAATTGAATTTACAGGTGGGCAGCAGAAACTGCTAGTTTCTACTATCAAAAAAATTGCAGAAAAAGCGATGGACAGGGTCCTTTAGTTCGTCGCTTTTCTGGATTTTTCAAATTTTTATTTCCAAAAAAGCGACGGACTGCGTCTCATTGTCCGTCGCTTTTCAAGATTCTAAACAAATTAAAATTAATTAAAGCGACGGACGGTGTCGCATTCTTCAAAAAAAATATTTTAAAAAAAAAACAAAAGTGACGCAGTGCATCGCTTTTGGAAAAGCGTCGAGCCAAAAAGCTACGAGATTGACTGCATCGCTTTTGACAGTTTTTTAGTAGTGATAGTTATATAATATACAACATATTAACTTAACTTTCTTGCTTGGAATTGCTTTCTCTCGGCACCTTTGCATAAAAAATAAGTCGAAAGTCTACTAAAAATAATATCTACACCTACCCTCCTCAGACCCCACTTGTGGAATTGTTGGGTATAGCAAGAGTTAATTGGAAATGGAGGGAAGATGAAAAGAGGAATTGAAAAAGATTCTCTTATGCTTTAGGAAAAGACATTTCACCCTCATTGGTGGTGGAAAGGAAAATAGAAGTGTTTAAATAGAGAAACACTTCTATTAGTTGTTAAAAGGGTTGGAAAGAGGGACCCCCCTTGCGTTGTCGTCGCTCGCTAGCTTTGGCTTTGGAAAATGATCGAGAAATTATTTTTTGGACAAAGTTTTGTTTTAATGATTTATTTAATTAATTAAATTCAATTAAATGGCCAAAACGTTTCAATTATTTAGTTAATTAACCGAAACATTCCGACCCAACTCAGATCCATGCGATCCGTTTTATTTAAAATACTTTCCCATTTTATTTGAATTTCCCGCCGTTGGAGATGACTGTTCTAAAAGGTTGCAACTTTCAGGAACAGCCATGACCGTTTGAAAGGTTGTAAACTTTCATGAATGGTCGTGTGGATTCTGAAAGGTTGCAACCTTTCTGAACCAGTTCCTCTTGGCTATAAATACCAGTAATTTTTCATATTTTTTACTTACAAAAAATTTTGATTTCTTCTTCTTCTGCACAAATTATTTTCGTGTACTTTACTGCTGTTGAGTGGCTTGCTGACACCAAAGTTTTGGGTATCAATACACTTGTAATCAGTGGTACTGTTTTAAACACAGATTGGCTAACAATTACACTGAGCATATTATTATTGTTAAACCTCTCTATTCCATAAAGATGGCGGTAAAGTCTACGTAGATTTTTTTCCTTTTTGAGCATGTTATTGTTGTTAAACTACGCTACCCCACAAAGTAGCGGTAAAGTCTACATTCATTTTTCCCTTTCTCAGAGCTCACTTGTGGAATTACACTGCATGCTATTGTTGTTAAACCTCTATCATACAAAGATAGCGGTAAAATTTGTGTGCATCCTTTTCCTCTTTAGACCTCACTTGTGTAATTATACTAAGTATGTTATTAATTGTTTGAGTTTTATTTTTTATATTTCCTAGAGAAATGGAGCCAAGAGAAGCAATAGATGAATTGTTATTGAAATTGCATCTTTGTTTTGCTACAAACACAAAAATAGGAATAATAGGAAGTGGACCAAGTGGAATATCAGCTGCTTATGCATTGGTAAAACTTGGTTATAAAAATATCACTATTCTTGAGAAGTATAATTTTGTTGGTGGCATGTGTGAATCAGTTGATATTGAAGGTATTTATGCTAATTTCTCCCTTCATTTCAATTTATGTTGTATACGTTCCTTTTTAATTTGTTCGTAGAAAACCATCTTGCTTCCTTATTTAGAGAGTCCGAGCAACATATATATTTTCTTATCATGGTATCAGAGTCATGCCTATTAAATTCTTATTTCACTCGATGTTGGCCCCTCATATTATATCGTCCATGAGTGTGTGGGGGTGTTGAATTGTCCCAAATAGGTGGGTGGAGGCACTTTGTCCTCTTACATGATTCTTTTACAATTTTCGTCTTCTGGAATTGAGTTAGACCCAAGGTCCATTTTCTTATCAACATAAATTGGGACGGGGGGAGTTTATATATAAAGTATGTTGTCGCACTAAAAGATTTTACAGAATGATTTTAATTCTATACACTAACAGTGTAAAGAATTTTTCCACTATCAATTTATTTGAACGAGTTGTACGTACACGTGGTCGTATGGTCAAGGTTACATTTAGCTACTTTTAGTTATCGTGGTAACATCAGAATCAGTGTATAATTTAAACTCTTAAACATACGTGTTACAAATCGAGGAAATAATTACGACTTGGGAGGACAAGTTCTTGCTGCAAATAGTGCTCCAACAATATTTCATCTAGCAAGAGAAATCAGAGCTCACCTTGAAGCTCCAGGTTAGTTATTACTTATTACTCATGGAATTTGGCATAAAACCCTGAAAGTTTTAAACCATTCTACTAAGATATGTTTCGGACTCTGCAAAATGTCGCCAGGTGCATATCAGATCCTCCAATAGTAGCACATTTTTGGAGAATCCGACAAGGGTGCAACAACATTTTGCAAAGTCCAAGTAACATATCTCCTAAGTAGTCCAAATAATTGCCGAGTCACGAGTAGTAAACCTTCCAATAATATTTAAAAGTACTAACTTTATTCCTGTGAATTTTCCGAAACATTACTTGTTACTGATCCCTTTGAGCAGTAAGCAACAGCGGAAGAATCAACATGAATAGCCTTGAGGAGGAGTTGTTCGGTAAAGTACAAACTATTGACTATTACACCACAGTCTTGAAGATAACTGGATTTGATCATATACCAATGGGTGGTTACTACTTTGGTGAGTTCATGGATGATCCAAAAGCCATCGGGAATCCAGTTGCAATGCAAAGATTTTACAATGACACGAACGTCTTCTTGTTCTGGTCTTATGGTAACTCAGTCGACATAGTAGGATTAAAGGTCACTGAGCTCCTCATAAAAACTGTTGAAAGTATGGGAGGCTTTGTTGAAAAAGTTGTTTTGCAACGAAAGTTCAAGTATTTCCCTCATGTTAACAGCCAAGGTACTCCTGAAAAGACTATGTGGAATTTTCATTTGAGTTTAAGTTTTATGCACTCACAATCATGAATCACTTATAAGTCTATGGCTAAACTACTCTGAATCTTTATATAGTGTGTATAACTAATATCTTTTCATTTTAAGATTCGAACTATTATCAGTCTATTGATTGTGTGTTTCGAAATTACACAATCCTACATGGTCAAATTCTGTAATAAAACTCAAATTTGGGTTTCATTTCAAGGGACATACTAGACTAAAAGTGTCCTAAATTGCGACCTCACCTAACTGATTCCTCTGAGCCTAAGATGCGGTCTCTACCCGGAGATAATCATCAATTGATGTTATTTGGTTGCACTATATGTTGTATTTGCATTGTTGAGTTATTTGGTTGCACTATATATTTAGTTTACGACAACAACATTCAAAAGTCTTCTTTACTTTCTTAAACTCCGTGTCAAGTCAAAACCAGAAAAATAAATTGAAAATGAGGGAGTAGTTGATTTGTTGAGTTTAGTTGATCATGATTTTGGTCTAATCGATATTTTGTCAGAGACTATGTTAGGGTGTTTATCTAACTGCTATATAATGAATATATTGATTTTTTTGCTTTTGCAGAGGTTACTGCCACTGAAATCAGATTGTATCCATGCTTCTAGGCAACTAGATGAATCTTCTGGGATCAAGAAGACTGCAAACCTTTGCTAGATGATTTGTGTTTTCTCCAGTTCACTTCTGGTTCAACTAGTAATCCTAAAGGAGTTATGATTACTCATAGAGGAATGATCATTCAAAATGTGAAGTTGATGCAGAGAAGATGTCGGGCCACAACGTGGACGATACTAGTGACCTGGCTACCACAGTATCATGACATGGGACTTATTGGAGGACTCATCACTTGCCTAGTAAGTGGAGGTTGTGAAAAAAGTTAAAGATGATTTTTTGAATGACATAGATTTCTCTAGAATGTCCTAATATAGAAACTTAGAAATTATCTTGAAGAAATAGCTAGATATTCTAGAGTAGTTGTCTTAAGGAAATATTTAGCTATTTTAGAGTAGTTGCTAGAAGATAAGTTCACTAGAACTTTCTCATAGATGTATCTAGAAGAGTTTCTAGAACCATCCCTAGACAAGTATAAATAGGAGATAGCCTTGTACATTTGTATTAAAACGAAAAATCAAAGCACTTAAAGAGTCTTCTTCCATTACAAAGTTCTTCTTTCCAAATTCTCTTTTTAACTTTCTAAATTCCTCTTCTTCTTTAGTTGAATCTTCCGATCTTAGTTAACCATCTTGGGCTAGCAGAAGGTTTCCCGAGTATACTTTTCTTCTGCTATTCTCTACATGGTATCAGAGCCATAGCCACACACTGGTTTTTGGTTTTTAATTCAAGATCGGGTTAGTGAAAAATTCAACTTGTTTCTCTATATGGATTTCAACGGTTGTGCTAACGGATTGGGGATGGAGCTGTTGAACCAGTCCAATTACAAGGTATGGAGGACATGTATGGAGTTATACCTTGTGGGTGAGGATTTGTGGGGTTAACGGGAGTAACACAAGTCCTCCTGCCGATGGACCAGAGAATAGTAACACATACAAGAAGTGGAAGCAGGTTAATGCTAAGGCTGAATTTGTCCTGAAGAGGTCAATATCCTCCAATTTATTTGATCATATTATAAGGTGCAAATCAGCTCATGAAATATGGAGGACCCTCGATCAGCTGTTCAACAAGAAGAATGAAGCTCGGCTACAAATATTGGAGAATGAATTGGCTAACACCATTCAAGGTAACCTCTCTATAGCCGAGTATTTTTTGAAGATTAAGAACTTATGTTCTGAGATATCTTTATTGAATCCGAAGGAGGCTATCTTTGAAGCACGAATAAGAAGAAATATTATTCGTGGGTTGAAATCAGAATATATTCCCTTTGTTACATCGATTCAAGGATGGGCTCAACAACCATCCTTGGAGGAGTTTGAGAATCTGTTGTCATCACAGGAGCTACTAGCCAAGCAAATGGCTGGGGTATCAATCAAAAAAGGGGAAGAAGATGCTCTTGTATCAAACAAAAGTAAATTTAAAGGAAAAACAATAAGAGATAGGCCACACTCTCGATTCCAAAGTGGTTCAATTCCGCTAGGAAAGGAGAGAGAGTCTACCAATAACTATAAGACTCTCAAATGTTATCGGTGTGGCAAAAACGGACACATAAAAAGATTTTGTCGAACCAAGGAAAGCAATATGGCTCAAACTGAAAAAGTTGTTGAAGAAGAAGAAGACTGGGGAAAGTGTTTCGTAGCCGAGACTCGAGCAATAGATGCAATGACATCTATTAATTTTGAAAGAGACTGGATCGTGGATTCAGGATGTGGGCATCATCTTACTGGAGATGAATCTAAATTTTCCGACTTTCACAAATACAATGGTCGTGATGTCATTGTAACAACAGATAATACAGTTTATCACGTGGAGAAGGAAGGCACGGTCCTCATCAATGAGAAGCAGGAAGACTCAACCACTCTCAACAGTGTGTTTCATGTTCTAGGGATGAGGAAAAATCTATCTTCTGTTGCAAATACCGTAGACGCAGGAAGTTATCTCCTATTTGGACCACATGATGTGAAGTTCCTTCAAAATATCAAAGAACTCAAGGCAGATGTCATTCATACCGGTAAGAGAGTTAATAATTTATATGTTTTATCTGCCTCTAATTCATATATTGAGAAGATGAGTAGCAATGATATTGCACATCTATGGCATGCTAGACTTAGGAATCTTAACATGGAAAAGTTAAAAGTCATGGTAAAATTGAATCTAGTAAAAGGATTGCCTAACTTAAGCAATTTTGGTGGAGGAGAAATTTGTGAAGGATGTCAATACGGAAAGGCACACCGTCTTTCGTTTGATAGATCCTTGTCAAGATGCATTGCTCCACTAGAGCTAATTCATAGTGATTTGATGGGGCCAACAAGAACTTCTTCGTTCTCCGGTTGTTCTTATATGCTAATTTTAATTGATGATTTTACTAGATTCACATGGGTTTATTCTGTGAAGCATAAGTCAGAAGTTCTCAACAAGTTTATGGAATTCAAGGAAACTGTTGAAGGCAAGCTGAGCTCAAGAATAAGAAGGTTGCGAACAGATAACAGTGGTGAGTACACTTCTGAAGAGTTTCTCTCTTTTTGTCGTCAATATGGCATTAAAAGAGAACTTACTTGTGTTTATACGCCATAACAAAATGGAGTGGCAGAAAGAAAGATTCGACACTTAACAGAGACATGTAAAAGTTGGCTTCATGCCAAAAATCTACCTAGAGCCCTATGGGCTGAAGGTATGAAATGTGCAGCTTATGTGATCAACAGGATGCCGCTTTCTCCAAACAACATGAAGTTTCCCTATGAATTAATGTTTGGAGAGAAGCCTAATATCAAAAACCTAAGAGTGTTTGGATCTATTTGTTATGTTCATATCCCTGATTCTCAACGGAGCAAGCTGGATCCCAAGGCAAGAAAATGCATCTTTGTTGGATACGATGAAAGGAAAAAGGCTTGGAAGTGCATGGATCCGAAAGCTCATCGTTTTGTTGTTTCTAGGGATGTCGTATTTGATGAAATCTCCTTGTATTATGGAGTTGCATCAAAAGGAGAGGGTTCTAAAATACTGAACCCTGGAGTTTCGAACTTGCCCATCACAAGTTCTTCTCCAGATAATACAGTTGTTAAGGAGCTAAGCGAAAGGGGGAGCCCAGAAACTCAATAATGTGAAACTGAACAAGAAGATGATGCATTGATTTCACAAAGAACAAACCGAACTATTGTTAAGCCAGCTCGGTTCAGAGATGAAAACTTTGTTGGTACATATTCGTGTTTCTTTGCAGGGCCAATTGACGATGAAGAGCCTTCATCTTTTGAAGAAGCTAAAGGAGTCAAAGAGTGGAAGTTTCCCTTGGATGATGATATAGAGGCTCTAATGAAAAATCAAACTTGGAGCCTTGTGCCAAAGCCAAGAGATGTACAACCCATTTCTTGCAAATGGGTTTACAAAATCAAAAGAAAAGCAGATGGTAGCATAGATAGATATAAAGCTAGATTGGTTGCTCGAGGCTTTTCTCAAAAATATGGCGCAGACTACGAAGAAACCTTCAATCCAGTGGCTAAGATGATCTCAGTTCGAGTTGTACTAACTATGGCAGCCTCATATGGTTGGAAACTATGGCAACTTGACGTGAAGAATGCTTTCTTGTATGAAGAACTTGACAAAGATATTTATATGGAGCAACCACCCGGGTATGTTTCTAACTAACATCCTGATTATGTTTGCAAACTTAAAAAAACACTTTATGGACTCAAGCAAGCTCCACGAGCATGGTATGGAAAAATTGCTTAACATCTATATTTTTGTGGCTATACCACATCACATTCAGATCCTAGCTTGTTTGTTAAGAAACAAGAAGATTTTCATGTGGTTGTTCTCTTGTACGTGGATGACATGATAATTACAGGAAACGATGATGATAAAGTTGCAAGGCATCAAGAAGAGCTTGCCCTAAGATTTAATATCAAGAAGTTGGGAGAATTACATCATTTTCTTGGCTTAGAGGTAACAAACACAAGTAAAGGGGTCTTTGTTACCCAAGAAGGGTATGCCAAGAAGCTTGTGGACAGGTTTGGGGTGAAACAAAGCAAAAAGTGCTCTACGCATTTGGAGACTAGCACAAGGCTAAGGTGTGAAGAAGGCTCACTTCTTGTAGATCCCAAGCCTTATCGAGCTCTAGTTGGAAGTCTCCTGTAGTTGATTATTACAAGGCTAGACATTGCCTTTTCTGTTGGATATGTCAGCAGATTTATGCAGTCACCAAGAAAGCCTCACTTGAAAGCTGCAAAGAGGATCCTGAAGTATATCAACTCAACATCAGATATGGGCCTTTTTTTCAAAAGAAAGAATGACTTGGTATTAATCGGCTATACCGACGCAGATTTTGGTGGTGATATGGATAATCGAAGATCAACATCAGGCAATATCTTTCTCTGTGGTGGAACAGGTATTTCTTGGTGCAGTAAGAAGCAAAACTCAGTTTCTTTGTCAACTACGGAGGCGGAATATAAAGCAGCAGCACTTACATTTCAAGAATGTGTATGGCTCCAAAGACTTGCTGAAGATTTGCACCTATCTATATCAAAGCCAACTACGATCTTTGGAGACAACCAAAGTGCCATCAAGCTTGCAAACAATCCGGTATTTCATGCAAGAACTAAGCACATTGAGGTGGAACATCATTTCATTCGAGAAACATTTCTTGATGCAACTTTATATACATCGGAGATACGAAGTCAGGAGAATATTGCTGATATCTTCACCAAGTCACTTCCAAAAGCTTCATTTGAGTTTCTCCGCGGCAAGATTGGGATAGTTTCAAAAAATCACTTTAAGGGGGAGTGTGAAAAAAGTTAAAGATGATTTTTTGAATAACATAAATTTCTCTAGAATGTCCTAGTATAGAAACTTAGAAATTATCTTGAAGAAATAGCTAGATATTCTAGAGTAGTTGTCTTAAGGAAATATCTAGATATTTTAGAGTAGTTGCTAGAAGATAAATTTACTAGAACTTTCTCATAGATGTATCTAGAAGAGTTTCTAGAACCATCCCTAGACAAGTATAAATAGGAGATAGCCTTGTACATTTGTATTAAAAGGAAAAATCAAAGCACTTAAAGAGTCTTCTTCCATTACAAAGTTCCTCTTTCCAAATTCTCTTTTTAACTTTCTAGCTTCCTCTTCTTCTTTAGTTGAATCTTCCGATCTTAGTTAACCATCTTGGGCTAGCAGAAAGTTTCCCGAGTATACTACAGAGGTTTCGCAATACTCTTTTCTCCGACAACATTCGTCAAGAACCCTTTTTTATGGCTGCATACAATGAGCAAATACCGTGCTACATACTCATGGTGCTGGCCCGAACTTTGCATTTGAACTCCTCGTATGGAGACTAGAGTCTAACAAAGTGCAGAATCTCGATCTCTCCTCCATGACTTTTCTCATGGTTTCTACTGAACCAATAAGGGAAACAACTGTCAAATGGTTCATCGAGTTGACTGAACCTTTCGGACTCTCTCAAGAAGTAATGGCACCAGGATATGGCCTTGCAGAAAACTGTGTATGTGAACAGTGCATATGGAGAAGGCTTGCCAATTTTGGTTGATTGGCAGGGGGAAATCTGCTGTGGCTATGCTAATGTACACACTGCAGACGTCGAAATCAAAATCTTGATACTGTTGACATTACTAATCCATCACTAGTTTCTATCGGAGAGCAAGTTGTGATCAATGAAGGAGTATTGCTTTAAAGTCAAAAATGGTGTCTTTAGTTTCAACCCGATTAGAATCAGCCAAAAATTGTAGATTGGTCCTTATGCTGTTGTTCAAAGAGGAAGCACTGTGGAAGATGGTACAAGCACCAAAAAGGTCAGTAGAATTAGAAATAAAGAAGCTTTCATCAATTAAGTTGCTCGGACTCTTCAAAAATATTACCAACTGTGTGTCAGATCCTCCAAAAGCTAAGCATTTTTTGAGGATCCGAAAAGAGTGCGGCAACATTACATTTGTAGAGGGTCCGAGGAATACAGTTCATCAATACCACTAGTCTTTTTTTTTTTGGTAAAAAACAGACTTAGTAATAATATGCATCATTACAGTTACAATCTAGGTGGGTATAGAGCAAACTTGTGCTAGTACTATTACTTAATGTAGTAGTACTATTAGCATCTCTATTACATATTAGTATATTACTTGGTACGTGAACTTCCTTCTGAATTCCATCAAAATCTTGCTCTATTTGATCTAGTAGTACTATTTGATGGGGTTCTTCTCCTTCCATGCCTATTTTATTTAAATAATAGTAGCAAGTAGGCAGCCTATCATGATGGCATAGCCACAAGAAGAATTTAATTTTTTTCGGGCATTGTTGATCCCATATCCATTTAAAGTTCTTGTTCCGCTGGTTTATCTTGGGAATCTTTGTTTTTAGGTATTTGTAAGTTGATGACGTGCTAAAGATATCGTTGTTAGTCAATGACCAGGAAGGTGTGTCTTTAGCTCTAATCATTGTTGGTATGATGGTTCCCCTAATTTTTTGGTTTATATCAGGTGGTACATACTTCCAAGCCTACTTCAATGTTTTTCCAGATTTTGCTTTTTCTCCTCTGAAAATATTCTGGCGATCGTATACAATTATTTATTCTTAGCATAAATTCCTAATAAGGTCGCCGCCCAAAGTGTTGTTGGATTTTCCATGCTAGCTTACTCATTAGGGCCAGGTTCTTCCATTTACAATTTTGGAGACCTTGAGATTTGTCTAATGTTACGGTGTCCCAAGAAAGTAGATGTAGTTTTTTCTTAGTGTTAGTTGTTCCCCAAATAAAATTCCGTTGTATTTGGTCTATCCTATTGGTGATACTGGTCGGCAACTTGATAAGTTGCATTATGTGGGTTGGAATGTTGTTTAAACATGATTTGGCAAGGAATACCACTAGTCTTGAAAAGCTTTAGACTAACACATTTCCTGTTTTCTATCATGATTACAGGACTCAAAGCTGTGTACACTCAAAGTTGGAGGGCATAGTTATGCGCTGAAGCCAAGTTAATGGTTATATATATTTATGTATTATGCTTACTTTAGAAAACCAAGGAGGTATAATTATTCATTTGTGGAAGAGACAAGGGTAATTTAGTCAAATACCCTCTTATGATTAATGTTACTAAATACTTTATTGTCAACAGTATTTTGTCATAACATCTTGTTTTGTTTTTTTAAGCAAATAGATTATTTAAAGTCAAAACAAATAAGTGTTTTTCATTACCTATTATTTTGTTGAATTTATTTAGTGAATAGACAAAGAAAAGGATCATCTTAAAATACTAAATCTTATAGACAGACAAAGTCACACAGAAAAGCCAAGAGTTATATTCAATTTTCCAACTGAATTAATAGTTAAAGATATAATCAATGTTCCATCAAGACAATTGGAGCTAGGACCACAAATTGCCTAGTTTTTATATCATTATTCTTCTTGACTGTGGAATTGACCTAGTCACTAGTCTAATTAATTTCTTGCTAGTGGTAGGCGGAAGAAGTATCGAAAAGAGGTGATTAGACCGGTTATGACTTATACGTAGTTTCAGCTTATCGAGGACATGACCGTAGATAGGAGGTTGTGGCACACACATATTAAGGTAGAAAGTTAACAGGTTAACGGTGTCCTCACTTATCCTTCCATTATAGCAGTCCTAGCATTACTCTAGTAGTTTCTTGTCCTTCGATTTCTTTTACTATTTGATGTTTCTTATACTTCGATTTTCGTATTATTTAATTGTAGTTACTGGTCAAATTGATTTTTCATCTTCTCAATAGTACTTTTTCATGACTTCTTCACTTCTTTTATTTCTTTTTACGTTTTTCCTTAAGCCAGGGGTCTAAAAACACAACCCCTCTACCTCTAAAGTAGAGGTAAAATCTGCGTACGCTCTACCTTTATGTAACATCATTCAACTAGAAGCTAATTGCCTTGATATAAAAATTATTTTTCCCTTTATTGATATTATTAGTCATACATGCACCTAACATAGAAAAGTAGAAGTTGACTCTAAAGTCTTCATTGTTCATCCAAAAATCACACAACAAATTAACAATAACACCAATTAATTGATGTTCTTGATTTGTTCAAACAAATCATATTTTCTCTTGCAATGTCTAATTATATTTCTTATTTTCTTGTAATATTTTTTCTTTTTTTCATTCCATTACACAATTTAGCTCAAAATAATGGTAGAATGGCTACTAGTAGTTCTATTAGTGCAATAGATGAAAGTACCCCATGGCTTTCACCATCTAATGATTTTGCATTTGGTTTCAAAAAAATTGAAGAAAATAAAAATGAGTTCTTGCTTTGTATATGGTATGCAAAAATTCAAGAAACAACTATAGTTTGGCATGCTAATATAAGTAATTTAGTGCCACAAGGATCAAGATTGAATCTTGATTCTCAAAGACGTTTAATACTTAGTGATCCTCAAGGGAATACTCTTTGGAGAAGTGATTTGGTTTTTGGTAATATTGATTATGGATTGATGAATGATAATGGGAATTTTATTGTAATGGGAAGAAATTCTAATGATCCATTGTGGGAAAGTTTTAGAAATCCAACTAATACTTTGTTGCCAAATCAAACATTGGAAAGAGGAAGCTTCCTTGTTTCTCAAAAGTCACAAGCTAATTTCACTCAAGGTATGTACGTGTTTGAATTGTCATATCTATCATACATCGTATCCTCCCCAGACCCCACTTGTCAGATTACACTGAGTATGTTGTTGTACGTGTTGAATTATGTGACCAACTCATTTGATTGTTTGATTATATTTGGTCTCTAACATGATATCTATATTATGGGTTGAGAGTACAATTTTGATGATTTAATTATATTATGTCTCGACAGGTAGATTTTATCTTCGGATGCTTGATAATGGGAATATGGTGCTTGTTACACAAAGTGTGCCTTCCAATATGGATTATGATGATGAGTACTATAACACTCAAACTTCAGATACAACAAATGCAACAAATTCAGGGGATAAGCTGGTTTTCGAAGAGAATGGGGTGATGTATGTATTGAAGCGAAACAATCAAAGGCAAATTCTTACTCTGCGATCCATTCCTTCAGCTTCGGACAATTATCATCGTGTGACACTTAACTTTGATGGAGTTCTTAGTCATTATTATCATTCAAGGATTTTGAATAGTAGTGGCTGGAATATTCTGTGGTCTCAACCGAATAATATATGCATCGAAATTGATTGTCACGCCCCGAGCCTACACCCTGGGCAGGACCGGCACTCGGAGACCATCGCTGGCCCCAAGCGAACCCTTGGCCTGGCTTTCTTAACTCAGCGGAAACCTAACTCAACAAAAAAAAACTTCATGCAAAGCAAAATCAAAAGACAACTTAACTCATACAAATCTGGCCATAAAGGCACCTCGGGTCTCAAAATAGAGTATTTACATATATACATAGATAAGAGACTCAAAACTAGCTGACTGACTGTCTGTCTATGAAGCCTCTAACATACTGAGATGGATGTTGGGACAGACCCCGCAACATCCTAATAAGACAAAAACTAAGAACACAAAATAATTGAGTCCTCCGGAATGCAAGGAGGCTCACCACTGACTCTGGAGTGCTCAGCTGGATCAACGACGTGCTAGGTGCTGATCCTGGGTACCTGAATCTGCATCATCAAACGATGCAGGCCAATTGGCATCAGTACATGGAATGTACGAGTATGCGAGCGGGAAAGCCAAACCACAACTTAAGCTTGAAAGGAAATACAAGAGAACACTTACCTCGGCTCTGTACGACTCATGACTAACTGAACTCAATATATAAAGCAATAAGACGCATGCAATATATACAGCTTGTAAAACAGTATAAACAACTTAGCTTGTTAATGATAAAACAATATCAACTCAACTTTTCTTATATAAAAGTAAAATAACTTATGTGGGAGGTTCTTTAACCGACAACCACCACTATGAGCCCTAGTGATGATACAACGCTTTACCTCGCGTTGCCCAAGGACCATCCTATACCTTGCCGTGATATAGGAAGCTAACTTTACTTAATGGATCCACTAGTTTAACTTTCGTGATCATCTAAAAAGTATGATCCGAGAAATCCCATGTTGGCGCATGGTTCTTATGGAGAGTTGAGTTAATCAGAACTCGTGTCCCCAATTCGGTGCTCAATACTACTCCCAAAAATACTTTGGCTCATAAAAGTCTTTAAACACATCTTTCTTTAGTTGAGATAATTACTCAAAACTTAGCCCCAAGGCTCTTTTGGAAAAACATGGTTCCCCTCTTAATCAAATGTAACAACATTTATAAACTCCTTTGGGAATACTTAGTTCCCTAATAGCCTTTTTAGAAATGAACTCAACTTTAAACTCTTGACTTAACTTGAAACTGAGACTCTTACTTAGCTTGAAATCTATACTCTTTTACTTGACTCCTAACTTCACTTGACTTGGAAACTATCTTTCCTTGAATCGGAATTATGAATTCAAGGTGTTCGATCACATGTTATGGAGGGATTCTTGAATGCTTAGACATACTTTGGAGTGTCGAAAGCAACTATTAAACATGGGTATAATACTTAGGAACATACATGAGAAAGTGAGAAAAGAATGGGGGAAACTTGGCTGAGACTGCAGATTTCTGTTGACACAGATGGCATCTACGGAAGCCATCGACGGACCGTGGATGGACTTACGGTCCGTCCTGCAGGTCCATAGATCGCATCAGAAACTTCCCCAGAATTCGGTTAAAAAAAAAGACTAAGTGTTGACCTACGGTCCGGACTTACGGTCTGTGGATCAGGTTACGGACCGTAGGTCGTGCCCGTAGATCGATGCCCCAAAGAGCCCAACTTCTGTCCAAATTGACGGTTGACCAGTACGGACCGTCGATCGATCTACGGTCCGTAGGTCACGCCCGTAGATGGAAATCGACAGTCAAAATTTTGCTGAAAATTGATGTGAATCCATTTCAAATGGTCATAACTCTTAGAATCATAATTCCCCCAACATACAATAGGTTTCAACAACACAACCAACTTCCACAACTTTAACAACTTCAACAACAACTCCAATCTTTTCTCAATTCATAAAAATGAGCTTGGTGTGTGGGGGAAAGGATCAACCCACAAAAAGAACTCACATACCTATTAGGGATCACCCCCGACGATAATCCACGACGGAAACTTGTTGATCTCCTTTCTCCTCTTCTTCTCCTCTTCTTCTCTTCTTCTTCTTCTCTTCTTCACTCTCAAGAACCCTAACTCTTTCTCTTTTAAAAATGGGATAAAAAAAATGATCCAAAATCAGCCTAACACACAATGTAACCTCAAAAGAAAGAATTTGTGAAAAGACCAAAATGCCCTTAATTTTCCGGACGGATTTCCCTTCCAACTGCCCAACTTCTAAAGGGCATAACTCCCTCATACGAACTCGGAATCGAGCAAACTTGGTGGCGTTGGAAAGATCGTTCCACAAGCTTCACAACCATAACTGGAACTACTCCTAACTCATCCTGAGCTAGGAGTTACGACTACTCAAAGTTGGCCAAAAACTCATATTTTTCCCATACTTAACCAAATTTCCAGATTCTAAATTTTTCAAAAAACAAATGACTACTTTCCAATTTCAAGCTTCTTCAAAGTCACTTCAAATTGTCGGATGTTACATTGATGGAGACAAAGGACCTGGTTCTTGTGGTTACAACAATGTATGCAGTCTTGGTTCAAACAACATACCAGTTTGTAACTGTCCTAAAGGATATTCGTTGGTTGATCCGAACGATGCTTATGGTGACTGCAAACCAGTTTTTTCTATAAGTTGTAATGAAGTTGGGAGGGGTTCACCTGATGATTTATACAGTTTATCACGATTCGTGATACTGATTGGCCGAAATCAGATTTTTAGAAAATTATCCCTTCTATTGAACAAGACTGCCAAAATGCTTGTTTGAATGATTGTTTCTGTGTTGTTGCTATTTATAGAAGAAATAGTTGCTGGAAAAAGAAGCTTCCGTTATTGAATGGGAGAATAGACACCAATTTGAATTCAAAAGCTTTTATGAAAATAAGGAAAGATGGTGTTCCTCCTCTGAGTACTCCTGGCTTTCCAAATTCAGGATCTAGTCGAAGCAAGAATTGGTGAAATCTGTCAGTTGTGTCGTCCGCGCTGTTAGGCAGTTCTGTTTTGGTAAATATTCTTTTCATCAGTGTATTCTGTTGGGGATTCTTCCACATTTACAAAAAGAAAATGAAGATATCGCGCCCTACGAGTCATGCGGCAGACTCTACGTGTCATAGTTTTACATACAAAAAACTTGTACAAGCCACAAAAGACTTCAAGGAAGAGCTAGGCAGGCGTGCATTTGGGATTGTTTACAAAGGGGTAATGCCTATCGGTTCACGAAACGTTGTCGCTATAAAGAAGCTGGACAGAGTTGCTCATGAGGCAGAGAAGGAATTCATAACTGAAGTAAATGTGATTAGTTAGACTCATCACAAGAATTTGGTCCGTCTACTTGGATATTGTAACGAGGGAGCTCATCGTTTGTTGGTCTATGAGTATATGAGTAATGGAACTCTTGCAAGTTTCATTTTTGGTGATCTGAAACATACTTGGAGTCAGAGGACAAATATCGCAATGGCGGTTGCAAGGGGACTTGCATACCTCCACGAAGAGTGTAGTACACAGCTTATCCATTGTGATATAAAGCCTCAAAACATTCTCCTTGATGATCATCACGTTGTTCGAATATTAGATTTTGGATTGTCTAAACTGATAATGATTAACCGGAGTCGAACATATACTAATATTAGAGGAACAAGAGGTTATGTTGCACCATAATGGTTCAGGAATAGTCAAGTCACCGTTAAGGTAGACGTTTACAGCTTTGGTGTACTACTACTAGAGATCATCACTTGTCGGAAAAACTATGAGAATGAGGAAAGCTACGGACCAGAGGTGATTCTTACAGATTGGGTTCTAGATTGGCTTATAGAAGGAAAGTTGGAAGCTCTAGTGCAAAGTGATTTCGAGGCTTTGAATGACAAGAATCAGCTCGAGAGGTTCGTGATGGTTGGTGTTTGGTGCATTCAAGAGGATCCGTCAACGAGGCCTACTATGAGGAAGGTCTGTCAAATGCTTGAAGGATCTGTTGAGGTGACAATTCCACCATGTCCATATAATTTTAGCATTACTATTTAAGATCATAAGCTTCATTTACGCGCTGTAACATCCGGCAATTTTGGAATACCTATGAAGAATCTTAGAATTGGAAATAGTTAATTTTTTGGAAAGAATTTAAAATCTGGAAATTTTAGCTAAGTATGGGGAAAAAAGTGAGTTTTTGGCCAAATTTGAGCAGTCATAACTCCTAGCTCAGTATGCGTTAAGTGTAGTTCCAATTATGTTTGCGAAGCCCTTGCATTGATCTTTCCAACACCGCCGAGTTTGCGCGATTCCAAGTTCGTATGAGTGAGTTATGCCCTTTGGAAGTTGGGCTGTTGGCAGGGCAGTTAGCCCGAATTTGTAAGGGTATTTTGGTCTTTTCCCTAACTTATTCTTTTGGTTATTTAAAGGACCCAAGCTGATTTATATATCAGTTTTTCCTTTTTTAAAAGAGTGAGAGTGAGAGTTTGTGAGTGAAGAGGAGAAGAAGAGGAGAAAGAGAAGAGCAAGCAAGGAGATCGTCGTGGCTTCGTCGGGGGTGATCCCTATTAAGGTATGTGAGTTCATAGTGTTGGGTTGGTTCTTTCCCCCACATGCAAAACTCATTTTATTTTCGAGAAAAGATTGATTGTGTTGTTGAAGTTGTTGGTTGTGATTGTGTTGAAGTTCTTTTTGATTTGGGACTCGTTACCGGTTGTGTTTTGAGTTGAAATCTATTGTATGTTGAGGGGTTTATGATTCTAAGTGTTTGGGGATGGACCCAATGAAGTTAAGGTGGTTTAAAGTTGGAGAAACAAGGGAGAAAAATCGAGTTTTCTGGGGAAAGGGGTGGCGCGTCGCGCCTGCCAGCGCGCCCCAAAAGAGCTTCTGAGCTTTCTCCCTTGGGGCGCTGCGCCTAGCAGTGCGCCCTAGCAGTCCTTCTGAGCTTCAAGGGCTGGCGCTCCGCGCCTTGCAGAGCGCCAAGGATACCAAGTTCCCCCATTCTTTCCTCACTTTTTCATGCATGTTCCTTGGTATTGTACCTATGTTTCATAGTTGTTTTCAACACTTCAAAGTACGTCTAAACGTCAAGAACTCATCCATAAACATGTGATCATATACCTTGAATCCATAATCCAATTCAAGGTGAGTTAGGATCAAAGTCAAGTGAAGTTAGAGTCAAGCTTAGAAGTTAAGAAGTGAGTCAAAGCAAGTCTTTAAAGTTTTTCAAGAGTCTTTGTTGAACGTTTTAACTTCATTTTTACCGCTCAAGTTTCAAGCTGAGTAAAGAGTATAGAGTTTCAAGTTGAGTAAAGAGTATAGAGTTTCAAGTTGAGTAAAGAGCATAAAGTTTCAAGTTAAGCCAAGGGTAAAGAGTCAAGTTCATTTCTCAAAAGTTATTAGGGAACTAAGTATTCCCAAAGAAGTTTATAAATGTTTTCACGTTTAAGTTGAGAGGAAACTGAGATTTTCAAAAGAGTTTTGAGCAGGTTGAGCACTATCTCTTTTTGAGAAAAGATGAGTTTTGCAAAAGAGTTTCTAAAACATGATTAGTATGACAAATCGAGTATGTCATGAATGTTTAAACAGTATGGTCTCTAGATATACCATCAATGTTTAAGCAGTATGAATATCCCGAGTCATCAATGATCATATTAAAATATGGTTTTGAAATGTTCTTTTTAGAAAGAGTTTTCAAGAGCCTTTGGGCTAAGTTTTGAGTAATTATCTCAACTAAAGAAAGATATGTTTAAAACACTTATGAGCTAAAGTATTTTTGGGAGTAGTCTTGAGCACAGAGTTCAAGAGTCCTAGGGAGTCTATGAAGCCGTGTCTGTAGAGTCCTAGTTATCGATGTGAAGCGCGCCAATCTATAATTAGGAGGCTGCAACATTTAGGAAGATTTCTCACTTCTTTCACATTCATCTCGTGCGTTAGAGCTTATCTCTAAAAAGTTTCTCTTTAATTCGTGCCTGCGCGTGTTTCAGATGATCATGCCTCCACGAAGAGCAGTCAGAGTTCATCCAGCTATGAAGAGTGCTGAGGAACAAGAGTTACCGAATGCCCTAGAAGTGCAAACCCAAGAAGAGATCAAATATGCTGATTTTCGTGAAGCTATCCGGATGTTTAGTCAAGTTGCGACCTTTCATGTTGGGCAGAGAGATAATCGACACGAAGTGGTTGATACTTCAAGAATCCGTGAACTCTTAAGGATGAACCCACCAAGTTTCACCGGTTCAAGTACTAGTGAGAATCCAGAGAACTTCATTGAGGAGCTTAAAAGGATATTTGATGTGATGTAGGTTGCTGAGTCGGAGAGGGTGGAACTAGCTGCATACCAATTGAAGGGTGTCGCTAGAATCTCGTTTGACCAATGGAAAAGGAATAGGGCTGAGGATGCGCCAGTAGTGAGTTGGGTTGTGTTTGACAGTGCTCTTATGGGACGTTTCTTTCCTTGTGAGTTGCGAGAGGCAAAGATAAAAGAGTTTCTCACCCTTAATTCGGAGTCTATGAGTGTTCATGAGTACAGTCTGAAGTTCACACAACTTTCCCGCTATGCTCCGGAGATGGTTGCAGACATGAGGAGTAGGATGAGTTTATATGTTGCTTGGTTGTCTCGTCAGTCAAGCAAGGAAGGAAAGGCAACTATGCTAATAGGGGACATTGACCTAGCAGGATTTATGATCCATTTACAACAAATTGAGGAGGATAAGCTGGAGGATAGAGAAATGTTTAAGGACAAGAGGGCTAAGATTTTTGGGGACGAGTTCAGGAAGCAAAAGAATGATGCCAACCAGTCATCCCTCCCACAGAAACAAAAGGGGCCTGCTCCACTATCTGCTAGTGCACTTGCACCTGAGAACAAAGATCGGTATAATAGAAATTCCTATAGTTTCAGGGCTAGACTTGCCTATCCTCAAGGCAGTATGGTACCAAGGGGTAGTAAGGCTCCTGCATGTACTAGGTGTGGTAGAACCCACCCAAGTAAGTGTCGTCATGGCTAGACGGGTTGCTTTAAGTGTGGACAAGAGGGTCACTTCATGAAGGAGTGCCCTAAGAACAGGCAAGGTAGTGGAAATCTGAGCAATAGGGCCCAAGCTTCATCAGTTTCTCCCCCAGACATAATGGTACCTAGAGGAGCTACTTCTAGTACTGGCGGAGGAGCAAACCACCTCTACGCAATCAACAGTTGCCAAGAGAAAGACGATTCACCAGATGTTGTCACTGGTATGATTCGAGTCTTTGACTTTGTTGTTTCTGCTTTGCTAGACCCCCAGAGGGAGTTTATCTTTTGTAATTCCTTTTGTTGCTATGAACTTTGATGTTATACTTGAGCAACCCAGTGAGCCAGTCATAGAGTGGAGTAGTAGTTCAGCAGTTCTTAGGGGTCGTTTCTTTTCGTACCTCAAGGCGAGAAAGTTAGTTTCGAAGGGTTGTATCTATCACTTAGTCGAGTTAATGACTCTAGTGTTGAGATACCTCATTTTCAGTCAGTTCATATACTATGAGAGTTTCCAAAAAAATTTCCTGATGACCAACCCGGAATTCCTCCTGAGAGAAAAATAGATTTTGGTATAGACATCATTCCAGATACTTGTCCTATCTCTTTTTCGCCATATAGAATGGCACCAGCAGAGTTGAAAGAGTTGAAAGAGCGGTTAAAGGGATCTAGTAGATAAGAGTTTTATATGACCAAGTTGACTCGGAAAAACAGCGAAGTTTCAACGGTCCGAAGCTTGTGAGGAAAACTTTCAGGAATGGGAAGAGGAGTTGACTACCGCCCAGTTATGATATTTGGTTTTTGAGTGCATACTGAGTATTTGAATCTAAAATGGATTTGAGAATAATAGTCGAGTTTAGGCGAATTGGGGTGTAATGTGATGAGCTAGAGTTGGCTGTTGTAGTGTTCGCTTGGAAGATATGGCGTCATTGTTGTATGATGTTCATGTGGGTGTGTCCACTTAGAATGAGATTAATCTTAGCCAAAGAGAGAGTTAGCAAAAGATGTGCACAGACTGGCGCGCCTGGGAGTCAGACTTATAGATTCCGCAGAAGGAGGAATAGAAGTGATGAGCGGGGCCGAGTTATCATTAGTGTCAAAAGTAGAAGGTGAGAAAGTCTCAAACCCTATCTTGCTGGAATTACAGGCAAAATGTTCATAAGCAGTGATGGCTTTTGAACAAGGGGGAGATGGTGTTTTGAGGTATCAAGATGGATTGTGGAATTGATTTCAAGGATAATTGAGATGATTACCTATCTTACATGGAGTTGCTTACAACAATAGTTACCATTATACAATCCAAATGGCACAGAGTCATCAAAAATCCTACATTGATGTTAGGAGAAGGGCGTTAGAGTTTGAAGTAGAGGATTGGGTATTTTGAAAGTTTCAACCATGAAAGGAGTCATGAGGAAATTCCTGTTCAGATTTTAGACCGCCAAGTTCGCAAGTTGAGGACGAAGGATGTGGCATCAGTCAAGGTCCTTTGGAGAACCAATTTGTTGAAGAAGAGATATCCATATATCTTCGAATTTGGAGGAAATGTAGATCAAGGTACTAATTTCCTTCGTAGTGTTCTATAAGTTATAGTGAGCATGTTGTTGTTTGCATGGTTGCTTGTTAGGTGTTTGAGTTGATGTTACACCTTAGCTAGTAAGAGTAATCTCATTTGAGGACGAATGTTCCCAAGGGGGAGATATTGTAACATCCGGCAATTTTGGAACAGCTATGAAGAAGCTTAGAATTGGAAATAGTTATTTTTTTGGAAAGAATTTAAAATCTGGAAATTTTAGTTAAGTATGAGGAAAAGAATGAGTTTTTGGCCAATTTTGAGCAGTCATAACTCCTAGCTCAGTACGAGTTAGGTGTAGTTCTAGTTATGTTTGTGAATCCCTTGTAGTGATATTTCCAACGCCGCCGAGTTTGCGCGATTCTGAGTTCGTTTGAGTGAGTTATGCCCTTTGGAAGTTGGGCTGTTGGCAGGGCAGTTAGCCCGAATTTGTAAGGGTATTTTGGTCCTTTCCCTAACTTATTCTTTTGGTTATTTAAAGGACCCAAGCTGATTTTTAGATCAGTTTTTCCTTTCCTAAAAGAGTGAGAGTGAGGGTTTGTGAGTGAAGAGGAGAAAGAGAAGAGCAAGCAAGGAGATTGTCATGGTTTCATCGGGGGTGATCCCTATTAAGGTATGTGAATTCATAGTGTTGGGTTGGTTCTTTCCCCCACACGCCAAACTCATTTTATTTTCGAGAAAAAATTGGTTGTGTTGTTGAAGTTGTTGGTTGTTGGTTGTGATTGTGTTGAAGTTCTTTTTGATTTGGGACTCGTTTCCGGTTGTGTTTTGAGTTGAAATCTATTGTATGTTGAGGGGTTTATGATTCTAAGTGTTTGGGGATGGACCCAATGAAGTTAAGATGATTTAGAGTTGGGAAAACAAGGGAGAAAAGTCGAGTTTTCTGGGGAAAGGGGTGGCGCGTCGCGCCTGCCAGCGCGCCCCAAAAGAGCTTCTGAGCTTTCTCCCTTGGGGCGCCGCGCCTAGCAGTGCGCCCTAGTAGTCCTTCTGAGCTTCAAGGGCTGGCGCTCCGCGCCTTGCAGAGCGCCAAGGATGCCAAGTTTCCCTATTCTTTCCCCACTTTCTCATGCATGTTCCTTGGTATTGTACCTATGTTTCATAGTTGTTTTCAACACTTCAAAGTACGTCTAAACGTCAAGAACTCATCCATTAACATGTGATCATATACCTTGAATCCATAATCCAATTCAAGGCGAGTAAGGATCAAAGTCAAGTGAAGTTAGAGTCAAGCTTAGAAGTTAAGAAGTGAGTCAAAGCAAGTCTTTAAAGTTTTTCAAGAGTCTTTGTTGAACGTTTTAACTTCATTTTTACCGCTCAAGTTTCAAGTTGAGTAAAGAGTATAGAGTTTCAAGTTGATTAAAGAGAAGAGAGTTTCAAGTTAAGCCAAGGGTAAAGAGTCAAGTTCAATTCTCAAAAGTTATTAGGGAACTAAGTATTCCCAAAGAAGTTTATAAATATTTTTACATTTAAGATGAGAGGAAACTGAGATTTTCAAAAGAGTTTTGAGCAGGTTGAGCACTATGTCTTTTTGAGAAAAGATAAATTTTGCAAAAGAGTTTCTAAAACATGATTAGTATGACAAATCGAGTATGTCATGAATGTTTAAATAGTATGGTCTCTAGATATACCATCAATGTTTAAGCAGTATGAATATCCCGAGTCATCAATGATCATATTAAAATATGGTTTTGAAATGTTCTTTTTAGAAAGAGTTTTCAAGAGCCCTTGGGCTAAGTTTTGAGTAATTATCTCAACTAAAGAAAGATGTGTTTAAAACATTTATGAGCTAAAGTATTTTTGGGAGTAGTCTTGAGCACCGAATTGGGGGAGCGTTCAAAGAACTCACAGCCCCCATAGAACCATGAAGCCAAACATAGAATTTGACGGGTCATACTTTTTAGATGATCACGTAAAGTTAAGCTAGTGGATCCACTAAGTTAAAGTTAAAGTAAGGTCCTATATCACGGCAAGGTATAAGATGGTCCTTGGGCAACGTGAGGAAAAATGTTGTATCACTACTTAAGCATGTAGTGGTGGCTTTCGGTTAGAGAACTCCCACAGTAGAAATTGCATGGTTCCTCGAGGGGTTCTGCTTAGTGTGGATGGGGGTATGGGACTTCATTCATGCATTGCGCAAGTAGACTTTGAGAGGAAGCATGGTATTTTCATGATATTATAAATATGATTTTGACGTCATGTTGTAAAAAGTTTTGCAAGCTTTATATGTATTGCATGTGTCTCATCGCTTTATGTTGAGTTCAGTTATTCATGAGTTGAACAGAGTCGAGGTAAGTTCTCTTTTGTATCCCTTTCAAGCTTAAGTTGTTGTTTAGCTGTCCAGCTCGCATGCTCGTACATTCCATGTACTGATGTCAGTTGGCCTGCATCTTATTACGATGCAGACGCAGGTACCCAGGATCAGCATCCAGCACGTCGTTGATCCAGTTGAGCACTCCAGAGTCAGTGATGAGCCTCCTTGCTTTCCAAAGGACTCGACTGTTTTGTTCTCTTAGTTTTGTTTTATTAGGATGTTGCGGGGTCTGTCCCAACATCCATCTCAGTATTATAGAGGCTTCATAGACAGACAGTCAGTTAGTTTTGAGTCTCTCATCTATGTATATATGTAAATATTCTATTTTGAGACACGAGCTGCCTTTTTGCATGTTATGCATCAGTTAAGTTGTTTTATAACCTTGCATTGCATTGAGTTATTCTGTTGAGTTAGTTTCCAGTGAGTTAAGAAAGCCAGGCCAAGGGTTCGCTTGGGGCCGGCAATGGTCTCCGGGTGCCGGTCCCGCCTAGGGTGTAGGCTCGGGGCGTGACACGCGCGACTTACCTCCTCTGTTTGTCCTTTTTCGTTCAAGTGTTCTTGTTATATGACTTGCTTTCATGTTTAAATTGTATGAATGAAGATACTGTTATCCATATTATATTAGTGTTCTTAGGTAGTTCTGTTTTTGTTAATGGAGCTAACGTTTAGGGTTGAGTTACACCCATGTCACGACCCGAGCCTACACCCTGGACGTGGCCGGCACTCGAGAACCATTTCTGGTCCCATGTGCTCTTTTGAAGAATGAACTTCACTCTTTACTGTTTATTCATCTCAAAACTCAAGTCTTAAAACAAGTTTAATGCATTTGCAAAAGACTTTTTAAAATAGAGTTCATGCCAAATTATGGACATGAACGACTCAATTAAAGGTTTCAATAACCATGGATAGAACTCAATACTTGGAACTTAAAGAACTTCAATGTTACTACTCATTTCAAGAATGCTCAACTCAGAGGATTCATGCGGAATTATGAGCATGAACTACTCTACTCAAGGGCTTCATGGGTAGCATGTAGTAGTCCCATGATTAGGAATAACATCTCAAAAGGGATTAGGAAATCAATACTCATCAAGTCTTGAAACTTGAAGATACTACTTCTCTCAAAGATACTCAATTTATGGTGTTCATGTGGAATTTATGGGTATGAACGACTCAACTCGAGGGTCTAAAGAACATTATGGAACTCATGTATACGACTCTTCTCATTCTCATACTTACTTCCTCAAAACTTAGCTCGAATCAATAGTTGATTCAAAGGATTCACAATTTGAACTCAAAAACTTTCTTGAACTCTACTCTTAACTCTCTCGAATGTGAATTATGAATTCAAGAGTTATGGTTCATGATATGAAGGATCTCGTGATGATAAAATAGACTCATGAGTACATTCTCCTCACTCTCATACTCACTTGCTCGAGTCTTGAAACAAGTTACTAGAAATTGTAGAATACTCCTCAAAAATACTCAAAGGGACTTTCTCAAAAATGTTCGAAAGAACTCTACCTTGAATTTGATTTATGAATTCAAGGTTATGATTTGTGATAGGAAAGATCTCGTGATGTTTAGGAGTGTTTTTAGATAGTTAAACATGAGAAACGATCAAGAAATCACTGTCTGGAAGCAAGTCCGCGACGTGGAGATGCATTTTAATATTTGGTCGCAAAATAAATTTTGAGGCAGAGGGGTCCGCGACCTCTCCGCGACGCGGAGAAAGATTCTGGGCATAGGGAGGGTAGGTCCGCGACGCGGAGTTAAGTGCCAGATTCGCCCGACTTTTTCCTTCTTCGTTTTCTAACCCCAATTCGGCTAAATTCGATTCTTTTCTCAATTTCTCTTTAGATTCATATACCCAGTACATGTACACAAGAATCTAATCAAACAAAACTCTAAAATCGACACGATTTCTCAAGAACTCATGAATCTCCTCTAAACTCAAGAACGAAAGCCAATTTCAAGAACACAATTCAAGAACACCAAACTTTCAACTTTCTAGAACGAATTTAACACTGAAATTAACATGATTGGCGTGTGGGTGAACAAACCCAACACTATGGAAGCTTACATACCTAAAAGAACCATCTTATTGAAGAACTTGAAGGAAAATCTTGGAAGAAGAACCCTAGCCTTAGTGTTTTCTTGAATTACTTGAGCGTAGAATTTTTGGAGTGGATGAGAGGGTTTGATTTAAGAAAACTGATTTTTCTACTCGTTTAGGGTAATTTAGATGACCTCCTAAGGGTTTTTAGGACCAAAATACCCTTTAAGAAATAAATAAAACGATCTAGGAGTCGGAATAATTTTTCAGCAGGCAGTGAGGTCTGTATTGGCTCCGTAACGCGGAGCCATCACGGAGCTGCTGCCAGGTTTGAGCGTCTTTAGTAAATCAGTCATAACTTTTTACTCAGAGCTCAAAATTTAGCAAACTCGGTGGCGCTGGAAAGAGGACTCGAAGACCTTTAATTTGTCATTTTTTTTCCCACCTAACTCATCATGTACTAGGAATTATGGTCGTTTGAATTTGACCCAAAACTTAGAAGAGTTTAGGAATGACTTCAATGAATTCTCTCTAGTTCTTTTCGGAACTCAAGGTGCTATATCTAGTTACCTAACCTTAATACTTAAGAAAATTTAAATTCCTCGGTAAAAATGTACTCACTACAAAGGATGGTTTGAGTCTTAGCTCAAAAAATTTCCGGGGTGTTACAACCCATATACCATATCTTTACATGGTATTAGAACTAGGTCTATCCTCGTTTGGGCTCCCAATCCACGTTTCAGTTGAGGATAAAATTTAAAAGAAATAATTATTTTTATGAACTAACAAGTAATTTATAGTAATTATTTTTAATAATGTAAACGATTAATAATTACTAAAGTCAACTTACCTTTGATCCTGGTAAGATTTTAATACTCTTTGGAATCCATTTTAATACTCCACCGTTTTAAATTATTTATTAATTTTTTATTTATTACTAAAAAATATATTCTATTCATTCATTTTTATTTGTTAGAATATATTTATATCAAAGCCATTAATAGGAAGTCACCTTGCTTGCTAACATATCGCATGGTAAGAATTTAATTATGTATTGGAATTTATTTTAGTTGAATTACTCCCACATTTATTTTTTTATTTTTCACATCTTCTAAAAAAGATTCTATTCATTCATATTAATTTTGTTAGAAATATATTTTTATTTTTAACATATTAAGACAAAATATTTTATTTTCATATTTTATATTTATATTAATTATTTATTCTTCAAATTATTTCTCATGATTTAAAATTAGACATCAATTAATATGAATTTTTAAAAAAAATACTTATTTCTGTGTTATATTATATTATATATTTTATATTGTTATATTTTTTTATAATAATTAAAATTATTTGAATATGTTATTCTCAATAATCCGCTTACTAGTTCATGAACTAGAGGGAGAAACCTTTTTGTTTTCTTCTAAAAATCAAAATCCTAACTACACCCCTGCACGAATTAATCTTGTTAATCCATTTCCCATTATTAATTATAATTACACCTTTGCACGAATTAATTTTGTTAATCCATTTCCCATTATTATATTATAATTACACCTTTGCACGAATTAACTTTGTTAATCCATGTCCCATTATTTTACACCATTTGTTTCCTATTTTAGACTTAGTTCCTAGTTTACCTCTGTCATTAATTATAGTCGTTTCTCTATTACATTTTTCTAGGCATTCTACTTATTATATTCAATGGTGATATAGTAAAATTAACATTCTATTTATAGTTTTCAATAATGGACAAATATTATTGGATAGTGAGAGTAATAAATTCAACAATGACTTGTTCCAAAGTTAAAGTTCCAATGATGGACAAATATTATTGGACAATGAGAGTAATAAATTCATCAATAATGGACAAATATTATTGGACAAATATTTGTTTGAGGGTGATATTAAATTCATTTTTAAGTAGTAAATGTGTGTAATAGATAGTAATGATAGTTTAAGCTTGTAACTGACTTTTCGAAACAAGTTGAAGGTGTAATTTATGTCTTATATATTATGATTTTATTGATTATTTAATTAAGAATTGGGCCTAAATATTTATAAGCATAGACAATACATACATATGCATATGATTTTATTTTTATTTTGAAATATCTTCTTAATTAATATAATTGAAGTAACTAATTTTGTATTCGTGGTTAGAAATGGCTAGTTTTGTTTTGGAGGAAAAAGTATTTTGAAGAAATAAATGCAACAATTAAAATAAAGATATTATAGATTTTTTACATTACTCAATATTTTATTAGAATCAATAGAAACTGTGCCATATGTTGCAAACTTTTTACATTATTCAATATTTTATTAGAATCAATAGAAATTGTGCGATATTTCCAAACTTTGCATTTATTTGTCTATAGTGACTAAACACTTCACTATAGACAAATAATCGTAAGACCTTATTCTAATACTAATTGAAAATGCAAGGGAATGTGAATTGTAAGACCTTACTCTAATACCTTACTTAACAATGAATTTAAACGATACGATACAATAAAGTTATATAACAGTCAAAATAAACGTTGTATTTAAACTAATAGTACAATACAATGCGTATCAAACCATCCAAACAAGGTGTTAAGCTCTTTAAAATACTAGTGCTAACTTATTTGTCTATATATACTCTCTATCACCCCCTTTAATTTTCACATTGTGAAGTTTTTAATTCCTTCTTTGCTTCTATCTATTTCCTTCCCTTTTAATTTATTCGTCAATGGCATCTACCAAAGTTAAGATTCCCACCATAGATTTTTCAAAACTTAAACCAAACACTCCACTATGGGAATCCACAAAAATTCAACTTTTTGAAGCTTTACAAGAATATGGTTGCATTGAAGCAATATATGGTAAAAATCCAAATGAAATTAGAGAGGGTATCTTTGATCGATATTGCAAAAAAAATATTTGAATTTCCCTTAGAGACCAAAATGAAAAATCATTCAGAAATACCATTACATATTGGCTACATAGGGCAAATTCCACACTTGCCATCTTATGAGAGTTTGTGTATTCCTGATTTTCTTACTCCTCAAAGTGTTTTGCTAATATATTTTGGCCTCATGGTAATCCTGAATTCTGGTATGTCTACTTTTTTTTAAAAATAAAATAAAATATTATGTTTAAATTTAATTTATGCATTGATAAGAGTCTTGAGGCAACGATACAATTATTTTCGTGTAAATTAAAAACTATAAAACTTCAACAACAATAAAGTCCATGTGTAGATCACAGATTCAAGATGTGAAAACAGTCACATATACTCACATTAGGATAGGATAGTGTAGATTGTCTATGATCTATAGACGACAAATGTGTTGTATTGTGTGTGACATATATATAGGTCATGAGTTCAAGAAATGAAAACAGTTGCATTAGGGTAGGATAGGGTAGACATATTAGGATATGATGAATATAAAAAAAAAATCTCGAATCTATTCTTCATCACACTTTTGGAAAAAAAATAAAAATATCATATGTAACCACACTAAAATATTTGTCATAAAGCCATGATCTGATAAGTAAGAGTTCGATTCCCCTCCCTTATCCCTTTTCACTATCCCTTTTTTTTTTTTTAAATACAAGATTTAGTTAAAATGTAATATGTTTATACTTTATACTAACATTATATGTGCATTAATTTTTTGCAACAATTTGGTCAAATCTTATGCAAATTCACTTCTGAATTGGAGAATTTGGGATTAGAAAAGCACATTAATGAATTGTTGGATAATTTTGTCCTATTTAGATTTACCCATTACAAGGGATCATCAATTATTAATAAAGATGAAAACAATAAATATGATGGATTGGGTGCTGTCACGACCCGATTTCTCAAGTCATGATGGCACCTACTATAACCCACCAGTAGGTAAGCCAACCCGTAACCCGGAACAACAAGTAATGGGTCTGAGGGTAGAAACTAAACAAGAGTAGACAAATAACAATATAAACAGGTGGAAGCAAACCAAAAACATATATACAAATAAAGATCCCTCCCATAACCTGGAAGTCACTAGTACAGAGCTACTAACAAAATGAGTACAAGTCCCAAAAGTGGACAACAGAGACTGGACTGTCTCGAAAGGTAAAAGACAAGTCTATATATACAGATGGAGACTGAAATAGTACAAGACGCCGTGTGCTCACTCCCGTCTCCGGATCAGACTGCTCCAAGCTCGATCAACGCTGACTACTAGTGCCCGGACCTGCATCACGAAATAGATGCAGAGCGTAGCATGAGTACCAAAACAACAGGTACCCAGTAGACATCATAGGTCGACTGAACTTGAAAAGTAAAGGCAATATGAAAAGAAGGAATAATACAAACCGAGGGTCAAGAGCGAAAATCTAAGTAACAATGGAATGCACACGAGTGTACAAAGAACTAACTAAAGTAATCTATAAGCTAACTACACCTAACTGGACCCCCATAAGCCCAGAAGGTACACTCGTGCGCAAGTTAAATAAAAACCCGAACGGACCCCCATAAGCCCGACGAGTACACAGAATAACTATAACTAAAGAGAATTGCATAAAAGAACCCAAGAACGAAGAACATCGAACCAGAAACTCAACCCTAATTAGTAGAATCTGACAGTACGGAGGCCGGACCTCGAACCGGATGCTACGCAAGTAACCAATCACAAGTAACTAGTATAAGAGGCCGGAACTCTAACCGGATGCTCTATTTAGGTATCTGAGCAATAGAGGCCGGACCTTAAACCGGATGCTCTATATAAGTATCTGGGCAATAGAGGCCAGACCTTAAACCGGATGCTCTATAAAGGTGCCAATGTAGCTGCTGAAAGAGTCCTAATCGATCCACACTCATAAATGTCCGTGGAACGCCGTCCATACTTAGCCAATCAATGTAAGTCCTTGGAACCAAATCGAAAATCAAATTCAAATCGCGAAGTAGAATTAGTGTCGCCGACGTAACTCGTGAAGCCGTAACATCGGGGAAAATAAGGATAACTAAAGTCGGAGCAAGCGTATCGGCTAGCTAAGGCCCAAACTATCAGACTTAAGTCTGCTACACCAGTCTACAGGGATCTAAGTCGGCCGAGCGACATCGGGGCAAAACTAAGGCCTATCGGATCTGAATCATGTATTTCTAAAGCAAGCCCTAGTCAAACCTAAAATAAGGCCCAAATGCTTCAAATAGACAAGAATTAAGCATGCAAGCACCCCACATAGTGAGGAGGGTCCATTAATAACACAAAACATGCTCACAGTTACCTGATAATTCCCGAAATAGGCCGAAAACATGATTTCTTAACACCTATGCAGGATTCAATAACTACCCAACCCAAATCCCAACTAATCAGCATGCATTCACATTCTCGAGCTCAATCTAAGAGAGGGAAACCGTAGCCTACCTGTAGGCCGATCACACGCGCTCCAAAATCACTTCTCCGTAGCTTTCCCTTTCCGAACGGTCTCAAAACGCTGCCCCGCTATCAAAAAGAGAGTCACAACGTTAATACAGTCGTTTAGACATCAAAATCACAACAAACGGAGACGGGTCAATTTTGGAGTCAAAACGGGAATCGTGGGACCCGTGCTGGGAATTCCAAAATTAACCCCAAAAGTGGGTCCTAACCAGTTCCCCCAGCTCATGTCCCATAATGGGACACAATTCGGGGCTCGGGAACAACACAATATCAACATGCAACTAAAACCCAAATTTTCTCAAAAATTAGAAATGGGACAGCAGTTGAATCAGTGTATTTACCAAAAACGGGTGGTCTACAGTAAACTCTGACAACACCACAATGTTCTCCTCGAAAAACCACTCAATATAGCCTCAAAAATCACTGAAATCGGACTTAAAATGGCTGAGAAAACAAGTCTAAAAAATTTCCAAAATCAAGTTCACAAAAAGGGTGCGGTAGCAGGTATTTTTCGAAAATTACCTCAAACGGGGACTCCAAATCACTATCCGAGCTCACCAACACGTTGTCCTCGAAAAATCTCACAACTTTGCCTTTTGAATCGCCCAAATCGGTTGAGAGATGAGAGAGTTATGAGGGTTTGAAGTTTGGAAAATTGGCTGATATATCTGCAATAAATAGCAGATTTTCTGCAACTTTTTTCAAAAACTAAAAACTCCGACGGGGTGCTCCGAACTCGTTCGGAACCCCGTGCACGCAAACGAGATATGCAACCATACCAAATTCAACATTCCAGACTCAACGGCGCAGTCAAAATTTCCATCAGAGGTCATTTCGATAAAAAGTGGTCCCACTTCCAAAAGCCATTTTAAGTCAAAACCCACAAAAGGGCTCGGAAAGATATCTAAAACCTCCAGACACAAAAGAAGGGTCAATCTAGACCAAACTCGATATTCCGGAGCTAACCACGCTGACGGAATTCTCATCCGAGCGCGTTTACTCAGAATGTTGACCAAAGTCAACCTTATGTCAAATTTCAAAGGCTAAAACGCCTAATCGCACCGACTCACACTGAAAACCTCAGGGGTCATGAAGACCATGCTACTAGCCTAAAATGACCCTTCCGGAGCTGATGGAATTGTCATAATTGGATTCCGATGTCATCTTCTTGAACTTTTGATCGAAAATGATCGTTCAAGGTTTATAAGCTCCAAAACACAAAAACTCGCACCAAGACCAAACGAACGACCAGGTGACCGAACTGTCAGTCCCATCAATGACTTGGGGTCGCTATAGGAACGCTCTAAACGACACACAGAAGGCAAGACACAGAAATGACCAAGAGGGTCATTACAGGTGCCCATACAGATAATAACTTCTTGACTTTTATAGCACAAAATCAAGTCAATGGTTTGCAAATCAACAAAAATGGAGAGTGGATTGATGCCAGTATTTCACCAAATTCTTTTGTTGTTTTGTCTGGTGATTCCTTCAAAGTAAGTGTTACTCATTTTTTTTTAGTGTTATTACTTTGTTGGAACTTGTGTTATTCAAACCCTTCAAAAATATTATTGAACCATATTAATTTTTTTAAGAAAACATAGCTTTTAGAGGATCCGACCTACAGTAGACAATATATGTGTAGAATATATCTAAGAGACATCAGTTGAAACTACATGTTTAATTTTTGAGGATCCGACCTACACTTGTGTTCGATTATTCTTCAAAATGATCATATTTTTGAATGATGTGAAGACACTGGATAATACTTTTTGAAGAGTCTAAGATACATTAGTTATAACTAAATCTACATGTTTAATATTTTCATGCAAAACTGAAAATGAATATTGATAATTAGTGGAGCCTATGTTTTCGAATCTCTTAAAATGTTATCTCACTCGTATTTGATTATTCTCCAAAATGCATATTGTTGAAGGATCTGACACACTGAATAATATTTTTTATTAGTTGAAGCAACACAGGTTACAATTGGAACTACATGTTTAGTATTTTCATGCAAAACTATAAATGAATGTTGATATTTGGTGGAGCCTATGTTTCTCGAATCTTTAAAAATTTTGTCTCACTCGTGTTGAATTATACTCCATAATGCATATTTTAGAAGGATGAGACACATTGAGTAATATTTGAAGAGTCCAAGTAACACAGTTTATAATGGGACTACATATTTAAAATTTCCAAGAAAAATTGAAAATGAATCTTGATATTTGGTAGAGCTTGTGTTGTTGCTCGACTCTAAAAAATATTACCGCACCTATATTAAATCTTTCAAAAAGCATAATTTTGGAAGATTTGACACTCTTAGTGGTATTTTCAAAGATTTCAAGCAACACTTCAAGAAAAACTAAAAATAAATCTTGATATATCTTTGGAACTTATGTTGCCTGATTTTTCAAAAATGTTTGAACTATATGTACCTTAACAGAGGCGTATCAAGGATCTCGGCTAGATGGCTGCACGATTACGAAAAAATGTATCTCTAATATAAATTTGATCGATTTGACTTTTAGTTTGTAATATGAATCATTAAAGTTTAAAAATTATAGATCCAAAATATATAATACTACTAGTTTTAAATTTTAATATACACATTTGATTTAATTAAATAAAAAATTTACAATGCTAAATTTTTTAGGAATTATCAATGTAACACACTTGAAAATTTTGAAAGAATAAAGGAAAAAAACAAAACAAAAATTAGTTGAAACGACAAAAGTGTAACTGATAAGAAACAAGATAGATATAAGATTTAAATTTCTATCTCTCACTTAGAGTAGTGCACCCAATCATCATCGCATTTTTATATAATACTTTGAACATGGGTTCACATATCTATATTTAAATATTTTTTTAAAAATATAACACTACTATATATGATCTAGAGAGGGGAGCATGGGTTCACGTGAACCCATGGCACCCCCTCTAGATACGCCTCTGTGTACCTAGGTTTTGTAGTTTGAATAATTCAAAGGATCAGTCGATCACTACTAGAAATTCACCTATTTTTGACAAAATTCATTGGAAACGTGCAAGATGAAAATTCTTTTCGATAAGAATATAATGTATGTAGGGAAAAACAAGTATTTCTAGTCATAAATAAATGTATTTTAAGTTTTATGCACTGATGATATGAGTGAATTTATACAGGCATGCACAAATGGTCGATTGCATTCTCCCCTCCACAGGGTAGCAATACCTAGAGAAAGTGATAGACTCTCCCTTCAACTTAATACATTATCAAAATCAGATCACTTCATAGAGGCCCCAAAAGAACTTGTGGATGAGAAACACCCTTTGCTCTTCAAGCCATATGAAATGCTTGGATTATTTAATTATGTTGCTTCAAACCCTGGCACTACTGATGCTTTCAAGGCTTATTGTGGTATTTGATATGATAAATGTGAATTTTCGACGAACGTTCTTATCGGAATATCGCTAGTATATATGGAATATCCGATAAAATATTCGTCGAAAATTTCTCCAACATGCCATCATTTCGTTTGGAATTCGTGTTTTCTTTCTAGTGTGTATCTTATGTTTGAATTGTTGTCATTCTTTATCTTTTGAGTTCTATGTTTTATATATGCTGAAATTTAAAAAAAAACATGAATTTCTGATGAACGTTCCTATTAGAATACCATTAGTATATGTGGGATTTCTAATAGAATGTTTGTCGAAATTCATGTTTTTAATATTGTGTATCTTATGTTTGAATTGTCGTAGTTATTAAGCTTTGGCATTCTATGTATTATGTATGTGTAATTCCGATGGGAATTCATGTTTTGTTTGTGTTTTTTTATGCAAATAATAAATTTTAAATGAACAATTTATTTATACTATCATTTGTTTGCTATAAATAGAGGGGTTTCCACTAATTTTTAAATTATGATTTTTTTAAAAAATTTCTACTATTCTTCTTCTTAACCATCACTTCATCAGATGAATGAAACCCTTTCCATTGTTGCAAAATGGATTTGAAATTTCTTTAGTGAATCTCTAAATGGAGCAAAATAGAAGTTTTTGTGCTGGTTTTAAAACTATAGAAGTTGATTTAGGGTTTTTCAATAGTAATATTTGGATGAATGCCTACTTATCCAATGCCACTATAAAAATAGCAAAAAAGTTGAATGACATGAGAAGAAAAAAAAGAATTAAAAACTAAAGAAAAGCAAGTGATACATCTAAATTCTAACTAATAAAGTGGAACAATGTCACATTGGACAAGAAAATAGTAGGTTTAGAAATAAATAGAATAAGAGTAAAAAATGGTAGTTTACTCACAAACAAATAGAGCTGTCAAAATGGGCTGGTCCAACCCAATCCAACCCTAACGGGCTAGAGAGTTAAATGGGCTGGGACGGACTGACCCTTTTAATTAAAGGGCCTGTAAAATAGCCCAACCCAATCCTAAGCGGGCCACGGGTTGGGACTTTAACCAAAAAATGGACAATATTGCCCTCTTAGAAAGAGTACGAACATTGATGTCTGATGAACACGACATCAATATATACAGAAATTCATTCATGAATTACACATACTTCAGTGAATATTTACAAAACAAAAATATAGTAGCCAAGATACAACATTCATAAGATTCATCCGAACAAAAAAATTACATGATCACTATTTTCATAAACAAGACAATAAAGGAGAAGTGGAAAATTAGGCATAAAAACAAAAGTAGAAGAGGTCAAAGATTCATAGTTATAATGGAGTAATAAGCTTGGGCAAATAAGAAAATTTAGTGGACTAATGGCCCTAAAATGTAACAGATACGTAAAGAAGTTAAACTTGATTTTATATTGATATTTTAAAAATATTTTATTGACAAAATCTTAACAAATAAAACACTACTTAAAATACATATAATAAATATTTTTAAAATTCACAGCCCATCGATTGGCCTCTGAGGCCTGCGGGTTGGGCCTACGAGGCTAGCGGGCCAAATGAGGCTGGACTAAAAAGCCTCATTCCCAAATGGGCTGAAAAAACTTAGCCCAATCCCATTTAATTCAAGGATTGGGTTGAACCGGCCTAGCGGGCAAGCCTATTTTGACGGCTCTACTCTCAAAGTGGTTATGGAATAAATAAAAGTAGCAACAATTGCAATATATCAGAACTTTACTTTACTTACTTACTATATAAGAAGAGGGAATAGCACACGCCTCTCCGTCAACGCGTGTGCTTCCCTAAAATTGAAGGGTAGTTCGGTCATTCCACCATTTAGAGCAATAGTCAATTTGCTCTACAGTGCAGAGGTCGGTAGTTCAAGAAACTCGAATCCTCGACAAACATTGCTCCTGACAGCTTCCCAATGAGTATTATTTTTCATTTGAAAAACTCTCCTGTAGCTGCAATGCTTCTTTAGGTCTACATGTATGCAACACATATTCATAAATCAATAATCCTTGACTATACATTTACACAGTCTCAAGTTTCCCCGTCAATCATGTAGTGTTTGTTTAAACTTATATGTTCCCTCTGCACATTTATTCACCAACAACCTTTATGCTTCAAACAATATAACCGATACTCTTCGCTCATTTTACCATTTCTCTATGGAGGTGTTGTAAAGAATAAGAAAATTACCACCAATAATTGTAATCGAAAATTCTCTTAAATCCTCATACCTCTTTGCATTACAAATTTTGCTTCTATTTTATCTAAATTTTTCTTGTTGCATCACTCCCTTTGTCTTCTTTTACATCTTCTTCCATTGCCCTGTCTCACTGAGCCTTCTTATGTGTATACTCAGGCATAACAGTCCTTCAACAATGGAAGCGTACACACCCTTCCGGGTGGCCCAGTGATTTGGGCTTGAGACTTCCATGTTGGAGGTCTCAAGTTCGAAACCCCTTGCCAGTGAAAGCAAGGGGTTTGCCTTCTGGGTCGAGCTGGGCTTGCCTAGTGCAGGTTACCTCTCCTATGTGGTTTGCGAGCTATTGTATATAATAGTATCTTTTATAACTGTTTTGCATTGATTTTAAAAAGTCGCTTTTACGTTAGCCTCTTCAACCTTTCTTGAGTTCACTAGAAACGTCATCAAAGCTTTCTCTTCCTATCCAACCTTAACTCTTCCACTGTTAATTTTCATGGTTACTGATTAACTTAATTGTCCAGCCAGGTTTTACCTACAGTTTGTTTCAGTTTAATTATATTCTTCCAATATGTTAATATCTCTTCTTTTTGGTGGCTTTACTTTTATGCAGATTGACTATTCTCATTGTGAATTTCTTATTCGACTGTCAAGATCGATACTGTCCAAGTATGTTGATCTGCCACATACTACTTTCTTATTTAATCGTATGCTTGAAAATGGAGATCTAGTCAAATATGAATTTTAATTTTCCCCTTACACACGATGAAAACTAGATAGAAAGCTTACCAAAACCAATGTGCTGCATACTAAAATGCTATTTAATCGTACGCTTGAAAATGGAGAGTCAAATCCTTATCCATGTCTTTAATTTTCCCCTTACACGCGACCTTTGAATGTATTATAATCTGCCGTAACCATTTCTTTGGTGCCAACTTAATTAGCTGTTAACGCCTTTATTGAGAACAATCCAACATGTCATCTTGCAATTTTAATCTTAAAAATTTTATTTTCTGTCACTGATGGATTGCCTTGCAGTGGGGACTACACAGTAGTTGGTACTCAGCTCGACTTACATGATCCCCGGCTTATTCCAATGGCAGCTGCAGAACGCCATCTCTTGGAGGCCTCAGTCTTTATTCGAAATCTTACATCACTAGAAAATTTCTTGCTTTCTTACCCAACTCTGCTTTGGGAAGTAATGGTATTTGATCTCTGCATTTGTCCTTGCCTCTTCATTCACTTTTTGGTATAACCAGCCATGTTATGATGTATTTATTACACACTCTTAATTGTGATTTTTAAAAAATCTTTTTGTGCTTCAAGGTGGACTATTAGTCTGAACGATTGACAAGTTGTCCTTTAATGATCTTTTAGGTTTCTTTCAAAAATAGATGTAATGAACTTATAGCTCTGCTGCAAATTTTGCCAACTAACAAACACCGTCGCTGCCATCTCCAGACCTCGGTGAAAGTTCTCATCGCCGTCAACTTTGCACTTCCATAAAGTTTATCCTATCTCAGGTGAGAGGTCAACATACCTGCTTCACTTAGGGATGTTTTATTCCTTTCAAGTGCAACTACACGTGCCCCGTTGGTTCTGCTACTGCTTAATATAGTGCTTCTCACATAGGAACCGCCATATCGTTTCTGTCTTCTTCTCGGTGATTCCTCTGTGTTTGGCTGGAGGTTTGTTTCTTTGTTGAATATTGCCTGTTGGTTATTTGATAATTGGTACTCATGAATTTGTGCGTTTTCTGTAGGTCGACATGGCTGTTTCATCACAGGACAATTTGGTCATTCTTGCTTTCCTTTGGCTCAAACTGTGCTCTGGTTTCTGCCTACAGATAAGGAGTCTATGAACAATTTTCATAGATTTTACTCCCCTGTGCTTCGTCTCCTTGCAACAACTTTGGTTCTCTCGTTTTGATTTCGATTTCAACTCCTCTTATATTTGACTGACTCTAAGCTTCTTTGTGTTTTTTGCCTTTCTATTTTAGTATTTTTCTAAAATATAATGATTCATAAACCGATTTATTAGAAAGATTATGTTTGAGTGGATTAGAAAGTCCCATTGGCAAATGAACCAATGATTTGCGGTTCCATGACATCAACCATCGCATGCTCATCAAAGGCTCTCAGGTTTGACAACAAAAACTCGATTGTAAGAGAATTCCAGGAAAATCAAAAGAGCTACAACACGTTGAAGGTAAAAAATCCCAAGCTCACATTGACAGTAATGTATACGCTTATTCCCCTTTAACTCTGATCTTTAATGGTGAACTTTTCCCCTCTTCCACTGATACAGATTGTGATCTTTAATGGCGAACTTTTCCCCCCACCATAGCTCATCCCATGCTTCTTTCCCCCAAACATTGTACTATTCTTTTTTTTGGCACATTAGATGCAGATGTGGTCAAAAATGAGATCGAGGGGACAGCAGTGAAATAAAGGAACATTATAAATTTTACAGTATCACTTCAAACTGTTGTTTCCCCTTAGTTGCAGAGGAATTTTCTGTTGAACTTAAATTTGAGTATTTCATTGTTGCACCATGTTGGGCCCGGGCGACGCCCGGGCTACCTTTACTAGTATTAGTATACACTCTTATAAATATATATAATTTAATATATATAAAAAATGAAATAATGATAATAAAATACAAAACTCTATAGAAAATCTCTTGAGTTTAAAATTATACTTGTAGCAACTAAGTAAGATAAGATAAAATACATAACTTGCACATTAATTAATTTAGGGGGTTATCCACATGAAAGGTTTTGAAGTCATGAATATTATTAATTAGTAATTAAAAACAGAAGTTATAGAGATCAAGAAATGTGAATTATGGAGAATAATACTATTGAGTAATTATTTTAAGAGGAGATTTTGGAATTATTTTTTAAAATATCACATTGGTGAAGAAAAATAAAGAAAAAGCTAAATAGTTTGGAGATCATAGAGAGGTACCACATCTTCTAGTCTATATCTAATATTCTAACTTTTTATATAGATAGGTATATTGGTTGTAATTAAATAATAAAGATAATTTTTTTAAAAAAAAATTGTTATTTTAAAATTTTTAATTAGAAAAAAGTAAAAAAAAAAAGAAGAGAAAATGGAAAATAAATTTATTAAGAGTGGAAATTAGAGATGTGAGTTATGGATAGTTTACTCCTTATAAATTACTAGTCTCTGGGAACGCGCATGTACCCCATTCCTCAATAAGTAAAAACTTTTATAAAGTTAAATAAATATTATTTTAGAATGTAATACCAACTTAACCTCAGTGAATCCATCTTACTATTTTCTTCCTTCAAAAACAAGGGTGAAATTATAACATTATAATATTAGATGAATCCATCTTCACTTGATTTTTCTAACCTTATGAATTCATCTTTCTCAAAATTCTTTTCGGTGTTTCTAAATAAAGTGAAGATGTCAAACTTGCTATACACTCTATTGTTAATCTCAGATTATAGATAGACTAATTTGAAAAAAAAAAATATATTAATGATCAAAATCTTACTAACAAACAATAGAAGATGGAAAAAGAGGAGAAAAGAAGGAACCTTATCATAGGAGTACGTAGAACTGCTGGTGGAAGAACCCAAGATGACAAATTCGTATTTGGTAATGGTATATATTGATTTAGCTGCAACTTTTCATATTCTTTAATTTAAGATTAAAAGGAGGAAAACCTTGATTCATGTACTTATTTAAGAACAATTATTCAATTTTAATTATTTTACCAATTACATATGACTTTTTAAATTCTAGAAATCCTAATTGACTCTTGTTCTTCTACATTACCTTTCTAATAAATAACTTACCATTCAAAAAATAATTAAAATATTATTATTTAATATTTAATTAATTAGATGTTTAATTTAGCTTAGGAATAAAATGGTAATCCAACTTTTCATCTTTGGAACTTCCCACTTTTAATAATATATATGAATATATAAATATGAATATGAATGATATGATGATAAATTAGTATGTGAAGAGTTTTTGTTGTAAATGTTCCTCCATTAATAAAAATGTGTTTGTTTTTAATTAAGTAAATTACTTTAAAAAAAACAATTAATTTAAATAAGAAAAAACGCCAAAAAAGAGAAAAAAGATTAATTTTACACACTTTTTTTTGCTTACATGGTATTCAAACATCTTCCACGCACCTCAACTAGGTGGAGTCACAAAGTGTGCCACGCAAGCTAAAAGGTGTATAAAATTTCAAAAAAAAAAAGAAGAGTTCAGAAGGCAATAAAACCTTAGTTTAGTTAAGGTGTGTCTCAAATATTTTTGTCATAGTCTAGGAGGGGGGGGGGGGGGGGTACTTGTGCCTTATCCCTAAATTAAATTCAAAAGAGTCTAATTGAAAGATTTCTTGATTGAATTAGTGTAACACCCCAAAAATTTCTATGCTAAGACCCGAATCATTCTATAACGTCTCACAACTCTACTCTTAAAATCTGAATCATTCACTGTAAGTATGTGAGCTTGAACCGGGTGATGTCCTACTTGCTTAATGTCCGTTACCAATTGTATAAAATGTATCTAAAGTGATCCAGGGTCATAAGGGACCTCAAACACCAAGTCAAGCTCAAAGCATTCATATTGGCTAAGTTCTCACATGAGTTCATATAAAGTTAACTTCAAACACTCATATCTCTCAGTATATAATGAATTAGGTAACCTATGACCTATCAAATTAAGGGACTATGAGTCTTCTTTCTGTTGGGTATATAGCAAGAGTTAACGGGCAATGGAGGGAAAATGAAAAGAGAGGAACTTGAAAAGTTGGGAACTTGAAAAGTCCTCTTAAGCTTTATTAAAAAGGCATTTAATAATAATTAAAAATTAAAAATTGCGTTCTTCTTTTTAAACTAATAAAAAAAACCTTTATTTTACGTAGAATCTAACAAATATGGATTTCATGTTTACAAGAGTTTGTTGTTTAATTCAACAATTTCAAGTTATGTGTTGCTTTGCATATGTCAGGTACCATGTGTGTTTATTATATAAATTTAAATATTTATTGTGTATATTCAAAATTAGAGTGCATAGATGTTAATTATTATTGCGATTCATCTAGAAGTGTGGTGACTTGAACTTTTTAAATAAGTACAAAAGTTAATTTATGTCTAAGCAGCTTAATAAATTCGATTTTTTTAGAAATCTAAAATACACTATGAGTTGTTGAAATTTGATCAAGTGAAGTTTATCGTATGAAAAGAATTTTGATGAATTATATTAATTTATTAAAATTAAATTTCCTTATATCTTTTAAATGTAAGAGTGGGTTCCCCATGTAAAAGTACGAGTTCGAAAAATTCCATAACTTTTCTATTAGAAAATTCTTCGAGAATTGTTTGATATAAGAGATAAAGAATAATTAATCTTGAGATTAATTTTACGATGAGTTTATCTTATATTTAATTGAGTTAAAAATTGCGAAATAACTTATTCCGGAATTACAATATTACTAATTCTATGATAATTATTTTCGAAGTAATTTATTTCCCAAGACGGAGTCCTAGTTTAGAACGTTGGTTTCAAATATTACAACAAAAACAAGTGTTGGGTTAAGTGGTTTTAGAGGTGTTATATTTCTAATTGACGAGGTTTCAAATCTCATTATATATACATAAATTTTTTGAAAAATTAGGGTTTAACATCTCGATCTTTTTCCTTCGCCGGCGCCGGCCAAACTAACTGGTCGGTATTCTTTCTCTCCTTTTTTGTTTCTTTCTTTCAATTTCTTATATGTTTGACAGTTGTATTTGTGTAGCAATTTGTTCAAAATATGACTTTTGATCGCTGATTAAAAAAAGGAAGTGATTTTTAAGCTTTTTTTTTTGTCTTTGGTGTTTATTACTATCGGCTTTGTATTGTGTTCTTTTGCCTGTATTGTTTCTTTGCAATGCTGCTTTGAATTGTTCCTCAATTGTGGAATTACATTGGTTTTGTTGTTGTTATTGTTGATTGTGGGTTAGAATTAGCCTTTTATATTCGTGTTGTAACTCAGAGGTGGATTCAGGATTCGGAGTCTAGGGGTGCCATATCATTTAAATGGTAAACGGGTCGGTTCCTTCATTTTAGGTTATGATTCGGGTTATTTAGTTTTTTTTTAATTTTTATAAATACATTGATCAAATATATATATTTAGTAATATTTTTTTTTTCTTTTAAATATTCTAATATTAGAGATATACACCTAAATAGTGTGTTTTTTGATGTTTTTTTTTTAGGAATAAGATATCTTATTCTCTATAACTTTGAGAAAACAAGAGATTTTTCACCTTAAAAATTCAAATTTGTATACATCATCTAATACCATATAGTTAAGAAAAAATAAAAATTATAGCTTCAATCTAGTTATCTCCACTTAGTGTGACGTTAAAGATTGAAAGAACCTTTAAATTCAAAAGCTTTAACATAATAATATCCATCATTTTAAAAACTTTTTCAAAAATAAAATAAAATTCTATTTAAATATTTTTTTATTAATATTCTATGTGATGTTCAAAATTTAATATTAATCTGTAACTAATATAGAAAATCATGCAACACTCGTATCAATTAAAGATAGATAAATAAGCAAGGAGTAGCAAATAAAGGAACTAGTTGAGGGGGCGAGAAACTAAAGCAAAGACAAAAAAATTGGCGAGAAACTAAACTAAAGACAAAAAAACAGAGGAGGAGCCTGAAAGTCATTCACACTAGCAAAGAATAAAAAAATATTAGTGCTGTAAAGAAATTTGAACCCTTGACGCTTACATTGAAAGTTACATCCTTTGCCAGTTGCACCATTGAACATATTATTCATGGGGTGGCAGATGTAATATATATTCATTTTGTTATACTTATACTGTTATACACATATATACACAAAGTTTTAACCGAGGCCACTGGGTGCCGTGACACCTCCGCCCATAAGGCCATATCTGCCCCTGGTTGTACTGCTATTGTGTATCCCAATAAGCAGTGTATATGTGTGACCCTACTTACTTTGTTTTTAGTTTCTCATGTCTATACCTCTTCCTAATTGATGATTTAATTCTATTTTTAAATTGATTAAAGAAAAAGTAGAAAGTGATCCTTCGGGGTGGCCTAGTGGTTTGGGCTTGGGACTTTCATGTTGGAGGTCTCAAGTTCGAAACCCCTTGCCAGCGAAAGCAAGTGGTTTTGCCTTTTGAGTCAAGCTCGTCACACTGGGATATCCTAGTGCGGGTTACCTCTCCTGCGTGGTTTGCGAGGTACAACAACATTTTTGAAGTGTCCAAGCAACATATATATGTGGTGGCCTAGTGATCAATGAAGTGTGTTGAGCACCATGAGGTCTCAGGTTCAAATACCAGTAGGGACAAAAATATTAGGTGATAAGTAAAGCATTACAAATCAGGTTTGAAAAGAAATAAGCTTACAATATTACAAAGGGTAGGAAGGGGTAATATTATATGATAAAATGGACTCTACTATGTTTGGTGGGAAATGGACTCTGTTTAGGCCACTGTCTGGCAAATCTTAGTCCTTTTTATTATAACCCATTTATATCTAAACTCCTTTGTATTGTGGTTTGGGCAGATTTAGCGTCCTTATTCCAAATCGAAGACTTAGTGGCTTGTTGGAAGTTGGAAGACTCAAACCAAATTCATACTATTAAATATTAGAACCACTAAAGTGTCTGGTATTAGGTTTGTTAAGTGTGTGGGTTTTCATAATTGATTTGGGGCGTGCAGAGAATTAATGACTTTTCATGTCAGAGTTAGTAAGAGTAATATGTAATGTTCTTAACTGTTAGTAGCGGGACCAGGATACAAAATGAATGTGGTCGGATTACAAATGTTATGAATAAATGTGTTGCAATACTAGATTGGACTAACTTTGAAATCACATTCAACAGAAGGTGCAAGCAACACATAGAGAAGAAGATCTATTGGTCAGTGTAGGAGTATGTAGGAGATTCTAAGAACTTCTAATTTGGCTTAAAAGACAATTATTTAGTGTTAAAATGAATGTTGCCCAAATAGAATGGATGATTCATCTAGCTGATGGATGTAACTCATTAGGGATTGAGCAGGATGAATGATATAATTTATTAGATATTACAAGGTGTGTGTAAGCTTTCGTAGATGGTATATAATACACTGCAATTGTGAAAGGGGAAGTTCAGAATAAAAAAAGATGTGTATACTACCATCCGATGTCAGAACATGACTATCTAATCACGCGTTCAGGAAGGATAGCAAAAAGACATTTAATTGCATTGCATGCTTTAAACTGTTCAATACGAAAATTGTCATTACAAGCTGCAGTTCTCGGCAAACAAATGTGTTATACACCATGATTTCATGTGTCATTATACTTGGGAGGATGGAAGAATGAACGCATTTAAAGAGCAGAATTTGTCAAAAAAAATCTCGGAGGTAGACAGTGGCTCCTAATGCTACTTGAAGAGAATGAACTAATATGATTTTTCAAGTAGTATGTAGGTAGGTGATAATGCTCTAGGGAAGGAAACATTAATGGTCTTTTATCAAAACGTTGGGCAATGATCAATGTGACATTTGATGTAGCAGGATATCAAAAATAAAGATCTCATTTCATCCCTCTCATGTACGTTCTTCTCATCTGATAGCTTATTTTCATATGTAAAGTGCATGTTACCTCAATTTTCCTGCACAGTAATGCGCCGCTCTTTAGTTTATTGGTATGTGCAAAAGAACTCTATTCTTTTTGTTTTCCATCCAAAAACTAATTATTTGTTGTACCTTTGCAATTACACCTTACTTAGTATGTTGCCTTTAATTCTACTTTTTGCTTTCCTTACTTTCTGTATTTATTTTTATTCTCTTTCAGTCAATATAATTTTGCTGTTAGCTTGTTGGAGTTCATCAGTGAAGACTATCAATTTATAATATAGGTTTATTTGGGGGAAGGGAGCCAAATGTTTCTAGAACTGCACTTCTCATTGTGGCCAGCATGAAGAAGCGTGATTGGATGCAGGTTATACATGATTTTCTTTGCATATAATTTATGTACAAGTTACTGGAATAATTCAATGGAACTAATAAGAATCACTACATATTTGCACAAATCCATAAATTGTCTATAGACAGGGAGAAAGCCAAGTGGGGTATGTGGAGCTGCACTATACATTGCTGCTCTTTCACATGGACTGAATCGTTCTAAATCAGAAATTGTAAGTGGTCGTTCTAAATTTTCTTTATATTGATGGTCAGAATTCAGATTTCTTTATAGACATGCTTCATGATGTAAGTATTCCGCTTACAACTTATGTGCATCTGAAAGTATGATAATGTGTGTGAAAGTAAGGTTTCCTAGTCTTTTATGTATCTGGCTTGACCTAATTCTCTTTTGTAAGCTTTGCATCTGCTTGATGCCTTCTCATGAAACATCTTACTTCATATAAAAAAAAGTTTTATTCTTCTTTGTGAATCTCTTACGCGTTTTAGCTAGTTTTCGAGGACTACTTAATTCTTTCTTGGTCACAGATTTGGACTTCTTCTTGACAACTGTTCTTGTTATACTTTCTTCACTTATTTTATGTTCAAGCCTATGTAGTACAGACACTTGTACGACTCTCACATTTATTTTTTATGGTCACATAGCACAAGGAACATGATATTTCCTTTCCTATTTAAGATGAGAGGAAACTGAGATTTCCAAAAGAGTTTTGAGCAAGAAAAGGGAACATCGATTCCAAGAGAGCTTTTAAGCTAAGTTTGAGTAATTATATCAAACCAGAGAAGAAGTTGTTTTAAAAACATATGAGCTAAGTATATTTTGGGAGTAGTATTGAGTAGCGATATGGGGACGCGAGTTCATATTAACTCAAGCCCCCATAAACCATGTAGCCATCATGGGCAGAAAAAAGGGTAATACTTTTTAGATGATTCCTTAGTGCTTTTTAACATAGACTAATGGATCCACTTAGTAGTTCAGGTTCTGTACCGATGGCAAGGTATAGGACGGTCCTTGGCAACGTGAGGTAAAACGTTGTACCATCACTTAGGCTCATAGTGGTGGTTGTCGGTTAGAGAAACTCCCACAAAAGTTACTGTATTTTTATATACATCAGTTTATTTGTATTTTTTTTACATACATCTCAAAGTTATTTGTCTCTTTGCATACACACAGAGTTGATAGCATGTCTTTAAACAATTTGTTTCTTTATATTGCACTTGTTTTAAATTGTTTTATATTGAAATGCGTTCAGTCATATTGAGTTGAGTATCCAGAGTTGAGCACCCTGAGTCGAATATCATATCTTTGAGTTGAGTATCTTATCTCTGAGTTGAGTATCTTATCCTTGAGTACTTCTGAGTTGAGTAAGTTGAGTAGTTCTGAGTATTCCTTGAGTTAAGTAAGTTTGAGAAGAGGTAAGTATGTCTCACTTTTATCAAGTTTCAAGCTTATGTTATGCTTTAGAATTCCTCTTACATGCTCGTACATTCCACGTATAGAGTCATTTGGCCTGCATCTTCTCATGATGTAGACACAGGTTGTAACACCCAGAAATATTTTGAACTAAGATTCGAACCGTTTTTCGTAGTGAGTGAGATTTTTGCAAGGAATTTAAAATTTCTTGAGTATTAAGGTCACTAGATATAGCACCTTGAGTTCCAAAAAGAATCGAATTGGAAATAGCAAAAATCTGAAAATTTGCAAGATAAGCTAAGTATGAGTTTTGTATTGACTTCAAATGACCATAACTCCTAGCTCAAGATGAGTTAGGTGTGATAACAGATACCGTAGGAAATACCTTTGAATTATCTTTCCGACGCCACCGAGTTTGCTAAATTTCAAGTTCGTATGAGTGAGATATGACCTTTTGAAGTTAGGCTGTTGAGTTAAGGAAAGTTAGCCGGAATTAGTGAGGGGTATTTTGATCTTATCCTTACCCAATTAGATTTAATTCATTTTTAGTAGTATTTTAGGGGTCTAATCCTATTAGGTTCAGTTTTATAATCCTAAAATTAGCCTAGGGTTTTAGTTGAGAGTTCAAGAAGAGAAAAGAAGAGAAAAGAGGAGATGATCAAAGCGTTCGTCGAGAGTCTTGTGTTTTGTTGTGGATTTTCGCCATGGATTTAATCCCTAAGAGATATGTAAGCTTCCATAATATTGGGTTTGTCCCCCCACACGCCAAACATGTTATTTTCAGCACAAATTTCATTCTTGAAGTTGAAAGATTAGAGTTTTTGATGAGTTCTTGATAGGTGTTCTTGAAGTTCTTCCTAAACCTTGTTGTGTTGGGTTTTTGATGAGTTCTTGAGATCAAAGTGAGTGCTTTAAGGTCTGTATTTATTAGATTAGAGTTTACTTATGTTAAGTAATTGATTCTAAGTGATTGGGGAAGAAACCATTCGATTCTAGGCGAACTAGGGTGAGAAATCGAACAAAAAATTTCGTCGAGTTTTTTGGGTTGGGGCCTGGCACGATGCGCCAGCCAGAGCGCCCCAAAGCCTTCTCTGAAGTTTAGGGGCTGGCGCTCCGCGCCACCCATAGCGCTAGGGTCGCCTGACCCATCCAGTTTGTCGTCGGTTGCCTCGTTTGAGTTCATTTAAAGTGCACATTCACTCCTTTTCGATTCTAACTACTGTAAACTACTTCTAAACACCTAAATTCATTCCTAACATGATCATAACCTTGAATTCATAATTGAAATTCAAGGTAGAGTTAAGAGTTAAGTTTTGAGAGTTCATTCGAACATTCTAAGAAAGTCCCTTTGAGTCTTTTTGTGGAGTCTTCTACAACTTCTAGTAACTTGTTTCAAGACTCAAGTAAGTGAGAATGAGAGTGAGGAGAATGTAGTCATGAATCTACCTTGTCATCATGAGACCTTTCATATCATGAACCATAACTCTTGAATTCATAATTCACATTCAAGAGAGAGTTAAGAGTACAGTTCAAGAAAGTCTTTGAGTTCAATTGTGAATCCTTTGAGATCCATAATCGATTTGAGTTAAATTTTGAGAAAGTAAGTATGAGAATGAGAATGAGAAGAGTTGTATCATGAGTTCCATAATGTTATGTAGACCTACGAGTCAAGTCGTTCATGCCATTAAATTCCGTATAAACTCCAGAAGTTGAGTATCTATGAGAGGAGTAATATCTCCAAGTTCTAAGCCTTTAAGTGTTGAGAGTTCCTAATCCCTTTTGAGAAATATCTTTGAGTCCTTGAGTTGAATATTTCATGCTCATAATTTCGCATGAACATTATAAGTCGAACAGTCTTGAGATGAGAAGTATCTTTGAGTCCTTGAGTTGAGTAGTTCATGCTCATAATTCCACATGAACTCTGAGTTGAGCATTCTTGAAATAAGTAGTATCATTGAAGTTCTTGAGTCCCAAGTATTTGAGGTCTATCTATGGTTATTGAAAACCTTGCATTGAGTCATTCATGTCCATAATTCTGCATGAACCATATTTTAAGAAGTCTTTTACAAATGTTTTAATTTTGTTTTAAGACTTAAGTTTGGAGTTCAGTAAAAAGTACTAAAGTTGAAGTTCATTTCTTCAAAAGTATATGGGGACTAAGTATTCCCAAAGAGATTCAAAATGTTTTCAGATTTAAATAAGATCGAAAACTGAGGTTTCTAAAGAGCCTTTGGGCTAGTTTTCAGAAAAAGTAATCGCTTTCTAAATGAAGCAAGAGGGGAAACTTTGATTTCCAAGATAGCCTTTGAGCTAAGTTTTTTAGCACTAAACTCAAATCACAAAAGAAGTATGTTTTTAAAACATAAGAGCTAGTATAGTTTGGGAGTAGTATTGAGCACCGAATTGGGGGCGAGCATGAGTTCAGATAACTCATGTCTCCATAAAACCATGTAGCCATCATGGGTAGAAAATGGTCATACTTTTTAGATGAACCCATTTCACAATAGATTAGTGGATCCACTTAATAGTTGATAAGTCCATAAATTGGACTCATTTAGGGCATTATTTTAATGGAAATAGTGTCCTTGAATGTTTGTTTTATCTCAATACCTGATTAGAATGCTGAAGTTTTAAGTGTTTGAAGTTTGAGTGGAAGCATGGACACTTAGGCACAAAACAGAGCAAATAGGGCTGAAAAGAACAAGAAATGGAGTCCTGCGAATCGCCGAGTTTAACTTGGCGAGTCATCGAAACGACATGAACCGCCCTTCGTTCTAGTACGCGAAGCCTTAAAGGAAGTTGATCAAAAGGCGAGGAAAGGAGCAGTTGGCGAGTCGATGATCAGTTCCACGAAGCAGTACTAAACCGCCCAATGATCCAGGATGCGAGGATGCAAAAGGCAAGAAACTGATGGCGATGAGCTGACCAAAAGGCAGATCGCCGAGTTCATCGGCGATCTCGACTAATGTCACCGAACAATCCTCCGCAGCACAATTTGTGAAAACTATAAATACTATTTAGAATTGTAGAAAGAAGAGAGAGTGGAACATTTTTGAAATAGTAGTTTTTCACTTTAGAACATATTCTAGCTTATATTTTTCTCTCAAGTTTGGAGAGGGTTTTGTGGAGACTTGAAGAAAGGAGTTCTTCTTCCCCAAGTTGAAAGTGGGTCTTCTCTATTCACTTTCCTTTGCTTAATTCAAGGTTTAATTTCTTATACCCAGTTGATTTCATTATCATGTTAGGTATAATTTCTTATTTCTTGATGTGTGGCTAAAAAACCCCATTCTTGGGGTGTGATTTAGCAAATATGGGTTGATATTCTTGTTGGGTCTTACTTGCTGATGGGCTAGATGTATTGTAATGGTAATTTCACCTAGTGGTTGTGGTTTAATCTAAAGGGTTTGTAGTTGCAAATACAAAGCCACCCATGTGTTTTTGGCTTGCCCGAGAGGGAGGTCGCGAAACCAAAACCACTAGAATGATGGCCTAAGGAGTGGGTCGACATGAGGTTCAGCCCAAGAGGGTGAGCCCTAGTCCCATATCCTAACACTCAGCTCAAGAGAGTGAGTGGGGTAAGGCGTAGGCTGGTCTTCATGCGGCAAATGAGTGTCCGAGAAGAACGCATTTGAAACGGGGTATGTTGCCCTAGAGGGAACTTATTTCCATTTAAAGCTTAGCCTAGTCACTATTATTTTGCAAATCACCAATCGAAAGCATGTACCCAACAATTTATCTCAACTTGCATTGCGGTCACATCCCAAGAACCTTTCCCCATACTTGATTTTCTTGTTTATATTGTTGTTTTAGTACTGGTTACAAAACCCCCTTTGATATTTGACACTTTGGTGTCACCTCCTTTAATTTACAATGTATTTTACTACGACTAATTTGAATGAAGTTCTAATTGGTTATTAATTCTCAAAACCACTCCCTTGGGACACGATCCCAACCCTCGGAGCATAACGGGATAATTGTGTGAACTTCAAATTGTACTCATGAATACTCAAAGACTCTTGCTTAAGTGTGAGGAACTCACGTACCTTGGCCTCTTTCAATTCTCGAGGAAATAAATGCCCCAAGAAAGCTTCCTCAAAACAGACCCAACTCGCAGGTGGTGCATTCTCAGCTCTGCCCCCTTTCCACTGGTCGAACCAAGTTCTAGCAACATCCTTCAATTGATACGCAGCTAGTTCAACCCGCTCAATATCTGCCACATGCATCATATCAAAAATCTTCTTCAGCTCCTCAATAAAGTTCTCTGGATCCTCAGTAGTGCTCGAACCCATGAAACTCGAAGGATTCATCCCCAAGAACTCACGAATCCTTGAAGTGTCAGCTCCTTCATGTCGAGCTCCCCTTTGCTGACCAATCTGATTAGTTACAGCTTGACTAAGAATTCTAATTGCCTCTCTGAACTTGGCATTAGAAACTTCCCCTTGTGGTTGCACTCCAGGTGCATGAGGTAACTCTTGCTCATCAACATAACATCTAGGAAGACGCCCTTTGCCAACTCTTCGTGGAGGCATGATTATCTGAAACACGCGCAAGCACGGATTAGAAAGAGACTTTTTAGAGATAAACTCTAACGCACGAGATGAGTATGAAAAAAGTGAGAAATCTTCTTAAATGTTGCAGCCTCCCAATTATAGATGTGGTGCGCTTCACACCGATAACTAGGACTCTACAGACACGACTTCATAGACTCCCTAGGACTCTGGAACTTGCTTTGATACCAAGTTTGTCATGCCCCGAGCCTACACCCTGGACGTGGACGGCACTCGAAGACCATTGCTAGCCCCAAGCGAACCCTTGGCCTGGCTTTCTTAACTCAGCGGAAACCTAGCTCAACAGAATAACTACATGCAATGCAAGGACATAAAATAACTTAACTGATAAAAACTGGCCAAAAAGGCAACTCGAGTCTCAAAATGGAATATTTACATATATATACAGATGAGAGACTCAAAACTAACTAACTGGCTGACTGTCTATGAAGTCTCTAAAATACTGAGATGGATATTGGGACAGACCCTGCAACATCCTAATAAACCAAAACTAGGAACACAAAATAACAGAGTCCTCCGTAATGCATGGAGGCTCAACACTGACTCTGGAGTGCTCAACTAGATCAACGACGTGCTGGATGCTGATCCTAGGTACCTGCGTCTGCATCGTCATAAGATGCAGGCCAACTGGCATCAGTACATTGAATGTACGAGTATGCGAGCTGGAAACTAAGCAACAAGGCTAGAAAGAATTCTGGAAGAAACTGAATAACTTACCTGGCTCAACTCAACTCAACCTGACCGACTCATTTCAATATAATGCAATTTAAAACAAGTGCAATATAAATAAAAAACTGTTTAAAACCTGCTATAAACTCTGTGTGTATACAAAGATACAATAAGCCTGAGATGTATATAAAAATACAAATGAACTGATGTATATAAAAATACAATAATTTCTGTGTGTATACAAAGATACAATAACTGCTGTGGGAGTTTCTCTAACCGACAACCATCACGTAAGAGCTATAGTGATGATACAACAATCGAACTCACGCTACCAGAGCATCCTATTCCCGGCCAAAGGTATAAGACCTGAACTGCCTAATGGATCCACTAGTCTATCTGGAAAAGGATTCATCTAAAAAGTATGATCCTTTTCTACCCATGGTGGCTAACATGGTTCTATGGGGACTGTGGGTTCCTTGAACGCTCCCCCAACTCGGTGCTCAATACTACTCCCAAAAATGTACTGGCTCTTATGTTTTTAAAACATATTTCTTCCTGCTGATTTGAGATAACTACTCAAAAACTTAGCTCAAAGGCTATCTTGGAAATCTCAGTTTCCTCTCTTGCTTCATTTAGAAAGCTATTACTCTTTTCTGAAAAACTAGCCCGAAGGCTCTTTGGAGATCTCAGTTCCAAAGCTTGTTTAAATGTAAAAACATTTCTTTAAAACTTCTTTGGGAATACTTAGTTCCCTAATAACTTTTGAGAAATGAACTCAACTTTATATTCTTGACTTAACTTGAAACTCTATACTCTTTGCTTGACTTGAAACTCTGTACTCTTTACTCAACTTGAAACTTGAGCCTTAAAATGAAGTTAAAACATTCAATAAAGACTCTTGAAAAACTTTGAAGACTTGCTTTGACTTACTTCTTAACTTCTAAGCTTGGCTCTAACTTCACTTGACTTCTAACTTTAAACTTCACTTGACTTTTATCCTAACTCGCCTTGAATTGGATTATGGATTCAAGGTATATGATCACATGTTTATGGATGAGTTCTTGACGTTTAGACGTACCTTGGAGGGTTGAAAACAACTATAAAACATTGGTACATCACCAAGGAACATGTAAGAAAAAGTGTGAAAAGAATGGGGAAACTTGGCGTCCTTGGCGCTCTGCAAGGCGCAGAGCGCATGCCCTCGAAGCTCAGAAGGGCTGCTGGGGCGCACTGCTAGGCGCGCCGCCCCAAGGGACAAAACTCAGAAACTCTTTTGGGGCGCGCTGGCAGGCGCGACATGCCACCCTTTTCCCCAGAAAACTCAACTTTTCTCCCTTGTTTTTCCAACTCTAAACCACCTTAACTTCAAAGGTTTCAGCCCCAAACACTTATAATCATATAAACCCTCAACAGAAACTAGATTCAACTCAAAACACCAAAGGAAACATCCACCAAACCAACAAGAACTTCAACATAACACAACTACAACTTCAATAAACATCACTACAAGATTTCAACAACCACAACTAAATCTTTTCTCGAAATTAAACGAGTTTGGCATGTGGGGGAAAGGACCAACCCAATACTATGAACTCACATACCTTAATAGGGATCACCCCCGACGAAATCCATGACGATCTTTGACGAAACCTTGCTTCTTCTTCTCTTTCTCCTCTTCTCTCAAAAGCCCTAACTCTCACTCTTTTAAAACGAGAAAAATTGATCAAAATCAGTCTAACACACTAATATATATCCATAAGAAAAGGCTAGGGAAAAGACCAAAATACCCTTACAAATTTCCGGACGGACTTCCCTGGCGGAAGTTCAACATTTGGATGCACACATAAAATCTCATACTTCAAACTCTGACAAATTTTTGAGTGCAACTCCTCATCAAAAGCTTCTCTCAGATTGAGGAGCTCTTTTCCCAAATCTTCATGGCAAGTTGACTGAATATCTCTCCCACATCTAGAATATAGATGAGTGGCTAATTGGTCATGCTTTTTTTCATTTAAAGGAAATACAATTGCGGGAGGATGGATAGTTGGCATCATGGTGACTTGAAAGTTATTGGGATTGATAGTGTATACTGATGGCATTTGTGGAGGGATTGAATAGGTAGAAGCTGGGTGAGGAGATATGGTTAGACAAATATTCTGAGTTGAGCTGGAAGCTTTGGTGGTGGTAGGAAGAAGGCTAAAGGTAGTTTCCAAATTGACCAAATTATTTCTTCGAACCACATTCTTCTTACAATCATCATTTTGTGCTTGCACAAATCCCATGCCGTTCTTGAATGCTTTCAATTTGTTTTCCATTGTAGCTTCGTCCTTTATACAGATTCGCAGCCAAAACAGTGTTCAATGCTAGGCAACCTCTAAAGAAGAAACAAACTGAAAAAAATAATTGTTAGTGCATGAGAATATATGAAATAAATGCAAAAATAATAAATATTCGATAAAATAGATTATGCATGTGCTTTTGTAAAATATGAACTTTAGGCTTAACGCAACGATTTAAGTTTTAAAACGAGTGGACGAGAGAAAGGTATTAGCTAGTGGGCTCTAACGTTGGAAATATAAGGAAAGAAAATTGATTTGGAGTAGAAAAATTAATTTGGAGAAAGGTTGACTCATGTCGAGCATCAAATTTTGACTTCAACTTGATCCTTATCCTTTGTAAACTTGTGCATGCTTCCAACTCGGTTATGTGCCAAAATTATGCCCCAACTTCTTTGGAGGAATACTAAAATTTTATAATAAATCGACCAAGCCTTATATAGGCTGCCTACGTATCCACCAAGGAAATCAGGTCAAACGTAGTTCCAATTACATGCAAAAGATATATTAATTTTTTTATTAAATATGATCGAGTCCCTACGTGGGCTGCCTACGTATCCACCAAGGAAATCAGGTCAAGCGTAGTTCGCCTTACATAAAAAGGCTTTAAAAACATACAAGTAATTGCTCATTTAAGCTCGCAAAATACATAATTGTTTTAAAAAGATGCTACACAAAAGCTAATTGTCCTGCTTTATGCCTCTTAAAAGTCATCTTGTTCCTTTGATGCTCAACTTAAGTCAACCTTTAAAAGAAAAATGAAGTATTTGGCAAGCGCAGAGTAAGTATGCGAAAGGTTGAAAGTAGAACATTTAGAAACCAACGGGATCTAGACCTATAAGGGATGCTATAAATAAACAAAGACGGAATGACCTGAGAGACCCTTGACTTGCATGCTGATACTTGGAATCAGTGCGTAAAAAGAATGGTGCGACTACCTTGAATTGGAGAAGTATTGCACGTGATGGAGAAAATATTGAACAAATATCGACAAGTGCTATTTGGTAGATTGTGTGAATCTACCAATTTAAGAAGCAACAAATGATGTGAAAATTGGAAGAAATTGAAAATATAAGTAAAAGCTCCATAACGTAGAACGAATACTAAGTAGACTCTACGAAGTTTGGAATTAATGGAAAAAAAAAACTTATTGCTGTTAGAAAGAGAGGATCATACCAGTAAAGAAGGGACTTGAAAAAGCTCGAGAAGGTAAAGATTTATATGAGCTAATTTTGGCGAAAAAAATAAATTAGAGTGAACGGGCAAAAATATAATACCTAGTGATGAAGAATTATACCGATTTATTTAAAAAGTAAGAAGAAAATTCTTAAAGCAAGTCTTGGATACGAATATTGAGAAAATCAAAGGAAGAAATCAAATTTGGAAAATTTTAAAGGAAGAAAGTGAATTTTTGTAAAATATTACCTAAGAAAATTTTAAACAAGGTCATTTAAAATTTGCGCAGGCCTAGGATGATTATGAGCCTAATCGATGCTTTAGAATTATAAAAATGCACTGAACGCGGAAATATTAATATAAAAATTAAATAATTTATGAACACAATATAAGAATTTGTAAAAATGCAACATGTATCAATTAGAGAATATGATAAACACGAAATAATTTCTCTTTCTGAAAAATAAGAAAAAACAAAGATAATGTTAGTAATAATCAATTAAATCATGTTGCAAATAAATTCATATAAGTCACGTAGCAAGTAAGCAAGAAAATATTTATAAAGCACGTAACATAACTATATCAAATAATGCATCCTAATATATAGGGGACCTCTTTATGCCAGAGGTAGACCTAACACGTATTTGAAAAATAAATGTGCCAACTTATGTCATTCCATTGCTCTTTAATTAATTAAACAAATCTATTTCCAAAAATTAAATACAAAAATAGCCTTAAGCTTTATTACTTCTCAAAAAAATAAAAAAAATAAAGAAATAGAGCTCTTCATAGCATCTACGCATCTTCTTCTCATGGCATGCTCGTGGTTTAATCTCCATAGGCCAAAACTAGCGATCTTCATAGCTATCTTCATCACAAAAGGGTTAATGCCCTCCCTCCTAAGTTTAATTAATTTAGAACCAACGGTCCATATTTTGGCACAACTATTTTTCAAATAATGCACACATAAATGATAGGAGTCACTCGGGGTCGTGAACCCACTAGGACATTTGGATAAACTTGACTAATGAACTTAATACACCAAGGGTATTAAGCCTCTTAGGTTTATATGATGCATGTACCGTAAAAGGTGATGGTTTAGCTCTATCCTAGGTTAATTAAGAGTGGGTTTACTAGACACAAGGTTTCCGAGTGGACAACTCGAGTGAGAAGGCTACGTGGTCACACAGAAAAAGATCCGGACACCCTACGCATATGCCAACTCTCCTAAATTTTGGGATTTTAAAAGAAATATCCTGGTGCGCAAAACACACCTCGCGTGTACGTGTGATAGAGTGAATTTTCCAGAATCGGAGGAAGTATGAACGGAATGACAATATATATGAAGCAGTAACAAATAAACAATTTATATAAGCAGTAACAAATAAACATTTTATGTCACATAAGCATGATAATAAGACATTTAAGCAATTAATACAAAACAAACAATTAAAAAACACAAGCAAATACAAAAATGCTTAATTATTAAACTAAGTTTGTTATAGTTTAGAACCTAAAATCCCCAGTGAAGCCGTCAAGCTGTTATACCCCATTTTAACTCGAGGTCAAAACGGTGTACGACATTTTGGTAATTTCCAAATTACTAACTAACTTAAGAAGTCGCCACCTAATTAATTATGGTGAATTAGGACACCTAAATATTTAACTAAGTAATACTAAAATTGACTTCAATTAAGGTCTACTAACTTAAAAAGATTATAGGTAAGGGTTATAGTTATCCTAAAGGAAAGGGGTAAGGCATCCTTTGAGATCCGTTAAAGACGGTTACCGGCCAAACTTAGGTTAATTAATTTTAAAAGAAAGATATGAGTGGTAAAGATTAAGTAATTGAGTAACCAAATTGGAAAACATTTTTTACTGTAAAAGCTTTTAACAATTGTATTAGAATGAAAAAGAGTAATATCTTCAGATCAATTTAGACAAACCCATTGCTAAAAAAAGGGTAATTAAAAAAACCATTAGCTCATTGATTGACAACGTGCTCTCTTTAGAAACGGTTTTAAAAGAATAAGTGTTTAGAACAAAATATATAAATTATTTTTGAAAGACATTGTCAAATTTGAACAAAACTTAATAAATCTAGCGGGTTTAAAATGGTGCAAAAGAAGTGTTTTAAAAAAAAAGAATTTGCCAAATGAAGTTTATAAAAAGCTAAAGTAACTATGAAGGTTTGTTTCTAACTAAAGATACCGGCCCAAATCCAAACATCTATATTAAGTCAACTATCATGAATCCAAACTAGAAATATCTAAATCACACAAGCAAGTATAACATGTAAAGAGAAAAAAACATGCAAGTAAATAATGCAAAATGTAAGTAGCCTTGTGACTCCAAGATAGGACCACTTGTTTTGTTTGCAATTTCGAATGGTCAAAGATGTAGTGAAGACTCCATGTGCGGGTGTGAGGATAATGTTGAGTCTATGAGACTCGATAATTGGTAGAGTCTTGAATCAAAGACTCCATTTTGCTCCAAAGTTCATGCAAATAAAGAAAGTAAAAGAGATTAGTAAAAGAGCTAACATGCCAAGGATCATGATTTTTTTTACTCTAACGAAAATGAATTAAATAAGATAAAGACATAAAGAAAATTAAAAATAACCTGCATATCATTTCTAAAAAAAAGTCAACAACAACAAACATCAACTCTTTCTAGCATACTTTTAAAGTAAGAAAAACACAAGCTGAAAATTTTTTATCATATAAAAAACATCAAAGGGATATTAACTAACAAGAAAACCGATTTCAAGTAACATTATCAAGTTGTCTAACACGCCAAGGAAACGCAGCTTTAGAGCTATACCAATCTCAAAAATAATCCCTTACTATTATGACTAAACTAAGTAAAATTATTTGCAAGGTGTGATTTTCTTTAAAATTAAAGAAACTTATACCCATATATGTAGTACCGTAATCTGCCGAGAGAAATTCAAAACTCACATTTGCAGGTACATTATTAAAAAAAATAAAAAAATCTGCAACTTACTTATCAACCAAAACAAAACAAAATTATGTCCTTTAAGCATTTTTTATAGGAATCCATATAAATACCAGATAATTAGTAACTTGGAGCAGAAACTGACGCGTATAAACTTAACTAAAGTGCAACCAATTTCTATCCTTAACACTTAAACATAACGAAATAAAAGAGACATATATATGTAACTCATTTTTTTCAAGAAATTTAAAATGTTTGCAATGCATGATAAAAATAGTTAGGACATTGCGTAATATCTCCTTAGAGACCGATAAGAATTCATCAATGTAATTTTTTAGCCCAAGACTCTCCAAAACAATCTTTTCCACCATGTCATTCAATTCCATAAGTTTCTTGAAGTAGGACTTTGCCACATTGCTGCCAAATTAAAACATACAAAACTTATTTATGTGGCAAAGTCCTACTTCAAGCAACTAATGGAAAATCAAATACTTCTTTTAAAGTATCAAACATGCCCTCTCTAATTTCATTTGGAACTTTGTCATATATTGCTTCAAAACAACCAAATTCTTGTAAGGCTTCAAAAACTTGAACTTTTGTTGATTCCCATTGTGGAGTGTTTGGTTTAAGCTCAGAATTGAAAAAATCTATGGTGGGAATCTTAACTTTTGTAGATGCCATTTGACGAATATTTAGGATATTATCAACAAACAATTCTTCATTTATTTATAAGAAAGAGGGAAAATGAGGGGCTTCCCATCACTTTCAAAAATAGTATTACTATTCAATGGACATATTTATTATGGAAAAAATTCCTAAATACACAATTTTTTCAGAATATTTTGCAAGAATCTCTATCATTCGAAAAAATTACAAAAATCTCTACTCGCTCCTATTCTCGGATATATCACTTTACACAATGTATCGGACGAACGCGATGTATCGGGACATTGACTGATGTATCCAAAACCGAGATGCGATATATCGAGACGTTGAGGGATGTATCGGAAACCGAGACGCGATGTATCGGGACATTTTGGGATGTATCCGAATTCCACCAAATTTAAGAAATTTTTGTAGTTTGAAAGAAAGTAGGGATATTATATAATTAATTAGTTCTTAACACTATAAGATTTGTGTAAAAATTCCCAAATATGTTAGGTCAAATTATGTGAAATGTAAGCCCATTAGGTTTACTTTAGCTTTTTTAGCGCCTCATCTTCTTTAAAATTTAACATTCCGCAAATGTGAATCATTTGAAGCAAATTATATATCAAAAAAACTTATTATACGATTAAATATAACATGTAACAAGACTTTGCTCTAATTTCCACTTACTAACAATATAGTGAATTACTTAAATACACAACTTATTTTTACCATATTTTATTTCATTTGAAAATAATACAAAAAAATCTACTCACTCATATTCACAGACACATCACTTTACGCATTGTATCGGGACATACGTGATGTATCGGGATGTTGAGTGATGTATCGGAACGTATGCGATGTATCGAGACGTTGAATGATGTATCGGGACGTACGCGATGTATCGGGACGTTGAGTGATGTATCCATAATCGAGATGTGATATATCGAGATGTTGGGGATGTATCTGAAATTGGGACGCGATGTATTGGGATTTTGGGATGTATCAGGAATCCACCAAATTTAAAGATTTTTTGTAATTTGAAAGAAAGTACGAATATTATGTAATTAGCTCTTAACACTGTAAGGTTTGTGTAAGATTCCCAAATAATTTAGGTCAAATTATGTGAAATGTGAGCCCACTAGGTTTACTTTAGCTTTTTTAACCCCTCATCTTCTTTATGTTGATGTTGCTTCTTTGTTCTTAGTCTGCCTCTTCTTTTCCTTCTTTAAAATTTAACATTCCGCAAATGTGAATCATTTGAAGCAAACTATATATCAAAAAACTTGTTATACGATCGGAGTAAGACTTTTAACAATGGAATTTTCTCTCGTTAAAAGCTATTTTTCTTGTAGTGAGCGCTAAATGATTTTCTTGTTTGCTATTCCTAAAATTTACTCTTAATTATATACAATTTCAATTGAAATATGAATGTGATTGCACGATTTATTGAGGCTAATCGAGTATTATTAAAGAAGGTAACATATTTTAAACCACAAGTTTCAAAAGTCTTTCATTCTTAAACCCTGTGTAAGATCTTACTACATCACATCAATTGGATAGAAGAAAATAATTAACTTTTCTCACTACAAGAAAATAATGTGTCATACCATCAGACGTGGCTACATTACCATCATATGTGGCTGATCGCTATCTTATCATCAGACGTGTGGCTATATTACTACTAGCAAGTTAGCCATCCAACTCTATTTTTTAAGCACATGCATAATGTGTGATTCTCCCTGCAGCTTGAGGGACAACTCCCCTCCAATAGGAAACATCATGTGTTTATTGATTGATAAGGACATCACAATGACACATCAAATTTTATGAGGCTATAAACAAATAAGGAAATAATTATGATTTACTAACATATTGTGTTGTGTTACGTTGTATCGCACTGTATTATTTTGATGATTACAAGTGGTTAATATTTTGAAGTAATGTTTGGATTCTTATTGCTTATGATTTTATGATGTATTGTTGTTGATGTTATTGAGCATTTTAATATATTAAGTGCATGATATATAATTAGTAGGCATAAATTAGATAAAATGGTGACATAATTCTCCGTAACTCATAAAAATGATCGGATCATCATTATTATTTTCGCTATATAATGATGAGAAGTCGTATGATAATGATCAATTTGGTGTGGTCGCGTCATTATATATATCTCTTCGTAAACATCATTTTTCTATGCTTATTATTTAATAATTCTAATTTATCTTTTACCTTACTTTTTTTTTGTAATAACTCTATCTAGTATTTTAAAAAAATATAATATTGTATATTTATTATTTAAATTACTAATGTGGTAATGAGGAAAAATAATAAAATATATCCATATGATGTATTCATCAAAATGATATAATATAATACAACACAATACAATACGTTATGATATCATGGGCAACAACCATCCAAATATAAATTCAAAATATTCAACCACTCATATATTTTATTCATCAAAACAATATTATACAACGCAACACAATACAAAGCAACACAACAAAATACAATACAATACAATACTTTACGCAATCATACGTAATAACCATCCAAATATAAATTCAAAATATTCAACCAGCCATCTGATACATTTTATTCATCAAAACAATACATAAATAAATTTTCATAGCTTCTAAATTTTTAAAGACCACTATAATTCTTGACACCCAATCCATTTTTAGCACCTAACATAATATATTTATTAAATTCAGGCAACTTAAAAGGCTTGAACATTAAAGGTGTTCTTCATCCACTAATTTTTTTGGAACCTTCAAAGTATAATCTGGATTTGGGAAGGAAAATAATTGAATAGAGAATCTATCTTTGTCTCCTGTTGTTATAACCCTGTGTTGAGCAGATGTCAATCTATCATTTGTCCATGCTTGTATAATTATTTTTTATCATCAACACATAAAAAGTATGTATAAGAATTTATTTGTTTAACTAATAATTAAGGAACAAAAAGATTGACTTAAATTTCCTATGGAGAATGAAAATTTTAAATTAATAAGATAATAACAAGACAATTTAAAAAATTATTATGATAGTTCTGGTATCATATTCAATTTTCCAGAAAAAGAGCTATGTTATTCCAAATAATATCAAGATTTAATATTTTTTGTGGATTGAAGTTAGTTGAGGTCAAATAAAATAATGTAGGTTGATGCATAAAATATTTGACATTCACATAGGGTGGAAGAACAACCCCTAGAACCTGAAAGTCATTGTACTAAAACTCTACTAACGATAAGTCTAAGAACAAGGGGGACAATCCCAAAACTAAACAAACACCTTAAACAAATAGTCTAAGTCCGAAAAGAGTGGACTAAAACAAGAAAGATCCATGGCAGCCTAAAAGAACTGGCTCACCCTCGAATCCGGTCACGCTCAATAGACACCTAGCTGAGGTCTATCAATAGCCGCCTGAAGATGCTCTGTACTCAACAAGAAAGAACAAGTGCAGTATTAGTACACAACGACAATATACTGGTAGGATCACACGGCTATCCCAATAATTGAAGCACATGCAAGTAACCACAATCATTATAAAACAGGCATATACCATGTAACAAGACTTTGCTCGAATTTCCACTTACTATCAATATAGTGAATTACTTAAATACACAACTTATTTTTACCATATTTTCTATCATTTGAAAATAATACAAAAAAATCTACTCACTCATATTCACAGACACATCACTTTACGCATTGTATCGGGACATACGTGATGTATCGGGATGTTAAGTGATGTATCAGAACGTATGCGATGTATCGAGACGTTGAATGATGTATCGGGACGTACGCGATGTATCGGGACGTTGAGTGATGTATCCATAATCGAGATGTGATATATCGAGATGTTGGAGATGTATCTGAAATTGGGACGCGATGTATCGGGATTTTGGGATGTATCAGGAATCCACCAAATTTAAAGATTTTTTGTAATTTGAAAGAAAGTACGAATATTATGTAATTAGCTCTTAACACTGTAAGGTTTGTGTAAGATTCCCAAATAATTTAGGTCAAATTATGTGAAATGTGAGCCCACTAGGTTTACTTTAGCTTTTTTAACCCCTCATCTTCTTTATGTTGATGTTGCTTCTTTGTTCTTAGTCTGCCTCTTCTTTTCCTTCTTTAAAATTTAACATTCCGCAAATGTGAATCATTTGAAGCAAATTATATATCAAAAAAACTTATTATACGATTAAATATAACATGTAACAAGACTTTGCTCTAATTTCCACTTACTAACAATATAGTGAATTACTTAAATACACAACTTATTTTTACCATATTTTATTTCATTTGAAAATAATACAAAAAAATCTACTCACTCATATTCACAGACACATCACTTTACGCATTGTATCGGGACATACGTGATGTATCGGGATGTTGAGTGATGTATCGGAACGTATGCGATGTATCGAGACGTTGAATGATGTATCGGGACGTACGCGATGTATCGGGACATTGAGTGATGTATCCATAATCGAGATGTGATATATCGGGATGTTGGGGATGTATCTGAAATTGGGACGCGATATATCGGGATTTTGGGATGTATCAGGAATCCACCAAATTTAAAGATTTTTTGTAATTTGAAAGAAAGTACGAATATTATGTAATTAGCTCTTAACACTGTAAGGTTTGTGTAAGATTCCCAAATATTTTAGGTCAAATTATGTGAAATGTGAGCCCACTAGGTTTACTTTAGCTTTTTTAACCCCTCATCTTCTTTATGTTGATGTTGCTTCTTTGTTCTTAGTCTGCCTCTTCTTTTCCTTCTTTAAAATTTAACATTCCGCAAATGTGAATCATTTGAAGCAAATTATATATCAAAAAACTTGTTATACGATCGGAGTAAGACTTTTAACAATGGAATTTTCTCTTGTTAAAAGCTATTTTTCTTGTAGTGAGCGCTAAATGATTTTTTTGTTTGCTATTCCTAAAATTTACTCTTAATTATATACAATTTCAATTGAAATATGAATGTGATTTCACGATTTATTGAGGCTAATCGAGTATTATTAAAGAAGGTAACATATTTTAAACCACAAGTTTCAAAAGTCTTTCATTCTTAAACCCTGTGTAAGATCTTACTAAATCACATCAATTGGATAGAAGAAAATAATTAACTTTTCTCACTACAAGAAAATAATGTGTCATACCATCAGACGTGGCTACATTACCATCATATGTGGCTGATCGCTATCTTATCATCAGACGTACATTACCATCATATGTGGCTGATCGCTATCTTATCATCAGACGTACATTACCATCATATGTGGCTGATCGCTATCTTATCATCAGATGTGTGGCTATATTACTACTAGCAAGTTAGCCATCCAACTCTATTTTTTAAGCACATGCATAATGTGTGATTCTCCCTGCAGCTTGAGGGACAACTCCCCTCCAATAGGAAACATCATGTGTTTATTAATTGATAAGGACATCACAATGACACATCAAATTTTATGAGGCTCTAAACAAATAAGGAAATAATTATGATTTAATAACATATTTTGTTGTGTAACGTTGTATCGCACTGTATTATTTTGATGATTACAAGTGGTTAAATATTTTGAAGTAATGTTTGGATGCTTATTGCTTATGATTTTATGATGTATTGTTGTTGATGTTATTGAGCATTTTAATATCAGAAATTAAAATATTAAGTGCATGATATATAATTAGTAGGCATAAATTAGATAAAATGGTGACATAATTCTCCATAACTCATAATAATGATCGGATCATCATTATTATTTTTGCTACATAATGATGAGAAGTCGTATGATAATGATCAATTTGGTGTGGTCGCGTCATTATCTATATCTCTTCGTAAACATCATTTTTCTATGCTTATTATTTAATAATTCTAATTTATCTTTTACCTGACTTTTTTTTTTGTAATAACTCTATCTAGTATTTAAAAAAAATATAATATTGTATATTTATTCTTTAAATTACTAATGTGGTAATGAGGAAAAATAATAAAATATATCCATATGATGTATTCATCAAAATGATATAATATAATATAATACAACACAATACAATACGTTATTAAATCATGGGCAACAACCATCCAAATATAAATTCAAAATATTCAACCACTCATATATTTTATTCATCAAAACAATATTATACAACGCAACACAATACAAAGCAACACAACAAAATAAAATACAATACAATACTTTACGCAATCATACATAATAACCATCCAAATATAAATTCAAAATATTCAACCAGCCATCTGATACATTTTATTCATCAAAACAATACATAAATAAATTTTCATAGCTTCTAAATTTTTAAAGAGATACATTTTATTCATCAAAACAACACATAAATAAATTTTCATAGCTTCTAAATTTTTAAAGACCACTATAATTCTTGACACCCAATCCATTTTTAGCACCTAACATAATATATTTATTAAATTCAGGCAACTTAAAAGGCTTGAACATTAAAGGGTGTTCTTCATCCACTAATTCTTTTGGAACCTTCAAAGTATAATCTGGATTTGGGAAGGAAAATAATTGAATAGAGAATCTAGCTTTGTCTCCTGTTGTTACAACCCTGTGTTGAGCAGATGTCAATCTATCCTTTGTCCATGCCTGTATAATTAATTCATATCATCAGCACATAAAAAGTATGTATAAGAATTTATTTATTTAATTAATAATTAAGGAACAAAAAGATTGACTTAAATTTCCTATGGAGAATGAAAATTTTAAATTAATAAGATAATAACAAGATAATTTAAAAAAATATTATGATAGTTCTGGTATCATTTTCAATTTTCCAGAAAAAGATATATGTTATTCCAAATAATATCAAGATTTAATATTTTTTGTGGATTGAAGTTAGTTGAGGTCAAATAAAATAAGGCAGGTTGATGCGTAAAATATTTGACGTTCACATAGGGTGGAAGAACAACCCCTAGAACCTGAAAGTCATTGTACTAAAACTCTACTAACGATAAGTCTAAGAACAATGGGGACAATCCCAAAACTAAACAAACACCTTAAACAAATAGTCTAAGTCCGAAAAGAGTGGACTTAAACAAGAAAGATCCATGGCAGCCTAGCTAAAAGAACTGGCTCACCCTTGAATCCGGTCACGCTTAATAGTCCTCTCATGGAACCCACACCCAAATTGTTAGCATACCGGTTCGTGGTACCCGATCCAATGTTTATGCCGGAACGTGGCAACCGATCCCCTAATTATGTCGAAACATGGCAACCGATCCCATATTTATGCCGGAACATGGCAACCGATTCAAGTTAGTATGTCGGAACGTAACACCTAATCCATTCAACAAACCACAATCACAATCACAATATATATTCTCACAATCATACAACAAGAGGTGATTCTTGACATACAATTATTCAATTATCCTCATTTAAGATTAGGGTGATCAAGAATGCAACATTCACATACATACATGCATTATAATGAGCAATTACAAACATATATCACACCAATATGAAATCACAACCATCACCTACCTCGAATCCAAGCTTGAATCCCCTAAGCCACTTAAATCTTCCTTTTCCGGATTCTTCCCGCTTGTTCGTGGTCTAAAAACATACAATTAACGCAAGGATCAATAAACGAGGCCTAATTACCCAGATTACAATCAACATTATCAACCCTAGGCCAACCCAATATACCATTACCCAAATTAGGGCTTTACCCACCATCCAAATAGTTCCAAAAACCCTTCCCCAACAATAATCACCCAGGAAACCAAGTTCTACGGATCGAAAAATAGATTCGGGGAGTGAAAACATTATCTTTAGCCTCAAGAATGGTGGAAAATAGTCAAGAAAATCCCTGGGTTCGTTCTTTAGCTCTCAAGTTCAAAAATTGCAGAATAATACGATTTTGGGGTTTATTTCTGACTTTAAGTCTCGTCTGTCCCGCTACTACGGGACCCATCCCGCTACGGCGACATGCACAGAGACAGAATGCTGGAATTTGAATTCCAAACCCCCATTTCACGACACACCTTCAACCCTTGACATTCAAAACTCACCCGTTCACGCTAAGATCATTTTCGGGAGTTCTACTCGCCCGAAATCAATTTCGTAAGGTCGTACGAGTTCATTAACATCATCTTAGCTATCTATTCTTGTAATCAAAATCATAATTAAATCACCTAGTTATTACCAAATTTCCCTTGACTTTACTGACTCTGATTTCATCCAAATCTGGACTAGGTTAGGAAATTCCAAGTTACTACCAAAAGTTTTTCTGACCCCAATTCTCTCTCCATTGGCTTTTCCCTAACGACGAAATCAGGTCGTTACAGAAAAATATTAGATAGTATATGAAAGTTGAAATTAGATTAGTTGAACTTTCCAACTTAGAAGTTCTTGAATTTAGTAAGTTTGAAAGTTGAAGTAAGAAAAATTGGAGATTTTAAAATATGATTGTAAATTAAGTATTAGAAGTTAGAATTAACAAATAATTAGAAGCTAGAAGTTAGAGATTAGTTGAATTTTTCAATTTGCCATTGTATTTGTGCTTATATGTATTATATTGTTGTTGAAAATTGGGTTTACTTGAATTATATTCTTGAACTTAGAAATTTTTGAACTTGGAAATTTTTGAACTTAGAAATTCTCGAAATTAGATATGAACTTGAATTTTTGTAGGATTTTAGAACTTTAATTAGGTTGTGAACTTTAGAAATCTTGAATTATTGTAGGATTTAAGAACTTTAGGTTGTGAACTTTAGAAATCTTGAATTATTGTGGGATTTTAGACCTTTAAGTTGTGAACTTTAGAAATCTTGAATTATTGTAGAATTTTAAACTTTAGGTTGTGAACTTCAGAAATCTTGAATTATTGTAGGATTTTAGAACTTAAAGTTGTGAACTTTAGAGAACTTGAATTTTTGTAGGATTTTAGAACTTCATAAGGTTGTGAATGTTAGGAATCTTGAATTATTGTAGGATTTTAGAACAGTAAGTTGTGAACCTTAGAGAACTTGATTTTTGTAGGATTTTAGAACTTTAGGTTGTGAAACATTAGAAATCTTGAATTATTCTAGAATTTTAGAATTTTAAGTTGTGAATTTTAGAGAACTTGAATTTTTGTAGGATTTTAGAACTTTAGGTTGTGAAATTTAAAGAACTTGAATTTTTGTAGGGTTTTAGAACTTTAGGTTGTGAACTTTAGAAATCTTGAATTATTGTAGGATTTTAGAACTTTTAGGTTGTGAACTTTAGAAATCCTGAATTATTGTACGATTTTTAGAACTTATGGTTGTGAAATTTAGAAATCTTGAATTATTGTAGGATTTTAGAACTTTAGGTTGTGAACTTTAGAAATCTTGAATTATTGTAGGATTTTAGAACTTTAGGTTGTGAACTTTAGAAATCTTGAATTATTTTAGGATTTTTGAACTTTAGGTTGTGAACTTTAGAAATCTTGAATTATTATGGGATTTTAGAACTTTAAGTTGTGAACTTTAAAAATCTTGATTTATAGAATTTATGAACTAATTATTAGGTTGAACTTCAGAAATCTTGATAAAATATAGTCTTTATGAACTATTTGTAATTTTGAAATGATTTTTTTGTAATTTTAAAACGAATTTTGAAAGACTTTATAAGTCTGTAAATTGTGATTTAGATATTTTTGATTGTAAATTTAAGTTTGTTGTTTTATATTTTGTGTAGCTTCTTTATAATGTTTTGTGTTTGATAGGGGCTGAATTGAATTGAATTTACAGGTGGGCAGCAGAAACTGCTAGTTTCTACTATAAAAAAAATTGCAGAAAAAGCGACGGACATGGTGGTTTTGTCCGTCGCTTTTTTGGATTTTATTTTTTTAAAAACCCAGAAAAGCGACGGACAGGGTCCTTTAGTTTGTCGCTTTTTTTAATTTTATTTTTTTAAAACCCAGAAAAGCGATGGACAGGGTCCTTTAGTTCGTCGCTTTTCTGGATTTTTCAAATTTTTATTTCCAAAAAAGCGACGGACTGCGTCTTTTAATTTGTTTAGAATCTTGAAAAGCGACGGACTGCGTCTCATTGTCCGTCGCTTTTCAAGATTCTAAACAAATTAAAATTAATTAAAGCGACGGACGGCGTCGCATTCTTCAAAAAAAATATGTTAAAAAAAAACAAAAGTGACGCAGTGCATCGCTTTTGGAAAAGCGTCGAGCCAAAAAGCTACGAGATTGACTGCATCGCTTTTGACAGTTTTTTAGTAGTGATAGTTATATAATATACAACATATTAACTTAACTTTCTTGCTTGGAATTGCTTTCTCTCGGCACCTTTGCATCAAAAATAAGTCGAAAGTCTACTAAAAATAATATCTACACCTGCCCTCCTCAGACCCCACTTGTGGAATTGTTGGGTATAGCAAGAGTTAATTGGAAATGGAGGGAAGATGAAAAGAGGAATTGAAAAAGATTCTCTTATGCTTTAGGAAAAGACATTTCACCCTCATTGGTGGTGGAAAGGAAAATAGAAGTGTTTAAATAGAGAAACACTTCTATTAGTTGTTAAAAGGGTTGGAAAGAGGGACCCCCCTTGCGTCGTCGTCGCTCGCTAGCTTTGGCTTTGGAAAATGATCGAGAAATTATTTTTTGGACAAAGTTTTGTTTTAATGATTTATTTAATTAATTAAATTCAATTAAATGGCCAAAACATTTCAATTATTTAGTTAATTAACCGAAACATTCCGACCCAACTCAGATCCATGCGACCCGTTTTATTTAAAATACTTTCCCATTTTATTTGAATTTCCCGCCATTGGAGATGACTATTCTGAAAGGTTGCAACTTTCAGGAACAGCCATGACCGTTTGAAAGGTTGTAAACTTTCATGAATGGTCGTGTGGATTCTGAAAGGTTGCAACCTTTCTGAACCAGTTCCTCTTGGCTATAAATACCAGTAATTTTTCATATTTCTTACTTACAAAATTTTTTGATTTCTTCTTCTTCTGCACAAATTATTTTCATGTACTTTACTGCTGTTGAGTGGCTTGCTGACACCAAAGTTTTGGGTATCAATACACTTGTAATCAGTGGTACTGTTTTAAACACAGATTGGCTAACAATTACACTGAGCATATTATTATTGTTAAACCTCTCTATTCCATAAAGATGGCGGTAAAGTCTACGTAGATTTTTTTCCTTTTTGAGCATGTTAGTGTTGTTAAACTACGCTACCCCACAAAGTAGCGGTAAAGTCTACATTCATTTTTCCCTTTCTCAGAGCTCACTTGTGGAATTACACTGCATGCTATTGTTGTTAAACCTCTATCATACAAAGATAGCGGTAAAATCTGCGTGCATCCTTTTCCTCTTTAGACCTCACTTGTGTAATTATACTAAGTATGTTATTAATTGTTTGAGTTTTATTTTTTATATTTCCTAGAGAAATGGAGCCAAGAGAAGCAATAGATGAATTGTTATTGAAATTGCATCTTTGTTTTGCTACAAACACAAAAATAGGAATAATAGGAAGTGGACCAAGTGGAATATCAACTGCTTATGCATTGGTAAAACTTGGTTATACAAATATCACTATTCTTGAGAAGTATAATTTTGTTGGTGGCATGTGTGAATCAGTTGATATTGAAGGTATTTATGCTAATTTCTCCCTTCATTTCAATTTATGTTGTATACGTTCCTTTTTAGTTTGTTCGTAGAAAAACATCTTGCTTCCTTATTTAGAGAGTCCGAGCAGCATATATATTTTCTTATTATGGTATCAGAGTCATGCGTATTAAATTCTTATTTCACTTGATGTTGGCCCCTCATATTATATCGTCCATGGGTGTGTGGGGGTGTTGAATTGTCCCAAATAGGTGGGTGGAGGCACTTTGTCCTCTTACATGATTCTTTTACAATTTTCGTCTTCTGGAATTGAGTTAGACCCAAGGTCCATTTTCTTATCAACATAAATTGGGACGGGGGGAGTTTATATATAAAGTATGTTGTCGCACTAAAAGATTTTATAGAATGATTTTAATTCTATACACTAACAGTGTAAAGAATTTTTCCACTATCAATTTATTTGAACGTGTTGTACGTACACGTGGTCGTATGGTCAAGGTTACATTTAGCTACTTTTAGTTATCGTGGTAACATCAGAATCGGTGTATAAGTTAAACTCTTAAACATACGTGTTACAAATCGAGGAAATATTTACGACTTGGGAGGACAAGTTCTTGCTGCAAATAGTGCTCCAACAATATTTCATCTAGCAAGAGAAATCAGAGCTCACCTTGAAGCTCCAGGTTAGTTATTACTTATTACTCATGGAATTTGGCATAAAGCCCTGAAAGTTTTAAACCATTCTACTAAGATATGTTTCGGACTTTGCAAAATGTCGCCAGGTGCATATCAGATCCTCCAATAGTAGCACATTTTTGGAGAATCCGACAAGGGTGCAACAGCATTTTGCAAAGTCCAAGTAACATATCTCCTAAGTAGTCCAAATAATTGCCGAGTCACGAGTAGTAAACCTTCCAATAATATTTAAAAGTACTAACTTTATTCCTGTGAATTTTCCGAAACATTACTTGTTACTGATCCCTTTGAGCAGTAAGCAACAGCGGAAGAATCAACATGAATAGCCTCGAGGAGGAGTTGTTCGGTAAAGTACAAACTATTGACTATTACACCACAGTCTTGAAGATAACTGGATTTGATCATATACCAATGGGTGGTTACTACTTTGGTGAGTTCATGGATGATCCAAAAGCCATCGGGAATCTAGTTGCAATGCAAAGATTTTACAATGACACGAACGTCTTCTTGTTCTGGTCTTATGGTAACTCAGTCGACATAGTAGGATTAAAGGTCACTGAGCTCCTCATAAAAGCTGTTGAAAGTATGGGAGGCTTTGTTGAAAAAGTCGTTTTGCAACGAAAGTTCAAGTATTTCCCTCATGTTAACAGCCAAGGTACTCCTGAAAAGACTATGCGGAATTTTCATTTGAGTTTAAGTTTTATGCACTCACAATCATGAATCACTTATAAGTCTATGGCTAAACTACTCTGAATCTTTATATAGTGTGTATAACTAATATCTTTTCATTTTAAGATTCGAACTATTATCGGTCTATTGATTGTGTGTTTCGAAATTACACAATCCTACATGGTCAAATTCTGTAATAAAACTCAAATTCGGGTTTCATTTCAAGGGACATACTAGACTAAAAGTGTCCTGAATTGCGACCTCACCTAACTGATTCCTCTGAGCCTAAGATGCGGTCTCTACCCGGAGATAATCATCAATTGATGTTATTTGGTTGCACTATATGTTGTATTTGCATTGTTGAGTTATTTGGTTGCAGTATATATTTAGTTTACGACAACAACATTCAAAAGTCTTCTTTACTTTCTTAAACTCCGTGTCAAGTCAAAACCAGAAAAATAAATTGAAAATGAGGGAGTAGTTGATTTGTTGAGTTTAGTTGATCATGATTTTGGTCTAATCGATATTTTGTCAGAGACTATGTTAGGGTGTTTATCTAACTGCTATATAATGAATATATTGATTTTTTTGCTTTTGCAGAGGTTACTGCCACTGAAATCAGATTGTATCCTTGCTTCTAGGCAACTAGATGAATCTTCTGGGATCAAGAAGACCGCAAACCTTTGCTAGATGATTTGTGTTTTCTCCAGTTCACTTCTGGTTCAACTAGTGATCCTAAAGGAGTTATGATTACTCATAGAGGAATGATCATTCATAATGTGAAGTTGATGCAGAGAAGATGTCGGGCCACAACGTGGGCGATACTAGTGACTTGGCTACCACAGTATCATGACATGGGACTTATTGGAGGACTCATCACTTGCCTAGTAAGTGGAGGTTGTGAAAAAAGTTAAAGATGATTTTTTGAATGACATAGATTTCTCTAGAATGTCCTAGTATAGAAACTTAGAAATAATCTTGAAGAAATAGCTAGATATTCTAGAGTAGTTGTCTTAAGGAAATATTTAGCTATTTTAGAGTAGTTGCTAGAAGATAAGTTCACTAGAACTTTCTCATAGATGTATCTAGAAAAGTTTCTAGAACGATCCCTAGACAAGTATAAATAGGAGATAGCCTTTTACATTTGTATTAAAAGGAAAAATCAAAGCACTTAAAGAGTCTTCTTCCATTACAAAGTTCTTCTTTCCAAATTCTCTTTTTAACTTTCTAGCTTCCTCTTCTTCTTTAGTTGAATCTTCCGATCTTAGTTAACCATCTTGGGCTAGCAGAAGGTTTCCCGAGTATACTTTTCTTCTGCAATTCTCTACATGGTATCAGAGCCATAGCCACACACTGGTTTTTGGTTTTTAATTCAAGATCGGGTTAGTGAAAAATTCAACTTGTTTCTCTATATGGATTTCAACGGTCGTGCTAACGGATTGGGGATGGAGCTGTTGAACCAGTCCAATTACAAGGTATGGAGGACATGTATGGAGTCATACCTTGTGGATGAGGATTTGTGGGGTTAACGGGAGTAACACAAGTCCTCATGCCGATGGACCAGAGAATAGTAACACATACAAGAAGTGGAAGCAGGTTAATGTTAAGGCTGAATTTGTCCTGAAGAGGTCAATATCCTCCAATTTATTTAATCATATTATAAGGTGCAAATCAGCTCATGAAATATGGAGGACCCTCGATCAGCTGTTCAACAAGAAGAATGAAGCTCGGCTACAAATATTGGAGAATGAATTGGCTAACACCATTCAAGGTAACCTCTCTATAGCCGAGTATTTTTTGAAGATTAAGAACTTATGTTCTGAGATATCTTTATTGAATCCGAAGGAGGCTATCTCTGAAGCACGAATAAGAAGAAATATTATTCGTGGGTTGAAATCAGAATATATTCCCTTTGTTACATCGATTCAAGGATGGGCTCAACAAGCATCCTTGGAGGAGTTTGAGAATCTGTTGTCATCACAGGAGCTACTAGCCAAGCAAATGGCTGGGGTATCAATCAAAAAAGGGGAAGAAGATGCTCTTGTATCAAACAAAAGTAAATTTAAAGGAAAAACAGTAAGAGATAGGCCACACTCTCGATTCCAAAGTGGTTCAATTCCGCTAGGAAAGGAGAGAGAGTCTACAAATAACTATAAGACTCTCAAATGTTATCGGTGTGGCAAAAATGGACACATAAAAAGATTTTGTCGAACCAAGGAAAACAATATGGCTCAAACTGAAAAAGTTGTTGAAGAAGAAGAAGACTGGGGAAAGTGTTTCGTAGCCGAGACTCGAGCAATAGATGCAATGACATCTATTAATTTTGAAAGAGACTGGATCGTGGATTCAGGATGTGGGCATCATCTTACTGGAGATGAATCTAAATTTTCCGACTTTCACAAATACAATGGTCGTGATGTCATTGTAACAACAGATAATACAGTTCATCACGTGGAGAAGGAAGGCACGGTCCTTATCAATGAGAAGCAGGAAGACTCAACCACTCTCAACAGTGTGTTTCATGTTCTAGGGATGAGGAAAAATCTATCTTCTGTTGCAAATACCGTAGACGCAAGAAGTTATCTCCTATTTGGACCACATGATGTGAAGTTCCTTCGAAATATCAAAGAACTCAAGGCAAATGTCATTCATACCGGTAAGAGAGTTAATAATTTATATGTTTTATCTGCCTCTAATTCATATATTGAGAAGATGAGTAGCAATGATATTGCACATCTATGGCATGCTAGACTTAGGAATCTTAACATGTAAAAGTTAAAAGTCATGGTAAAATTGAATCTAGTAAAAGGATTGCCTAACTTAAGCAATTTTGGTGGAGGAGAAATTTGTGAAGGATGTCAATACGGAAAGGCACACCGTCTTTCGTTTGATAGATCCTTGTCAAGATGCATTGCTCCACTAGAGCTAATTCATAGTGATTTGATGGGGCCAACAAGAACTTCTTCGTTCTCCGGTTGTTCTTATATGCTAATTTTAATTGATGATTTTACTAGATTCACATGGGTTTATTCTGTGAAGCATAAGTCAGAAGTTCTCAACAAGTTTATGGAATTCAAGGAAACTGTTGAAGGCGAGCTGAGCTCAAGAATAAGGAGGTTGCGAACAGATAACAGTGGTGAGTACACTTCTGAAGAGTTTCTCTCTTTTTGTCGTCAATATGGCATTAAAAGAGAACTTACTTGTGTTGATACGCCACAACAAAATGGAGTGGCAGAAAGAAAGATTCGACACTTAACAGAGACATGTAAAAGTTGGCTTCATGCCAAAAATCTACCTAGAGCCCTATGGGCTGAAGGTATGAAATGTGCAGCTTATGTGATCAACAGGATGCCGCTTTCTCCAAACAACATGAAGTTTCCCTATGAATTAATGTTTGGAGAGAAGCCTAATATCAAAAACCTAAGAGTGTTTGGATCTATTTGTTATGTTCATATCCCTGATTCTCAACGGAGCAAGCTGGATCCCAAGGCAAGAAAATGCATCTTTGTTGGATACGATGAAAGGAAAAAGGCTTGGAAGTGCATGGATCCGAAAGCTCATCGTTTTGTTGTTTCTAGGGATATCGTATTTGATGAAATCTCCTTGTATTATGGAGTTGCATCAAAAGGAGAGGGTTGTAAAATATTGAACCCTGGAGTTTCGAACTTGCCCATCACAAGTTCTTCTCCAGATAATACAGTTGTTGAGGAGCTAAGTGAAAGAGGGAGCCCAGAAACTCAATAATGTGAAACTGAACAAGAAGATGATGCATTGATTTCACAAAGACCAAACCGAACTATTGTTAAGCCAGCTCGCTTCAGAGATGAAAACTTTGTTAGTACATATTCGTGTTTCTTTGCAGGGCCAATTGACGATGAAGAGCCTTCATCTTTTGAAGAAGCTAAAGGAGTCAAAGAGTGGAAGTTTGCCACGGATGATGATATAGAGGCTCTAATGAAAAATCAAACTTGGAGCCTTGTGCCAAAGCCAAGAGATGTACAACCTATTTCTTGCAAATGGGTTTACAAAATCAAAAGAAAAGCAGATGGCAGCATAGACAGATATAAAGCTAGATTGGTTGCTCGAGGCTTTTCTCAAAAATATGGTGCAGACTACGAAGAAACCTTCAGTCCAGTGGCTAAGATGATCTCAGTTCGAGTTGTACTAACTATGGCAGCCTCATATGGTTGGAAACTATGGCAACTTGACGTGAAGAATGCTTTCTTGTATGGAGAACTTGACAAAGATATTTATATGGAGCAAGCACCCGGGTATGTTTCTAACTAACATCCTGATTATGTTTGCAAACTTAAAAAAGCACTTTATGGACTCAAGCAAGCTCCACGAGCATGGTATGGAAAAATGGCTTAACATCTATATTTTTGTGGCTATACCACATCACATTCAGATCCTAGCTTGTTTGTTAAGAAACAAGAAGATTTTCATGTGGTTGTTCTCTTGTACGTGGATGACATGATAATTACAGGAAACGATGATGATAAAGTTGCAAGGCATCAAGAAGAGCTTGCCCTAAGATTTAATATCAAGAAGTTGGGAGAATTACATCATTTTCTTGGCTTAGAGGTAACAAACACAAGTAAAGGGGTCTTTGTTACCCAAGAAGGGTATGCCAAGAAGCTTGTGGACAGGTTTGGGGTGAAACAAAGCAAAAAGTGCTCTACGCCTTTGGAGACTAGCACAAGGCTAAGGTGTGAAGAAGGCTCACTTCTTGTAGATCCCAAGCCTTATCGAGCTGTAGTTGGAAGTCTCTTGTATTTGATTATTACAAGGCCAGACATTGCCTTTTCTGTTGGATATGTCAGCAGATTTATGCAGTCACCAAGAAAGACTCACTTGGAAGCTGCAAAGAGGATCCTGAAGTGTATCAACTCAACATCAGATATGCGCCTTTTTTTCAAAAGAAAGAATGACTTGGTATTAATCGGATATACCGACGCAAATTTTGGTGGTGATATGGATAATCGAAGATCAACATCAGGCAATATCTTTCTCTGTGGTGGAACAGGTATTTCTTGGTGCAGTAAGAAGCAAAACTCAGTTTCTTTGTCAACTACGGAGGCGGAATATAAAGCAGCAGCACTTACTGCTCAAGAATGTGTATGGCTCCAAAGACTTGCTGAAGATTTGCATCTATCTATATCAAAGCCAACTACGATCTTTGGAGACAACCAAAGTGCCATCAAGCTTGCAAACAATCCGGTATTTCATGCAAGAACTAAGCACATTGAGGTGGAACATCATTTCATTCGAGAAACAGTTCTTGATGGAACTTTATATACATCGAAGGTACGAAGTCAGGAGAATATTGCTGATATCTTCACCAAGTCACTTCCAAAAGCTTCATTTGAGTTTCTCCGCGGCAAGATTGGGATAGTTTCAAAAAATCTCTTTAACGGGGAGTGTGAAAAAAGTTAAAGATGATTTTTTGAATAACATAAATTTCTCTAGAATGTCCTAGTATAGAAACTTAGAAATTATCTTGAAGAAATATCTAGATATTCTAGAGTAGTTGTCTTAAGGAAATATCTAGATATTTTAGAGTAGTTGCTAGAAGATAAATTTACTAGAACTTTCTCATAGATGTATCTAGAAGAGTTTCTAGAACCATCCCTAGACAAGTATAAATAGGAGATAGCCTTGTACATTTGTATTAAAAGGAAAAATCAAAGCACTTAAAGAGTCTTCTTCCATTACAAAGTTCCTCTTTCCAAATTCTCTTTTTAACTTTCTAGCTTCCTCTTCTTCTTTAGTTGAATCTTCCGATCTTAGTTAACGATCTTGGGCTAGCAGAAGGTTTCCCGAGTATACTACAGAGGTTCCGCAATACTCTTTTCTCCGACAACATTCGTCAAGAACCCTTTTTTATGGCTGCATACAATGAGCAAATACCTTGCTACATACTCATGGTGTTGGCCCGAACTTTGCATTTGAACTCCTCGTATGGAGACTAGAGTCTAACAAAGTGCAGAATCTCGATCTCTCCTCCATGACTTTTCTCATGGTTTCTACTGAACCAATAAGGGAAACAACTGTCAAATGGTTCATCGAGTTGACTGAACCTTTCAGACTCTCTCAAGAAGTAATGGCACCAGGATATGGCCTTGCAGAAAACTGTGTATGTGAACAGTGCATATGGAGAAGGCTTGCCAATTTTGGTTGATTGGCAGGGGAAAATCTGTTGTGGCTATGCTAATGTACACACTGCAGACGTCGAAATCAAAATCTTGATACTGTTGACATTACTGATCCATCACTAGTTTCTATCGGAGAGCAAGTTGTGATCAATGAAGGAGTATTGCTTTAAAGTCAAAAATGGTGTCTTTAATTTCAACCCGATTAGAATCGGCCAAAAATTGTAGATTGGTCCTTATGCTGTTGTTCAAAGAGGAAGCATTGTGGAAGATGGTACAAGCACCAAAAAGGTCAGTAGAATTAGAAATAAAGAAACTTTCATTAACTAAGTTGCTCGGACTCTTCAAAAATATTACCAACTGTGTGTCAGATCCTCCAAAAGCTAAGCATTTTTTGAGGATCCGAAAAGAGTGCGGCAACATTACATTTGTAGAGGGTCCGAGGAATACAGTTCATCAATACCACTAGTCTTTTTTTTTTTTGGTAAAAAACAGACTTAGTAATAATATGCATCATTACAGTTACAATCTAGGTGGGTATAGAGAAAACTTGTGCTAGTACTATTACTTAATCTAGTAGTACTATTAGCATCTCTATTACATATTAGTATATTACTTGGTACGTGAACTTCCTTCTGAATTCCATCAAAATCTTGCTCTATTTGATCTAGTAGTACTATTTGATGGGGTTCTTCTCCTTCCATGCCTATTTTATTTAAATAATAGTAGCAAGTAGGCAGCCTATCATGATGGCATAGCCACAAGAAGAATTTAATTTTTTTCGGGCATTGTTGATCCCATATCCATTTAAAGTTCTTGTTCCGCTGGTTTATCTTGGGAATCTTTGTTTTTAGGTATTTGTAAGTTGATGACGTGCTAAAGATATCGTTGTTAGTCAATGACCAGGAAGGTGTGTCTTTAGCTCTAATCGTTGTTGGTATGATGGTTCCCCTAATTTTTTGGTTTATATCAGGTGGTTCATACTTCCAAGCCTACTTCAATGTTTTTCCAGATTTTGCTTTTTCTCCTCTGAAAATATTCTGGTGATCGTATACAATTATTTATTCTTAGCATAAATTCCTAATAAGGTCGCCGCCCAAAGTGTTGTTGGATTTTCCATGCTAGCTTACTCATTAGGGCCAGGTTCTTCCATTTACAATTTTGGAGACCTTGAGATTTGTCTAATGTTACGGTGTCCCAAGAAAGTAGATGTAGTTTTTTCTTAGTGTTAGTTGTTCCCCAAATAAAATTCCGTTGTATTTGGTCTATCCTATTGGTGATACTGGTCGGCAACTTGATAAGTTGCATTATGTGGGTTGGAATGTTGTTTAAACATGATTTGGCAAGGAATACCACTAGTCTTGAAAAGCTTTAGACTAACACATTTCATGTTTTCTATCATGATTACAGGACTCAAAGCTGTGTACACTCAAAGTTGGAGGGCATAGTTATGCGCTGAAGCCAAGTTAATGGTTATATATATTTATGTATTATGCTTACTTTAGAAAACCAAGGAGGTATAATTATTCATTTGTGGAAGAGACAAGGGTAATTTAGTCAAATACCCTCTTATGATTAATGTTACTAAATACTTTATTGTCAACAGTATTTTCTCATAACATCTTGTTTTGTTTTTTTAAGCAAATAGATTATTTAAAGTCAAAACAAATAAGTGTTTTTCATTACCTATTATTTTGTTGAATTTATTTAGTGAATAGACAAAGAAAAGGATCATCTTAAAATACTAAATGTTATAGACAGACAAAGTCACACAGAAAAGCCAAGAGTTATATTCAATTTTCCAACTGAATTAATAGTTAAAGATATAATCAATGTTCCATCAAGACAATTGGAGCTAGGACCACAAATTGCCTAGTTTTTATATCATTATTTTTCTTGACTGTGGAATTGACCTAGTCACTAGTCTAATTAATATCTTGCTAGTGGTAGGCGGAAGAAGTATCGAAAAGAGGTGATTAGACCGGTTATGACTTATACGTAGTTTCAGCTTACCGAGGACATGACTGTAGATAGGAGGTTGTGGCACACACATATTAAGGTAGAAAGTTAACAGGTTAACGGTGTCCTCACTTATCCTTCCATTATAGCAGTCCTAGCATTACTCTAGTAGTTTCTTGTCCTTCGATTTCGTTTACTATTTGATGTTTCTTATACTTCGATTTTTGTATTATTTAATTGTAGTTACTGGTCAAATTGATTTTTCATCTTCTCAATAGTACTTTTTCATGACTTATTCACTTCTTTTATTTCTTTTTACGTTTTTCCTTAAGCCAGGGGTCTAAAAACACAACCCCTCTACCTCTAAAGTAGAGGTAAAATCTGCGTACGCTCTACCTTTATGTAACATCATTCAACTAGACGCTAATTGCCTTGATATAAAAATTATTTTTCCCTTTATTGATATTATTAGTCATACATGCACCTAACATAGAAAAGTAGAAGTTGACTCTAAAGTCTTCATTGTTCATTCAAAAATCACACAACAAATTAACAATAACACCAATTAATTGATGTTCTTGATTTGTTCAAACAAATCATATTTTCTCTTGCAATGTCTAATTATATTTCTTATTTTCTTGTAATATTTCTTCTTTTTTTCATTCCATTACACAATTTAGCTCAAAATAATGGTAGAATGGCTACTAGTAGTTCTATTAGTGCAACAGATGAAAGTACCCCATGGCTTTCACCATCTAATGATTTTGCATTTGGATTCAAAAAAATTGAAGAAAATAAAAATGAGTTCTTGCTTTGTATATGGTATGCAAAAATTCAAGAAACAACTATAGTTTGGCATGCTAATATAAGTAATTTAGTGCCACAAGGATCAAGATTGAATCTTGATTCTCAAAGAGGTTTAATACTTAGTGATCCTCAAGGGAATACTCTTTGGAGAAGTGATTTGGTTTTTGGTAATATTGATTATGGATTGATGAATGATAATGGGAATTTTATTGTAATGGGAAGAAATTCTAATGATCCATTGTGGGAAAGTTTTAGAAATCCAACTAATACTTTGTTGCCAAATCAAACATTGGAAAGAGGAAGCTTCCTTGTTTCTCAAAAGTCACAAGCTAATTTCACTCAAGGTATGTACGTGTTTGAATTGTCGTATCTATCATACATCGTATCCTCCCCAGACCCCACTTGTCAGATTACACTGAGTATGTTGTTGTACGTGTTGAATTATGTGACCAACTCATTTGATTGTTTGATTATATTTGGTCTCTAACATGATATCTATATTATGGGTTGAGAGTACAATTTTGATGATTTAATTATATTATGTCTCGACAGGTAGATTTTATCTTCGGATGCTTGATAATGGGAATATGGTGCTTGTTACACAAAGTGTGCCTTCCAATATGGATTATGATGATGAGTACTATAACACTCAAACTTCAGATACAACAAATGCAACAAATTCAGGGGATAAGCTGGTTTTCGAAGAGAATGGGGTGATGTATGTATTGAAGCGAAACAATCAAAGGCAAATTCTTACTCCGCGATCCATTCCTTCAGCTTCGGACAATTATCATCGTGTGACACTTAACTTTGATGGAGTTCTTAGTCATTATTATCATTCAAGGATTTTGAATAGCAGTGGCTGGAATATTCTGTGGTCTCAACCGAATAATATATGCATCGAAATTGATGGAGACAAAGGACCTGGTTCTTGTGGTTACAACAATGTATGCAGTCTTGGTTCAAACAACAGACCAGTTTGTAACTGTCCTAAAGGATATTCGTTGGTTGATCCGAACGATGCTTATAGTGACTGCAAACCAGTTTTTTCTATAAGTTGTAATGAAGTTGGGAGGGGTTCACCTGATGATTTATACAGTTTATCACGATTTGTGATACTGATTGGCCGAAATCAGATTTTCAGAAAATTATCCCTTCTATTGAACAAGGCTGCCAAAATGCTTGTTTGAATGATTGTTTCTGTGTTGTTGCTATTTATAGAAGAAATAGTTGCTGGAAAAAGAAGCTTCCGTTATTGAATGGGAGAATAGACACCAATTTGAATTCAAAAGCTTTTATGAAAATAAGGAAAGATGGTGTTCCTCCTATGAGTACTCCTGGCTTTCCAAATTCAGGATCTAGTCGAAGCAAGAATTGGCGAAATCTGTCAGTTGTGTCGTCCGCACTGTTAGGCAGTTCTGTTTTGGTAAATACTCTTTTCATCAGTGTATTCTGTTGGGGATTCTTCCACATTTACAAAAAGAAAATGAAGATATCGCGCCCTACGAGTCATGTGGCAGACTCTATGTGTCATAGTTTTACATACAAAAAACTTGTACAAGCCACAAAAGACTTCAAGGAAGAGCTAGGCAGGGGTGCATTTGGGATTGTTTACAAAGGGGTAATGCCTATCGGTTCAAGAAACGTTGTCGCTATAAAGAAGCTGGACAGAGTTGCTCATGAGGCAGAGAAGGAATTCATAACTGAAGTAAATGTGATTAGTCAGACTCATCACAAGAATTTGGTCCGTCTACTTGGATATTGTAACGAGGGAGCTCATCGTTTGTTGGTCTACGAGTATATGAGTAATGGAACTCTTGCAAGTTTCATTTTTGGTGATCTGAAACCTACTTGGAGTCAGAGGAAAAAATATCGCAATGGGGGTTGCAAGGGGACTTGCATACCTCCACGAAGAGTGTAGTACACAGCTTATCCATTGTGATATAAAGCCTCAAAACATTCTCCTTGATGATCATCACGTTGTTCGAATATTAGATTTTGGATTGTCTAAACTGATGATGATTAACTGGAGTCGAACATTTACTAATATTAGAGGAACAAGAGGTTATGTTGCACCATAATGGTTCAGGAATAGTCAAGTCACCGTTAAGGTAGACGTTTACAGCTTTGGTGTACTACTACTAGAGATCATCACTTGTCGGAAAAACTATGAGAATGAGGAAAGCTACAGACCAGAGGCGATTCTTACAGATTGGGTTCTAGATTGGCTTCAAGAAGGAAAGTTGGAAGCTCTAGTGCAAAGTGATTTCGAGGCTTTGAATGACAAGAAGCAGCTCGAGAGGTTCGTGATAGTTGGTGTTTGGTGCATTCAAGAGGATCCGTCTACGAGGCCTACTATGAGGAAGGTCTGTCAAATGCTTGAAGGATCTGTTGAGGTGACAATTCCACCATGACCATATAATTTTAGCATTACTATTTAAGATCATAAGCTTCATTTACGCGCTGTAACTTCCGGCAATTTTGGAATACCTATGAAGAAGCTTAGAATTGGAAAGAGTTAATTTTTTGGAAAGAATTTAAAATCTGGAAATTTTAGCTAAGTATGGGGAAAAAAGTGAGTTTTTGGCCAAATTTGAGCAGTCATAACTCCTAGCTCAGTATGAGTTAGGTGTAGTTCCAATTATGTTTGCGAAGCCCTTGCATTGATATTTCCAACACCGCCGAGTTTGCGCGATTCCAAGTTCGTATGAGTGAGTTATGCCCTTTGGAAATTGGGCTGTTGGCAGGGCAGTTAGCCCGAATTTGTAAGGGTATTTTGGTCTTTTCCCTAACTTATTCTTTTGGTTATTTAGAGGACCCAAGCTGATTTTTAGATCAGTTTTTCCTTTTTTAAAAGAGTGAGTGAGGGTTTGTGAGTGAAGAGGAGAAAAAGAGGAGAAAGAGAAGAGCAAGCACGGGGATCGTCGTGGTTTCGTCGGGGGTGATCCCTATTAAGGTATGTGAGTTCATAGTGTTGGGTTGGTTCTTTCCCCCACATGCAAAACTCATTTTATTTTCGAGAAAAGATTGATTGTGTTGTTGAAGTTGTTGGTTGTGATTGTGTTGAAGTTCTTTTTGATTTGGGACTCGTTTCCGGTTGTGTTTTGAGTTGAAATCTATTGTATGTTGAGGGGTTTATGATTCTAAGTGTTTGGAGATGGACCCAATGAAGTTAAGGTGGTTTAAAGTTGGAAAAACAAGGGAGAAAAGTCAAGTTTTCTGGGGAAAGGGGTGGCGCGTCGCGCCTGCCAGCGCGCCCCAAAAGAGCTTCTGAGCTTTCTCCCTTGGGGAGCTGCGCCTAGCAGTGCGCCCTAGCAGTCCTTCTGAGCTTCAAGGGCTGGCGCTCCGCGCCTTGCAGAGCGCCAAGGATACCAAGTTCCCCCATTCTTTCCTCACTTTCTCATGCATGTTCCTTGGTATTGTACCTATGTTTCATAGTTGTTTTCAACACTTCAAAGTACCTCTAAACGTGAAGAACTCATCCATAAACATGTGATCATATACCTTGAATCCATAATCCAATTCAAGGTGAGTTAGGATCAAAGTCAAGTGAAGTTAGAGTCAAGCTTAGAAATTAAGAAGTGAGTCAAAGCAAGTCTTTAAAGTTTCCAATTCAAGTGAAGTTCGTTTCCAAGTCAAGTGAAGTTAGTTTCCAAGTAAAGTCGAGTTAGAAGTCAAGTGAAATTAGAAGTCAAGCTTAGAAGTTAAGTCCAAGCAAGTCTTCAAAGTTTCAAGAGTCTTCATTGAACGTTTTAACTTCATTCTAAGGCTCAAGTTCCAAGTTAAGTATAGAGTTTCAAGTCAAGCTAAGAGTATAGAGTTTCAAGCTAAGTAAAGAGTCTCTAGTTTCAAGTTTAGTAAAGAGTAAAGAGCATATAGTTTCAAGTCGAGTAAAGAGTATCGAGTTTCGAGTTAAGTCAAGAGTCAAGAGTTGAGTTCATTTCTCAAAAGTAATTAGGGAACTAAGTATTTCCCAAAGAAGTTTATAAGTGTTTTCACATTTAAGTTAAGAGGAAATTGAGATTTCCAAAAGAGTTTTGAGAAGTTCGAGCACTATCTCTTTTAAAAAGAAAAGATGAGTTTTGCAAAAGAGTTTCTAAAATATGATTAGTATGACAAATCGAGTATGTCATCAATGTTTAAACAGTATGGTCTCTAGATATACCATCAATGTTTAAGCAGTATGAATATCCCGAGTCATCAATGATCATATTAAAATATGGTTTTGAAATGTTCTTTTTAGAAAGAGTTTTCAAGAGCCTTTGGGCTAAGTTTTGAGTAATTATCTCAACTAAAGAAAGATATGTTTAAAACACTTATGAGCTAAAGTATTTTTGGGAGTAGTCTTGAGCACAGAGTTCAAGAGTCCTAGGGAGTCTATGAAGCCGTGTCTGTAGAGTCCTAGTTATCGATGTGAAGCGCGCCAATCGATAATTAGGAGGCTGCAACATTTAGGAAGATTTCTCACTTCTTTCACATTCATCTCGTGCGTTAGAGCTTATCTCTAAAAAGTTTCTCTTTAATTCGTGCCTGCGCGTGTTTCAGAGGATCATGCCTCCACGAATTGCAGTCAGAGTTCATCCAGCTATGAAAAGTGCTGAGGAACAAGAGTTACCGAATGCCCTAGAAGTGCAAACCCAAGAAGAGATCAAATATGCTGATTTTCGTGAAGCTATCCGGATGTTAAGTCAAGTTGCGACCTTTGATGTTGGGCAGAGAGATAATCGACACGAAGTGGTTGATACTTCAAGAATCCGTGAACTCTTAAGGATGAACCCACCAAGTTTCACCGGTTCAAGTACTAGTGAGAATCCAGAGAACTTCATTGAGGAGCTTAAAAGGATATTTGATGTGATGTAGGTTGCTGAGTCGGAGAGGGTGGAACTAGCTGCATACCAATTGAAGGGTGTCGCTAGAATCTCGTTTGACCAATGGAAAAGGAATAGGGCTGAGGATGCGCCAGTAGTGAGTTGGGTTGTGTTTGACAGTGCTCTCATGGGACGTTTCTTTCCTTGTGAGTTGCGAGAGGCAAAGATAAAAGAGTTTCTCACCCTTAATTCGGAGTCTATGAGTGTTCATGAATACAGTCTGAAGTTCACACAACTTTCCCGCTATGCTCCGGAGATGGTTGCAGACATGAGGAGTAGGATGAGTTTATATGTTGCTTGGTTGTCTCGTTAGTCAAGCAAGGAAGGAAAGGCAACTATGCTGATAGGGGACATTGACCTAGCAGGATTTATGATCCATTTACAACAAATTGAGGAGGATAAGCTGGAGGATAGAGAAATGTTTAAGGACAAGAGCGCTAAGATTTTTGGGGACGAGTTCAAGAAGCAAAAGAATGATGCCAACCAGTCATCCCTCCCACAGAAACAAAAGGGGCCTGCTCCACTATCTACTAGTGCACTTGCACCTGAGAACAAAGATGGGTATAATAGAAATTCCTATAGTTTCAGGGCTAGACTTACCTATCCTTAAGGCAGTATGGTACCAAGGGGTAGTAAGGCTCCTGCATGTGCTAGGTGTGGTAGAACCCACCCAAGTAAGTGTCGTCATGGCCAGACGGGTTGCTTTAAGTGTGGACAAGAGGGTCACTTCATGAAGGAGTGCCCTAAGAACAGGCAAGGTAGTGGAAATCTGAGCAATAGGGCCCAAGCTTCATCAGTTTCTCCCCCAGACATGATGGTACCTAGAGGAGCTACTTAGTACTGGCAGAGGAGCAAACCGCCTCTACGCAATCAACAGTCGCCAAGAGAAAGACGATTCACCAGATGTTGTCACTGGTATGATTCGAGTCTTTAACTTTGCTGTTTCTGCTTTGCTAGACCCCCCAGAGGGAGTTTATCTTTTGTAATTCCTTTTGTTGCTATGAACTTTGATGTTATACTTGAGCAACCTAGTGAGCCAGTCATAGAGTGGAGTAGTAGTTCAGCAGTGCCTAGGGGTCGTTTCTTTTCGTACCTCAAGGCGAGAAAGTTAGTTTCGAAGGGTTGTATCTATCACTTAGTTCGAGTTAATGACTCTAGTGTTGAGATACCTCATTTTCAGTCAGTTCCTATACTATGAGAGTTTCCAAAAGTTTTTCCTGATGACCAACCCGGAATTCCTCCTGAGAGAGAAATAGATTTCGGTATAGACATCATTCCAGATACTTGTCCTATCTATTTTTCGCCATATAGAATGGCACCAGCTGTAACATCCGACAATTTGAAGTGGCTTTGAAGAAGCTTGAAATTTGGAAAGTAGTCATTTTAAAAAAAAAAAATTAGAATCTGGAAAATTGGCTAAGTATGGGAGAAAGTGCATTTTTTTGCCAACTTTGAACAGTCATAACTCCTAGCTCAGGATGAGTTAGGAGTATTTCTAATTATGGTTGTGAATCTTGTGGAACGATCTTTCCAACGCCACCGATTTTACTCGATTCCGAGTTCGTATGAGGGAGTTATGCCCTTTAGAAGTTGGGCAATTGGAAGGGAAATCCGTCCGGAGATTTAAGGGCATTTTGGTCTTTTCACAAATCATTTCTTTTGAGCTCATATTGTTGTATTAGGCTGATCTTTGGATCATTTTGTCCCATTTTAAAAGAGACAGAGCTAGGGTTCTTGAGAGTGAAGAAGAGAAGAAGGAGAAGAAGAAGAAGAGAAGAAAGAGGAGATCAACAAGATCATTGTGGATTTTCGTCGGGGGTGATCCCTATCAAGGTATGTGAGTTTTCGTGTGGGTTGATCCTTTCCCTCACACACACTAAGTTTATTCTATGATTTGAGAAAAGATTGGAAATTTGTTGTTGAAGTTGTTAGTTGTTGTCGATGTTGTTGGTGATGTTGTTTAAGTTATTGTTAGTTGTTGTCGATGTTGTTGGTGATGTTGTTTAAGTTATTGTTCGTTGTGAGACATGATTGGGTTGTGTATTTAAGTTGAAACCTATTGTATGTTGAGGGAATTATGATTCTAAGAGTATGACCCTTTTGAAGTTTATTCACCATCAATTCGCAGAAAATTTTGGGCTATCGATGCCCATCTACGGGCGTGACCTACGGACCGTAGATCGATTGACGGTCCGTACTGGTCAACCGTCAATCGGGACAGAAGTTGGGTTTTTGGGGCATCGATCTACGAGCACGACCTATGGCCCGTAACCTGACCTACGGACCGTAAGTTCGGACCGTAGGTCAACACTTAGTCTTTTTTTTTTAACTGAATTCTGGGGAAGTCTCTGACGCGATCTACGGACCTGCAGGACGGACCGTAAGTCCATTTACGGTCCGTCGATGGCGTCCGTAAGTGCCATCTGAGTCACCAGAAATCTGAGTCTCAGCCAAGTTTCCCCATTTCTTTTCTCCCTTTCTCATGCATGTTCCAAAGTATTATACCTATGTTTTACAGTTGTTTCCGACACTCCAAGTACGTCTAAGCGTTCAAGAATCCCTCCATAACATGTGATCGAACACCTTGAATTCATAATTCCGATCCAAGGAAATATAGTTCCAAGTCAAGTGAAGTTAGAAGTCAAGTAAAGGAGTATAGAGTTTCAAGTCGAGTAAGAGTCTCAGTTTCAAGTTAAGTCATGAGTTTAAAGTCGAGTTCGTTTTCTCAAAGTTATTAGGGAACTATGTATTCCCAAAGAAGTTTTAAAGAAATGTCTTTACAATTAAATAAGGTTGGAAACTGAGATTTCCAAAGGGGCCTTCGGGCTAGTTTTTGAGTAATTATCTCATATCAGCAGGAATAAATATGTTTTAAAAACATAAGAGCCAGTACATTTTTGGGAGTAGTATCGAGCACCGAATTGGGGGAGCGTTCAAAGAACCCACAGCCCCCATAGAACCATGTTAGCCACCATGGGTAGAAAAGGATCATGTTTTTTAGATGAATCCTTTTCAGATTAGACTAGTGGGTCCATTAGGCAGTTCAGGTCTTATACCTTTGGCCGGGTATAAGATGCTCTGGCAGCGTGAGGTCGATCGCTGTATCATCACTATAGCTCTTATGTGATGGTTGTCGGTTAGAGAAACTCCCACAGCAGTTATTGTATTTTACTACACAGAGATTATTGTATTTTTATATACATCAGTTCATTGTATTTCTATATACATTTCAGGCTTATTGTATCTTTGTATACACACAGAGTTTATAGCATGTTTTAAACAGTCTTTCTTTATATCGCACTTATTTTAAATTGCCTTATATTGAAAGAAGTCAGTCAGGTTGAGTTGAGTTGAGCCAGGTAAGCTATTCAGTTTCTTCCAGATTTCCTTCTAGCCTTTGTTGCTTAGTTTTCTAGCTTGCATACTCGTACATTCCACGTACTGATGCCAGTTGGCCTGCATCGTTTGATGATGCAGATTCAGGTACCCCAGATCAGCATCCGGCACGTCGTTGATCCAGCTGAGTACTCCAGAGTCAGTGGTGAGCCTCCTTGCTTTCCGGAGGACTCAATTATTTTGTGTTCTTAGTTTTTGGCTTTATTAGGATGTTGCGGGGTCTGTCCCAACATCCATCTCAGTATTTTAGAGGCTTCATAGACAGATAGACAGTCAATCAGCTAGTTTGAGTCTCTTATCTATATATATATATATGTAAATATTCTATTTTGAGATTCGGGTTGCCTTTATGGCCATATTTTATAAGTTAAGTTGTTTTGTAATATTGCATTGCATTTGAGTTATTCTGTTGAGTTTGGTTTCCACTGAGTTAAGAAAGCCAGGCCAAGGGTTCGCTTGGGGCCAGAAATGGTCTCCGGGTGCCGGTCCCGCCCAGGGTGTAGGCTCGAGGCGTGACACCAGCAGAGTTGAAAGAGTTGAAAGAGCGGTTAAAGGGATCTAGTAGATAAGAGTTTTATATGACCAAGTTGACTCGGAAAAACAGCGAAGTTTCAACGGTCCGAAGCTTGTGAGGAAAACTTTCAGGAATGGGAAGAGGAGTTGACTACCGCCCAGTTATGATATTTGGTTTTTGAGTACATACTGAGTATTTGAATCTAAAATGGATTTGAGAATAATAGTCGAGTTTAGGCGAATTGGGGTGTAATGTGATGAGCTAGAGTTGGCTGTTGTAGTGTTCGCTTGGAAGATATGGCGTTATTGTTGTATGATGTTCATGTAGGTGTGTCCACTTAGAATGAGATTAGTCTTAGCCAAAGAGAGAGTTAGCAAAAGATGTGCACAGACTGGCGCGCCTGGGAGTCAGACTTATAGATTCCGCAGAAGGAGGAATAGAAGTGATGAGCGGGGCCGAGTTATCATTAGTGTCAAAAGTAGAAGGTGAGAAAGTCTCAAACCCTATCTTGCTGGAATTACAGGCAAAATGTTCATAAGCAGTGATGGCTTTTGAACAAGGGGGAGATGGTGTTTTGAGGTATCAAGATGGATTGTGGAATTGATTTCAAGGATAATTGAGATGATTACCTATCTTACATGGAGTTGCTTACAACAATAGGTACCATTAAACAATCCAAATGGCACAGAGTCATCAAAAATCCTACATTGATGTTAGGAGAAGGGCGTTAGAGTTTGAAGTAGAGGATTGGGTATTTTGAAAGTTTCAACCATGAAAGGAGTCATGAGGAAATTCCTGTTCAGATTTTAGACCGCCAAGTTCGCAAGTTGAGGACGAAGGATGTGGCATCAGTCAAGGTCCTTTGGAGAACCAAATTGTTGAAGAAGAGATATCCATATATCTTCGAATTTGGAGGAAATGTAGATCAAGGTACTAATTTCCTTCGTAGTGTTCTATAAGTTATAGTGAGCATGTTGTTGTTTGCATGGTTGCTTGTTAGGTGTTTGAGTTGATGTTACACCTTAGCTAGTAAGAGTAATCTCATTTGAGGACGAATGTTCCCAAGGGGGAGATATTGTAACATCCGGCAATTTTGGAACAGCTATGAAGAAGCTTAGAATTGGAAATAGTTATTTTTTTGGAAAGAATTTAAAATCTGGAAATTTTAGTTAAGTATGAGGAAAAGAGTGAGTTTTTGGCAAATTTTGAGCAGTCATAACTCCTAGCTCAGTACGAGTTAGGTGTAGTTCTAGTTATGTTTGTGAATCCCTTGTAGTGATATTTCCAACGCCGCCGAGTTTGCGCGATTCCGAGTTCGTTTGAGTGAGTTATGCCCTTTGGAAGTTGGGTTGTTGGCAGGGCAGTTAGCCCGAATTTGTAAGGGTATTTTGGTCTTTTCCCTAACTTATTCTTTTGGTTATTTAAAGGACCCAAGCTGATTTTTAGATCAGTTTTTCCTTTCTTAAAAGAGTGAGAGTGAGGGTTTGTGAGTGAAGAGGAGAAAGAGAAGAGCAAGCAAGGAGATTGTCATGGTTTCATCGGGGGTGATCCCTATTAAGGTATGTGAATTCATAGTGTTGGGTTGGTTCTTTCCCCCACACGCCAAACTCGTTTTATTTTCGAGAAAAGATTGGTTGTGTTGTTGAAGTTGTTGGTTGTGATTGTGTTGAAGTTCTTTTTGATTTGGGACTCGTTTCCGGTTGTGTTTTGAGTTGAAATATATTGTATGTTGAGGGGTTTATGATTCTAAGTGTTTGGGGATGGACCCAATGAAGTTAAGGTGGTTTAGAGTTGGGAAAACAAGGGAGAAAAGTCGAGTTTTCTGGGGAAAGGGGTGGCGCGTCGCGCCTGCCAGCGCGCCCCAAAAGAGCTTCTGAGCTTTCTCCCTTGGGGCGCCGCGCCTAGCAGTGCGCCCTAGCAGTCCTTCTGAGCTTCAAGGGCTGGCGCTCCGCGCCTTGCAGAGCGCCAAGGATGCCAAGTTTCCCTATTCTTTCCCCACTTTCTCATGCATGTTCCTTGGTATTGTACCTATGTTTCATAGTTGTTTTCAACACTTCAAAGTACGTCTAAACGTCAAGAACTCATCCATAAACATGTGATCATATACCTTGAATCCATAATCCAATTCAAGGCGAGTAAGGATCAAAGTCAAGTGAAGTTAGAAGTCAAGTGAAGTTAGAGTCAAGCTTAGAAGTTAAGAAGTGAGTCAAAGCAAGTCTTTAAAGTTTTTCAAGAGTCTTTGTTGAACGTTTTAACTTCATTTTTACCGCTCAAGTTTCAAGTTGAGTAAAGAGTATAGAGTTTCAAGTTGAGTAAAGAGTATAGAGTTTCAAGTTGAGTAAAGAGAAGAGAGTTTCAAGTTAAGCCAAGGGTAAAGAGTCAAGTTCAATTCTCAAAAGTTATTAGGGCACTAAGTATTCCCAAAGAAGTTTATAAATGTTTTTACATTTAAGATGAGAGGAAACTGAGATTTTCAAAAGAGTTTTGAGCAGGTTGAGCACTATCTCTTTTTGAGAAAAGATAAATTTTGCAAAAGACACTACAACATTTTAGGCCTATGGCCACACTAAATCTGGACAACGCTTGTAAAGTGTTGCCTAAAATGTTTTTGGGCACGGTTTTAAAGCGTAGCCAATGTTTTTAACTTTTGGCTTCAATAATATTGGCAACACTTACAAAACGTACTCTATAATGGTATAAACTACACTTTATAAGCGTAGTTATATCATGATATAATTGGCAACAACTATTTATATATATGGCCACTCTTTTAAAGTGTGCTATTTTTAAAATTAAAAAAACTACACATTACAAGTGTAGCCTTAATTTTTTTCACTAAAATATAATATTCCCTCAAACATTTTCAAGTCCCGCTCCAATTTTTATTTGGCAAAAAAATGTCATAAAACATAAAACCTTTCAACTATAGGTCTTTTCCCATATCAGAAAAAAATTATTATTTCTTGAAGAACAAAATTTGCTCCAAATATAAAAATTTCCCCAAGTTTTAGGTCTTTGCTCCAAATCTAAAACTCTTCAAGGGTTCACAAATTAAAAGATATTTCTTCATCAACACATAAAGTAAAGATTTTTCATAAAGCAAAGTGAAGAATCGTTTGAAAATTTCGTTCATTACAATCGGACTACGATTTTGCTCCAATTTGAAAAATTCCTCATCGTGAATCGCTTGTCTAGCTGTTCTTGTCAGCTTGAAGAACAAAATTTGCTCCAAATCTGATTTTTTTTCACTGTTCTAGTCTTGTAGGTGAACAAGATAGAACAAATTGCTTCACTTCAGAAGATGGTGTCTTAAAGCTTCATAACATTGAAAGGATTTTGTTGGAATAGAGTTTATCAGGTAAAAAATTAATCTTTAAAAGTCTAAATTTATGGCATCTAGGTTTATTTTTCTGATATTCTTGTTTTGTTGAGATATTTTTTGTTGATTTTTCGGAGTCTAGCTCATTTTTGTACTACCCACATCATTTAATTCTTTGCCCCATTTTTCTCTTTTAGATTTGTTAGTTTCCCTTAAACCCACTGCACTCAAAGATTACAAAAGAAAAAGAAGAGTAGAAATTTATTCCTTAAAAGTCTAAATTTATGGAATCTGGTTGATATTCTTGTGTTGTTGAAACGATTTTTTGTTGAATTTTAGGAGTCTAGCTCGTTTTTGTACTACCCACATCAGTTAATTCTTTGCCCCATTTTTCTCTTTTATATTTGTTAGTTTCCCTTAAACCCACTACACTCAAAGATTACAGAAGAAATAGTAGAGTAGAAAAGGACAGCAAAAACAACAAAGAACTATTGTTCGGTGAAGTAGAAAATTTAACAGTCAATATCATAGGCTAGTGCAAGTTAACTTCCAACAACTCAACAATAATTGGTACACACGTGTCCTGATTTCATTTGATTATTTTAGTTTCTGGATCAGTTGTAGGGTTAATGCTATTGCTAAGAAGTGAGAATCCACAACATTGACTCTTGAATTCTCATCAACACCTGAATCTTCTACTTGGGTGTCTCAATTTTTATGAAAGTTTCGCTTTTCAAAGGTTCAATATCCCTAAGGTGAATGACCCATTTTAGGTAATGTTTTCAATGTTGAAGTGTTAAAGGTGTTGTGTTTGTACTACTATTTTTCTCTAATTATAGATTATGTTATTGGGTATCAATGAAAATGTAGAACTTTAATTTTTAGGTTAGGATTGTGGCGTAGTTGAAACAGAATGAACTCAATTGGTGAACTTGCTTCTTAATAGAATTTCTTAATCTCAATTAGTTCATTTAATTTCCTTAATCGCTAAGAATATATATATATATCAACATTAGTTCTTTGCTTAAATGGAGTTCTATGTTGTTTCAGCACTTCAACACTTTGTCAATTTTGCTTCAGCCAGAACTGTCCTCGACATCTCATCCAGCTTCATCTACTCTGTGGTAGGTAGGCTTTGAACATTTCTTTAAGTTTCAGCATTTATTGAAATTTATCTACTTTCTCACCCTTTTGTAATATTGTGTGTGAGGGAGATGATTGTTCTCTATGTGTATTTCTTTGATTACACTCGTTTCTATTTCTACTATGTTAAATTACGAACAAGATAGTGCAATTTTATGCTTTATATTAGTAAAACTTCATTATATGTACCACAGTAGACAGACACATGCGAATTTCTAACTGAATATTCATCTACTTTCTCATTTCTACTACTTTTATTCTCTCCCTTTAGATAAATTCTTGGTTTGAGGCATAATTAAGATGAGCTTGAATCTCATGTAGCCTTTCCCTTGATGCTGTAATTCTGTTGTCCAAGCTACATATTCCTTGATGTTGTAGTAGCTTTATTAGTTCTTTGCATAATTTCAATCTAGTCCAAAGTCTAAACATGTTTGTCCCCCAAATTGGTTGCTGCCAGCTATGTTCTACGATCTCCAGGAATTTCTCATCCTCAGTTAAAATGTTGATGAACCTGAAAGACTTTCTTCTCAAGGCTATAGCTGTGGTGATATCCATATGGATTGGGGAGTTATCTGAGAAGTGTTTTTCCTCGAATTGAGTTGTAATGTGACCATATGAAATACATTCCTCGTTACATAATGCCATGTGTATTTTGCTCCAAATATGCCTATTAGTCTAAGTAAATACTTTTCCGATCGCTTTAATATCAGTTAGGATTAGAGTATCAATTACTTGCTGGAAATCTCTACTCTCACTTTCGTTTACTGGTTGGCCTCATTTTCTATCCTCAAATGATAATTGAGAGTTGAAGTTTCCACATATGCACCAAGGGGTAGTTAGGTTAGCACCCAACCTCATCAAACCATCCCATAGGTCCCTTCTCTCTTATAGATTATTACATCCATATACTACAGTTATATCACACTTAAAGTTTGTTCTTCTATCAACCACTGTACAATGGATGTACTGGCCATGTGCTGCCTGAACAGTAACCTCTACCTCAGTTGCCTGAATAGACACTCATGATCAGCTTCATAGAGACATTGTTGTTGAATTTTTGTTTTCTCATCCATGTGAATTCCATCTTGGTCGTGATCATCTGGATATGTTAGTTTGCATGTTGCTGCGTGATTTTCTAAGGCTTTTCAGTGTTGATTGCCTTCTTTCTTGAGACAGGTTGAACGTCATACTGGTCAAGTTCATATAGTTGTAGTTGTTTATAAAATCCACTGTTGCATATTAGTCAAGTTCATATAAGCACTGTTTGTTCTGTTCGCTGTCAGTCAAATCGTACATCAGATATGTGAACATGTGCAAGAGAGTCAATATATTCGGTGTCAAAACTTAGGAATATGCTCATATACCATCAAAGAAAAACAAAAACTTACAGTCTTGAAGAGAATTAAAAGCTGACTGGAACCTAGGCTTGTTACTCTTCTTGAGTTCTGTTTAAAAAGGTAATAAAAAGCATACACCCAATCTATTAAATGTGGGCAGCCTAGGTTCAGCAAAAAGTGAACCTAGGCTTCATAGTCTTCTTGAGTTCTGTTCAGCTCCTCGTTCTTAGTCGTCTTGAGTTCGTAATTTTTGTGCTCACCTTAAGCTTGGTTTATTTAATTGTTAATCACCATAAAATTCAGATGTTCAGAATTCTTTTATATGTATGGATTAGGTATTTCTTGTTTTGGAGACTGCTGTGTTGAGGGCGGTTTTGATCTAATAGATAGAAGGAAGGTACTTTTTAACCATTTATGATATGTTAAGGCCATTTTGACCCTTTTCTGTTTTCCTAATAAATATTTTCCCTGGAATCCTTAACTATTTTTCCTTGCATTGCTGCAAATACCATATCTTTACAACTTTATAATTATGATTTTCCCTGGTGCTAATTTGAAGGCTCCTAGTTCAAGATCATATGTTGAGTTGCAAATAAGTCAATCTACTGATTCACAGCTTTGTTGTTGCGTACCAACACGTTGAAAATGATTTTATGCATTGTTGAATTTCTCATGCTTGTCCAAAGTAAATCTGATGTGTTCATGATTGGCATAGTTGGTTCAAACTAAAAAGTATTATGATCTGCCATTCTGCATACCAGGTTCATTCTACAACGTTTCTCTCATTGTGTTTATGTGGAGCACGTGAATTCAATAGCTTTAGTCGAACCTCGTATATGAAACTTATTAAATAAATATATCACTATTAACTCAGTTCTTATTTTGTATAAACTTTTAATGTTTGTTGTAAGAACTCATAAATTTCAAATCATGTATCCGCCTATGAGGTTAGACTATAGTCGCGATTTGTATCACAAATTTTGATAGATGTATGTTGGAACACTTGAAATCTTATGTTACTTGAGTTCATATGCAGATCATGTGAAATTAGAAGAAAAGAAGGAAGATCTAGGTGAGATTTTAAATGTGGATCGACTCGTGAGTGGTCCTTATGCACTTTATTTATTGGTAAATAAAGACTTGGAAATTCTTTGTCGAAAAAAGTTCACAAAGGATGAAGTTGGTAAGTTTCGGAGAGCAGTTGATAAGGACTATTACTTTAAGATGTACTACGATGAATTGCCCGTATGGGGCCTTATCGAAAGAGTTGAGAATAGGGAAGAGACAAAGGATACAAAATATTACAAGTACTTTCTATATAAACACATTCATTTCGATATCCACTATAACATGGACTGTGTTATTGAGATCACTGCACAAATGGATCCACATTCTGTTTTGGACCTAACAGAGGATAGGGAAGTCGATGTTGAGTTCAGATACACCGCAAAATGAAAGGGAACATATATTCTGTTTGAGAATCGGATGGATAAGTTCATGCAGATTTCTCTACCGCATATCTTGGAGATTCATTGGTTCTCGATTATCAATTCTTGTGTCACTGTCCTCCTTTTAATTGGTTTCCTTGCCACGATTCTTATGCGAGTCCTTAAGAAAGATTTTATCAAGTAAGTGGCTTATCCTTCATTTTCAAAAAGAAAACTAACTACAGTCATAAACTCTTATATTTGTCTTGATACTTTTTGGCTGCTACAACGAAATGTTGTTACATATAACATATAATAAATTTCCAAAGAAAACTTATTCACTATAGAGAGGTCTGACTATATCTGATTTTCTCGAGAAACAACTCTTTTAATTGACAATGTATGCAAAAGGTATGCACATGATGAAGAAGCAGTTAACGATCAAGAGGAGACGGGATATAAGTACATATATGGTGATGTCTTTAGGTTCCCGAAACACAAGTCATTGTTTGCTGCAACACTTAGTTGTGGTGCTCAACTCTTTACAATGTTAGTGTCCTCTGAAATCTGTTTTGATAAATTAAGTCTAATACAAGAAACATTTGCATTATTGTATATTGTGTATCTTGTACAGGACAATTTTAATATTCATGATGGCGCTTGTTGGGGTGTTTTATCCTTACAATAGAGGAGCTCTATTCACTACCCTGATGGTTATATATACACTCACTTCTGGCGTTGCCGGATACACATCAACCTCTTTCTATTGCCAGCTTGAAGGAACTAATAGGGTAAGTGTTGTAATATTCTCATAAATGCTGAGATATTGTCATCTAGACACTAAAATTGTTGTCTCGTTCTAGCTATAACTATAATGTAAGTTGAGGTGTATCATGCCTTTTTGTTATCATAGCTGATTAAGCATAAACTATTTGCTCGTAAGAGAGTAGAAACGACAAGGTTCAAATCCCTGGTTAAGATTACTGTTGTTGAACTCGAGACAAAGGGGAACATAGTATGTTGGCTACGAGTTTAGCAGACCCTAGTAACTTTGGTTCAAATGTTGTATTTCTACAGGTGGCGTAGAGGTACTCGGTAAAATAGTCAATGGGGAGCAAATTGTTCCAGACAACATTGTTATATTTTAAGAACACCCATCTGAATACGAATCTCACGTATATGTATGCTTCCACATATAGAGGTTTAATGCAATGAGATCTAGAGGGCTATATACAACACGAAAGCTGGGTTCAGATGTCCACAAAAGAGTATTTGACCTCTTTTGTTCTCACTCCTATCTTCTTTAAATGAAACTGTTTTTTTTGTTCTTTCCTGTAGTTTGTTACTCGTTATTGTAACTCAAGTTATGCTTACAAGAACAACATCCAAAAGATGGATTTGTGGTACACTGAACATGATTTATTTTCTCACTTGTATCCCTTTTTTTTCTGGTTCTTCTCTTGTCTCCTGGTTGGTTTATTAGATTGTTTGCAAAACATTTTTCTACATGTACACTAATTGTTGCTGTAGTTTTTCAAAAAAAAATTTTGCCTAATTCATAGCTACTTTAGCATTTTGCTGATTAGAATCTAATTCCTCCTCTATGAAAGGAGGTTACTGCTGGTAAATTTTGTTACTTTGTTAGTTTTGGAAAGGAGGTTTCTCTGCTTTAACATTTTTCTCTTTTGTAAGTTTTGGAGAGTTTGGTGCGACTTTATTGTTATGACTCAATTTGAGATTTGTTAGTTTTGTAGAGCTTTACTGTTCTGACTCAATTTTAGATTTGTATTAAGGAGAGCTTCAGTTTATGGTTGCTCTGTTGTGACTTTATTGTCATGAATTGGTTTGGCTTACTGTGAATTTGAGCATATTAAATACACATGATTTATTTCACTAACTTATAATTTTATTTTGAATGTGCAGGAAAATGCCAGTGATTGAATTTGAATAGTGGCATGAAGTAAACTCGATCTATTGTAGTGAACGATGAAGAGTTTTTGTTATGTTTGAATTCATTTGGTTTTGTGGAATTTATTGATAGTAGAGACATGTTTGTCGAAATTTGGTTGTACAAGACATGTTTGTCTAAGTATTGGTTGTACAAGACATGTTTCTCGAAGTTTATTAGAAATATATAACTTCGATTTACTTATTAGATAATTTTGTGTTTTAGATCACTTATATATTTAATTATTATATGTGATTATTGAATATATGCAAATAAAAATTATTATTCTTAAAAATAAAAAATTGTGGCTACAAAAATTCTGCACACTATTGCCACACCTCACAAGTGTTGCTATAGGGACATCCAATGTGTGGCTTACTGTACATAAGAAAAGCTACACTTTAAAAGTGTTGTTCTAGATGAGATATAAAATGCAACATTTTTTAAGTGTGCCCAATAACAAAGCAAAGCCACACTTTTAAATGTAGTATAATCAAACAAAAGGTGTTGCTAATGAATTACTAAAAAGCGTGCCCTTATACCTCTTTGGCCACACTCTAAGTGTAGCTATTATGGCGACATTTAAAAAGTGTGGCCTAATGTCAAAGGTTACACTCCTTTTGGCCACCCCCTGAAAAGCATTGCTTAAAGTCCAAAAGTGTAGCCTTTTATCAAAGGCCACACTTTTTGCTAGTTTAGGCTACACTTTACTGAGGTGGCTAAAAGCCTAAAATGTTGTAGTGAGAGTTTCTAAAACATGATTAGTATGACAAATCGAGTATGTCATGAATGTTTAAATAGTATGGTCTCTAGATATACCATCAATGTTTAAGCAGTATGAATATCCCGAGTCATCAATGATCATATTAAAATATGGTTTTGAAATGTTCTTTTTAGAAAGAGTTTTCAAGAGCCCTTGGGCTAAGTTTTGAGTAATTATCTCAACTAAAGAAAGATGTGTTTAAAACATTTATGAGCTAAAGTATTTTTGGGAGTAGTCTTGAGCACCGAATTTTCAAAGAACTCACAGCCCCCATAGAACCATGAAGCCAAACATGGAATTTGACGGGTCATACTTTTTAGATGATCACGTAAAGTTAAGCTAGTGGATCCACTAAGTTAAAGTTAAAGTAAGGTCCTATATCACGGCAAGGTATAAGATGGTCCTTGGGCAACGTGAGGAAAAACGTTGTATCACTACTTAAGCATGTAGTGGTGGCTTTCGGTTAGAGAACTCCCACAGTAGAAATTGCATGGTTCCTCGAGGGGTTCTACTTAGTGTGGATGGGGGTATGGGACTTCATTCATATATTGCGCAAGTAGACTTTGAGAGGAAGCATGGTATTTTCATGATATTATAAATATGATTTTGACATCATGTTGTAAAAAGTTTTGCAAGCTTTATATATATTGCATGTGTCTCATCGCTTTATATTGAGTTCAGTTATTCATGAGTTGAACAGAGTCGAGGTAAGTTCTCTTTTGTATCCCTTTCAAGCTTAAGTTGTTGTTTAGCTGTCCAGCTCGCATGCTCGTACATTCCATGTACTGATGTCAGTTGGCCTGCATCTTATTACGATGCAGACGCAGGTACCCAGGATCAGCATCCAGCACGTCGTTGATCCAGTTGAGCACTCCAGAGTCAGTGATGAGCCTCCTTGCTTTCCAAAGGACTCGGCTGTTTTGTTCTCTTAGTTTTGTTTTATTAGGATGTTGCGGGGTCTGTCCCAACATCCATCTCAGTATTATAGAGGCTTCATAGACAGACAGTCAGTTAGTTTTGAGTCTCTCATCTATGTATATATGTAAATATTCTATTTTGAGACACGAGTTACCTTTTTGCATGTTATGCATCAGTTAAGTTGTTTTATAACCTTGCATTGCATTGAGTTATTCTGTTGAGTTAGTTTCCAGTGAGTTAAGAAAGCCAGGCCAAGGGTTCGCTTGGGGCCAGCAATGGTCTCCGGGTGCCGGTCCCGCCCAGGGTGTAGGCTCGGGGCGTGACACGCGCGATTTACCTCTTCTGTATGTCCTTTTTCGTTCAAGTGTTCTTGTTATATGACTTGCTTTCATGTTTAAATTGTATGAATGAAGATACTGTTATCCATATTATATTAGTGTTCTTAGGTAGTTCTGTTTTCTTTAATGGAGCTAACGTTTGGGGTTGAGTTACACCCATGTCACGACCCGAGCCTACACCCTGGACGTGGCCGGCACTCGAGAACCATTTCTGGTCCCATGTGCTCTTTTGAAGAATGAACTTCACTCTTTACTGTTTATTCATCTCAAAACTCAAGTCTTAAAACAAGTTTAATGCATTTGCAAAAGACTTTTTAAAATAGAGTTCAAGCCAAATTATGGACATGAACGACTCAATTAAAGGTTTTCAATAACCATGGATAGAACTCAATACTTGGAACTTAAAGAACTTCAATGTTACTACTCATTTCAAGAATGCTCAACTCAGAGGATTCATGCGGAATTATGAGCATGAACTACTCTACTCAAGGGCTTCATGGGTAACATGTAGTAGTCCCATGATTAGGAATAACATCTCAAAAGGGATTAGGAAATCAATACTCATCAAGTCTTGAAACTTGAAGATACTACTTCTCTCAAAGATACTCAATTTATGGTGTTCATGTTGAATTTATGGGTATGAACGACTCAACTCGAGGGTCTAAAGAACATTATGGAACTCATGTATACGACTCTTCTCATTCTCATACTTACTTCCTCAAAACTTAGCTCGAATCAATAGTTGATTCAAAGGATTCACAATTTGAACTCAAAAACTTTCTTGAACTCTACTCTTAACTCTCTCGAATGTGAATTATGAATTCAAGAGTTATGGTTCATGATATGAAGGATCTCGTGATGATAAAATAGACTCATGAGTACATTCTACTCACTTGCTCGAGTCTTGAAACAAGTTACTAGAAATTGTAGAATACTCCTCAAAAATACTCAAAGGGACTTTCTCAAAAATGTTCGAAAGAACTCTACCTTGAATTTGATTTATGAATTCAAGGTTATGATTTGTGATAGGAAAGATCTCGTGATGTTTAGGAGTGTTTTTAGATAGTTAAACATGAGAAACGATCAAGAAATCACTGTCTGGAAGCAAGTCCGCGACGCGGAGATGCATTTTAATATTTGGTCGCAAAATAAATTTTGAGGCAGAGGGGTCCGCAACCTCTCCGCGACGCGGAGAAAGATTCTGGGCATAGGGAGGGTAGGTCCGCGACGCGGAGTTAAGTGCCAGATTCGCCCGACTTTTTCCTTCTTCGTTTTCTAACCCCAATTCGGCTAAATTCGATTCTTTTCTCAATTTCTCTTTAGATTCATATACCCAGTACATGTACACAAGAATCTAATCAAACAAAACTCTAAAATCGACACGATTTCTCAAGAACTCATGAATCTCCTCTAAACTCAAGAACGAAAGCCAATTTCAAGAACACAATTCAAGAACACCAAACTTTCAACTTTCTAGAACGAATTTAACACTGAAATTAACATGATTGGCGTGTGGGTGAACAAAGCCAACACTATGGAAGCTTACATACCTAAAAGAACCATCTTATTGAAGAACTTGAAGGAAAATCTTGGAAGAAGAACCCTAGCCTTAGTGTTTTCTTGAAATATTTGAGCGTAGAATTTTTGGAGTGGATGAGAGGGTTTGATTTAAGAAAACTGATTTTTCTACTCGTTTAGGGTAATTTAGATGACCTCCTAAGGGTTTTTAGGACCAAAATACCCTTTAAGAAATAAATAAAACGATCTAGGAGTCGGAATAATTTTTCAGCAGGCAGTGAGGTCTGTATTGGCTCCGTAACGCGGAGCCATCACGGAGCTGCTGCCAGGTTTGAGCATCTTTAGTAAATCAGTCATAACTTTTTACTCAGAGCTCAAAATTTAACAAACTCGGTGGCGCTGGAAAGAGGACTCGAAGACCTTTAATTTGTCATTTTTTTGCCCACCTAACTCATCATGTACTAGGAATTATGGTCGTTTGAATTTGACCCAAAACTTAGAAGAGTTTAGGAATGACTTCAATGAATTCTCTCTAGTTCTTTTCGGAACTCAAGGTGCTATATCTAGTTACCTGACCTTAATACTTAAGAAAATTTAAATTCCTCGGTAAAAATGTACTCACTACAAAGGATGGTTTGAGTCTTAGCTCAAAAAATTTCCGGGGTGTTACAACCCATATACCATATCTTTACATGGTATTAGAACTAGGTCTATCCTCGTTTGGGCTCCCAATCCACGTTTCAGTTGAGGATAAAATTTAAAAGAAATAATTATTTTTATGAACTAACAAGTAATTTATAGTAATTATTTTTAATAATGTAAACGATTAATAATTACTAAAGTCAACTTACCTTTGATCCTGGTAAGATTTTAATACTTTTTGGAATCCATTTTAATACTCCACCGTTTTAAATTATTTATTAATTTTTTATTTATTACTAAAAAATATATTCTATTCATTCATTTTTATTTGTTAGAATATATTTATATCAAAGCCATTAATAGGAAGTCACCTTGCTTGCTAACATATCGCATGGTAAGAATTTAATTATGTATTGGAATTTATTTTAGTTGAATTACTCCCACATTTATTTTTTTATTTTTCACATCTTCTAAAAAAGATTCTATTCATTCATATTAATTTTGTTAGAAATATATTTTTATTTTTAACATATTAAGACAAAATATTTTATTTTCATATTTTATATTTATATTAATTATTTATTCTTCAAATTATTTCTCATGATTTAAAATTAGACATCAATTAATATGAATTTTTTTTAAAAATACTTATTTCTGTGTTATATTATATTATATATTTTATATTGTTATATTTTTTTATAATAATTAAAATTATTTGAATATGTTATTCTCAATAATCCGCTTACTAGTTCATGAACTAGAGGGAGAAACCTTTTTGTTTTCTTCTAAAAATCAAAATCCTAACTACACCCCTGCACGAATTAATCTTGTTAATCCATTTCCCATTATTAATTATAATTACACCTTTGCACGAATTAATTTTGTTAATCCATTTCCCATTATTATATTATAATTACACCTTTGCACGAATTAACTTTGTTAATCCATGTCCCATTATTTTACACCATTTGTTTCCTATTTTAGACTTAGTTCCTAGTTTACCTCTGTCATTAATTATAGTCGTTTCTCTATTACATTTTTCTAGGCATTCTACTTATTACATTCAATGGTGATATAGTAAAATTAACATTCTATTTATAGTTTTCAATAATGGACAAATATTATTGGATAGTGAGAGTAATAAATTCATCAATGACTTGTTCCAAAGTTAAAGTTCCAATGATGGACAAATATTATTGGACAATGAGAGTAATAAATTCATCAATAATGGACAAATATTATTGGACAAATATTTGTTTGAGGGTGATATTAAATTCATTTTTAAGTAGTAAATGTGTGTAATAGATAGTAATGATAGTTTAAGCTTGTAATTGACTTTTCGAGACAAGTTGAAGGTGTAATTTATGTCTTATATATTATGATTTTATTGATTATTTAATTAAGAATTGGGCCTAAATATTTATAAGCATATACAATACATACATATGCATATGGTTTTATTTTTATTTTGAAATATCTTCTTAATTAATATAATTGAAGTAACTAATTTTGTATTCGTGGTTAGAAATGGCTAGTTTTGTTTTGGAGGAAAAAGTATTTTGAAGAAATAAATGCAACAATTAAAATAAAGATATTATAGATTTTTTACATTACTCAATATTTTATTAGAATCAATAGAAACTGTGCCATATGTTGCAAACTTTTTACATTACTCAATATTTTATTAGAATCAATAGAAATTGTGCGATATTTCCAAACTTTGCATTTATTTGTCTATAGTGACTAAACACTTCACTATAGACAAATAATCGTAAGACCTTATTCTAATACTAATTGAAAATGCAAGGGAATGTGAATTGTAAGACCTTACTCTAATACCTTACTTAACAATGAATTTAAACGATACGATACAATAAAGTTATATAACAGTCAAAATAAACGTTGTATTTAAACTAATAGTACAATACAATGCGTATCAAACCATCCAAACAAGGTGTTAAGCTCTTTAAAATACTAGTGCTAACTTATTTGTCTATATATACTCTCTATCACCCCCCCTTTAATTTTCACATTGTGAAGTTTTTAATTCCTTCTTTGCTTCTATCTATTTCCTTCCCTTTTAATTTATTCGTCAATGGCATCTACCAAAGTTAAGATTCCCATCATAGATTTTTCAAAACTTAAACCAAACACTCCACTATGGGAATCCACAAAAATTCAACTTTTTGAAGCTTTACAAGAATATGGTTGCATTGAAGCAATATATGGTAAAAATCCAAATGAAATTAGAGAGGGTATCTTTGATCGATATTGCAAAAAAAATATTTGAATTTCCCTTAGAGACCAAAATGAAAAATCATTCAGAAATACCATTACATATTGGCTACATAGGGCAAATTCCACACTTGCCATCTTATGAGAGTTTGTGTATTCCTGATTTTCTTACTCCTCAAAGTGTTTTGCTAATATATTTTGGCCTCATGGTAATCCTAAATTCTGGTATGTCTACTTTTTTTTAAAAATAAAATAAAATATTATGTTTAAATTTAATTTATGCATTGATAAGAGTCTTGAGGCAACGATACAATTATTTTCGTGTAAATTAAAAACTATAAAACTTCAACAACAATAAAGTCCATGTGTAGATCACAGATTCAAGATGTGAAAACAGTCACATATACTCACATTAGGATAGGATAGTGTAGATTGTCTATGATCTATAGACGACAAATGTGTTGTATTGTGTGTGACATATATATAGGTCATGAGTTCAAGAAATGAAAACAGTTGCATTAGGGTAGGATAGGGTAGACATATTAGGATATGATGAATATAAAAAAAAAATCTCGAATCTATTCTTCATCACACTTTTGGAAAAAAAATAAAAATATCATATGTAACCACACTAAAATATTTGTCATAAAGCCATGATCTGATAAGTAAGAGTTCAATTCCCCTCCCTTATGCCTTTTCACTATCCCTTTTTTTTTTTAAATACAAGATTTAGTTAAAATGTAATATGTTTATACTTTATACTAACATTATATGTGCATTAATTTTTTGCAACAATTTGGTCAAATCTTATGCAAATTCACTTCTGAATTGGATGAAATGATGAAAAGGATGATTTTGGAGAATTTGGGATTAGAAAAGCACATTAATGAATTGTTGGATAATTTTGTCCTATTTAGATTTACCCATTACAAGGGATCATCAATTATTAATAAAGATGAAAACAATAAATATGATGGATTGGGTGCTGTCACGACCCGATTTCTCAAGTCATGATGGCACCTACTATAACCCACCAGTAGGTAAGCCAACCCGTAACCCGGAACAACAAGTAATGGGTCTGAGGGTAGAAACTAAACAAGAGTAGACAAATAACAATATAAACAGGCGGAAGCAAACCAAAAACATATATACAAATAAAGATCCCTCCCAGAACCTGGAAGTCACTAGTACAGAGCTACTAACAAAATGAGTACAAGTCCCAAAAGTGGACAACAGAGACTGGACTGTCTCGAAAGGCAAAAGACAAGTCTATATATACAGATGGAGACTGAAATAGTACAAGACGCCGTGTGCTCACTCCCGTCTCCGGATCAGACTGCTCCAAGCTCGATCAACGCTGACTACTAGTGCCCGGACCTGCATCACGAAATAGATGCAGAGCGTAGCATGAGTACCAAAACAACAGGTACCCAGTAGGCATCATAGGCCGACTGAACTTGAAAAGTAAAGGCAATATGAAAAGAAGGAATAATACAAACCGAGGGTCAAGAGCAAAAATCTAAGTAACAATGGAATGCACACAAGTGTACAAAGAACTAACTAAAGTAATCTATAAGCTAACTACACCTAACTGGACCCCCAAAAGCCCAGAAGGTACACTCGTGCGCAAGTTAAATAAAAACCCGAACGGACCCCCATAAGCCCGACGAGTACACAGAATAACTATAACTAAAGAGAATTGCATAAAAGAACCCAAGAACGAAGAACATCGAACCAGAACCTCAACCCTAATTAGTAGAATCTGACAGTACGGAGGCCGGACCTCGAACCGGATGCTACCCAAGTAACCAATCACAAGTAACTAGTATAAGAGGCCGGAACTCTAATCGGATGCTTTATTTAGGTATCTGAGCAATAGAGGCCGGACCTTAAACCGGATGCTCTATATAAGTATATGGGCAATAGAGGCCGGACCTTAAACCGAATGCTCTATAAAGGTGCCAAGGTAGCTGCTGAAAGAGTCCTAATCGATCCACACTCATAAATGTCCGTGGAACGCCGTCCATACTTAGCCAATCAATGTAAGTCCTTGGAACCAAATCGAAAATCAAATTCAAATCGCGAAGTAGAATTAGTGTCGCCGACGTAACTCGTGAAGCCGTAACATCGGGGAAAATAAGGATAACTAAAGTCGGAGCAAGCGTATCGGCTAGCTAAGGCCCAATCTATCAGACTCAAGTCTACTACACCAGTCTACAGGGATCTAAGTCGGCCGAGCGACGTCGGGGTAAAACTAAGGCCTATCGGATCTGAATCATGTATTTCTAAATCAAGCCCTAGTCAAACCTAAACTAAGGCCCAAATGCTTCAAATAGACAAGAATTAAGCATGCAAGCACCCCACATAGCAAGGAGGGTCCATTAATAACACAAAACATGCTCACAGTTACCTGATAATTCCCGAAATAGGCCGAAAACATGATTTCTTAACACCTATGCAGGATTCAATAACTACCCAACCCAAATCCCAACTAATCAGCATGCATTCACATTCTCGAGCTCAATCTAAGAGAGGGAAACCGTAGCCTACCTGTAGGCCGATCACACGCGCTCCAAAATCACTTCTCCGGAGCTTTCCCTTTCCGAACGGTCTCAAAACGCTGCCCGCTATCAAAAATAGAGTCACAACGTTAATACGGTCGTTTAGACACCAAAATCACAACAAACGGAGACGGGTCAATTTTGGAGTCAAAACGGGAATCGTGGGACCCGCGCTGGGAATTCCGAAATTAACCCCAAAAGTGGGTCCTAACCAGTTCCCCCAGCTCATGTCCCATAATGGGACACAATTCGGGGCTCGGGAACAACACAATATCAACATGCAACTAAAACCCAAATTTTCTCAAAAATTAGAAATGGGACAGCAGTTGAATCAGTGTATTTACCAAAAACGGGCGGTCTACAGTAAACTCTGACAACACCACAATGTTCTCCTCGAAAAACCACTCAAGATAGCCTCAAAAATCACTGAAATCGGACTTAAAATGGCTGAGAAAACAAGTCTAAAAAATTTCCAAAATCAAGTTCACAAAAAGAGTGCGGTAGCAGGTATTTTTCGAAAATTACCTCAAACAGGGACTCCAAATCACTATCCGAGCTCACCAACACGTTTTCCTCGAAAAATCTCACAACTTTGCCTTTTGAATCGCCCAAATCGGTTGAGAGATGAGAGAGTTATGAGGGTTTGAAGTTTGGAAAATTGGCTGATATATCTGCAATAAATAGCAGATTTTCTGCAACTTTTTTCAAAAACTAAAAACTCCGACGGGGTGCTCCGAACTCGTTCGGAACCCCGTGCACGCAAACGAGATATGCAACCATACCAAATTCGACATTCCAGACTCAACGGCGCAGTCGAAATTTCCATCAGAGGTCATTTCGATAAAAAGTGGGTCCCACTTCCAAAAGTCATTTTAAGTCAAAACCCACAAAAGGGCTCGGAAAGATATCTAAAACCTCTAGACACAAAAGAAGGGTCAATCTAGACCAAACTCGATATTCCGGAGCTAACCACGCTGACGGAATTCTCATCCGAGCGCGTTTACTCAGAATGTTGACCAAAGTCAACCTTATGTCAAATTTCAAAGGCTAAAACGCCTAATCGCACCGACTCACACTGAAAACCTCGGGGGTCATGATGACCATGCTACTAGCCTAAAATGACCCTTCCGGAGCTGATGGAATCGTCATAATTGGATTCCGATGTCATCTTCTTGAACTTTTGATCGAAAATGATCGTTCAAGGTTCATAAGCTCCAAAACACAAAAACTCGCACCAAGACCAAATGAACGACCAGGTGACCGAACTGTCAGTCCCAGCAATGACTTGGGGTCGCTATAGGAACGCTCTAAACGACACACAGAAGGCAAGACACAGAAATGACCAAGAGGGTCATTACAGGTGCCCATACAGATAATAACTTCTTGACTTTTATAGCACAAAATCAAGTCAATGGTTTGCAAATCAACAAAAATGGAGAGTGGATTGATGCCAGTATTTCACCAAATTCTTTTGTTGTTTTGTCTGGTGATTCCTTCAAAGTAAGTGTTACTCATTTTTTTTTAGTGTTATTACTTTGTTGGAACTTGTGTTATTCAAACCCTTCAAAAATATTATTGAACCGTATTATTTTCTTTAAGAAAACATAGCTTTTAGAGGATCCGACCTATAGTAGACAATATATGTGTAGAATATATCTAAGAGACATCAGTTGAAACTACATGTTTAATTTTTGAGGATCCGACCTACACTCGTGTTCGATTATTCTTCAAAATGATCATATTTTTGAATGATGTGAAGACACTGGATAATACTTTTTGAAGAGTCTAAGATACATTAGTTATAACTAAATCTACATGTTTAACATTTTCATGCAAAACTGAAAATGATTATTGATAATTAGTGGAGCCTATGTTTTCGAATCTCATAAAATGTTATCTCACTCGTATTTGATTATTCTCCAAAATGCATATTGTTGAAGGATCTGACACACTGAATAATATTTTTTATTAGTTGAAGCAACACAGGTTACAATTGGAACTACATGTTTAGTATTTTCATGCAAAACTATAAATGAATGTTGATATTTGGTGGAGCCTATGTTTCTCGAATCTTTAAAAATTTTGTCTCACTCGTGTTGAATTATACTCCATAATGCATATTTTAGAAGGATGAGACACATTGAGTAATATTTGAAGAGTCCAAGTAACACAGTTTATAATGGGACTACATATTTAAAATTTCCAAGAAAAATTGAAAATGAAACTTGATATTTGGTAGAGCCTGTGTTGTTGCTCGACTCTAAAAAATATTACCGCACCTATATTAAATCTTTCAAAAAGCATAATTTTGGAGGATTTGACACTCTTAGTGGTATTTTCAAAGATTTCAAGCAACACTTCAAGAAAAACTAAAAATAAATCTTGATATATCTTTGGAACTTATGTTGCCTGATTTTTCAAAAATGTTTGAACTATATGTACCTTAACAGAGGCGTATCCAGGATCTCGGCTAGATGGCTGCACGATTACGAAAAAATGTATCCCTAATATAAATTTGATCGATTTGACTTTTAGTTTGTAATATGAATCATTAAAGTTTAAAAATTATAGATCCAAAATATATAATACTACTAGTTTTAAATTTTAATATACACATTTGATTTAATTAAATAAAAAATTTACAATGCTAAATTTTTTAGGAATTATCAATGTAACACACTTGAAAATTTTGAAAGAATAAAGGAAAAAAACAAAAGAAAAATTAGTTGAAACGACAAAAGTGTAACTGATAAGAAACAAGATAGATATAAGATTTAAATTTCTATCTCTCACTTAGAGTAGTGCACCCAATCATCATCGCATTTTTATATAATACTTTGAACATGGGTTCACATATCTATATTTAAATATTTTTTTAAAAATATAACACTACTATATATGATCTAGAGAGGAGAGCATGGGTTCACGTGAACCCATGGCACCCCCTCTAGATACGCCTCTGTGTACCTAGGTTTTGTAGTTTGAATAATTCAAAGGATCAGTCGATCACTACTACAAATTCACCTATTTTTGACAAAATTCATTGGAAACGTGCAAGATGAAAATTCTTTTCGATAAGAATATAATGTATGTAGGGAAAAACAAGTATTTCTAGTCATAAATAAATGTATTTTAAGTTTTATGCACTGATGATATGAGTGAATTTATACAGGCATGCACAAATGGTCGATTGCATTCTCCCCTCCACAGGGTAGCAATACCTAGAGAAAGTGATAGACTCTCCCTTCAACTTAATACATTATCAAAATCAGATCACTTCATAGAGGCCCCAAAAGAACTTGTGGATGAGAAACACCCTTTGCTCTTCAAGCCATATGAAATGCTTGGATTATTTAATTATGTTGCTTCAAACCCTGGCACTACTGATGCTTTCAAGGCTTATTGTGGTGTTTGATATGATAAATGTGAATTTTCGACGAACGTTCTTATCGGAATATCGCTAGTATATACGGAATATCCGATAAAATATTCGTCGAAAATGTCTCCAACATGCCATCATTTCATTTGGAATTCGTGTTTTCTTTCTAGTGTGTATCTTATGTTTGAATTGTTGTCATTCTTTATCTTTTGAGTTCTATGTTTTATATATGCTGAAATTTAAAAAAAAACATGAATTTCTGATGAACGTTCCTATTAGAATACCATTAGTATATGTGGGATTTCTGATAGAATGTTTGTCGAAATTCATGTTTTTAATATTGTGTATCTTATGTTTGAATTGTAGTTATTAAGCTTTGGCATTCTATGTATTATGTATGTGTAATTCCAATGGGAATTCATGTTTTGTTTGTGTTTTATTATGCAAATAATAAATTTTAAATGAACAATTTATTTATACTATCATTTGTTTGCTATAAATAGAGGGGTTTCCTCTAATTTTTAAATTATGATTTTTTTAAAATTTTCTACTATTCTTCTTCTTAACCATCACTTCATCAGATGAATGAAACTCTTTCCATTGTTGCAAAATGTATTTGAAATTTCTTTAGTGAATCTCTAAATGGAGCAAAATAGAAGTTTTTGTGCTGGTTTTAAAACTATAGAAGTTGAATTAGGGTTTTTCAATAGTAATATTTGGATGAATGCCTACTTATCCAATGCCACTATAAAAATAGCAAAAAAATTGAATGACATGAGAAGAAAAAAAAAGAATTAAAAACTAAAGAAAAGCAAGTGATACATCTAAATTCTAACTAATAAAGTGGAGCAATGTCACATTGGACAAGAAAATAGTAGGTTTAGAAATAAATAGAATAAGAGTAATAAATGGTAGTTTACTCACAAACAAATAGAGCTGTCAAAATGGGCTGGTCCAACCCAACCCTAACGGGCTAGAGAGTTAAATGGGTTGGGACGGACTGACCCTTTTAATTAAAGGGCTTGTAAAATAGCCCAACCCAATCCTAAGCGGGCCACGGGTTGGGACGGGTTGGTCCTTTAACCAAAAAATGGACAATATTGCCCTCTTAGAAAGAGTACAAACATTGATGTCTGATGAACACGACATCAATATATACAAAAATTCATTCATGAATTACACATACTTCAGTGAATATTTACAAAACAAAAATATAGTAGCCAAGATACAACATTTATAAGATTCATCCAAACAAAAAAATTACATGATCACTATTTTCATAAACAAGACAATAAAGGAGAAGTAGAAAATTAGGCATAAAAACAAAAGTAGAAGAGGTCAAAGATTCATAGTTATAATGGAGTAATAAGCTTGGGCTAATAAGAAAATTTAGTGGACTAATGGCCCTAAAATGTAACAGATACGTAAAGAAGTTAAACTTGATTTTATATTGATATTTTAAAAATATTTATTGACAAAATCTTAACAAATAAAACACTACTTAAAATATATATAATAAATATTTTTAAAATTCACAGCCCATCGATTGGCCTCTGAGGCTTGCGGGTTGGGCCTACGAGGCTAGCGGGCCAAATGAGGCTGGACTAAAAAGCCTCATTCCTAAATGGGCTGAAAAAACTTAGCTCAATCCCATTTAATTCAAGGATTGGGTTGAACCGGCCTAGCGGGCAAGCCTATTTTGACGGCTCTACTCTCAAAGTGGTTATGGAATAAATAAAAGTAGCAACAATTGCAATATATCAGAACTTTACTTTACTTACTTACTATATAAGAAGAGGGAATAGCACACGCCTCTCCGTCAATGCGTGTGCTTCCCTAAAATTGAAGGGTAGTTCGGTCATTCCACCATTTAGAGCAATAGTCAATTTTGCTCTACAATGCAGAGGTCGGTAGTTCAAGAAACTCGAATCCTCGACAAACATTGCTCCTGACAGCTTCCCAGTGAGTATTATTTTTCATTTGAAAAACTCTCCTGTAGCTGCAATGCTTCTTTAGGTCTACATGTATGCAACACATATTCATAAATCAATAATCCTTGACTATACATTTACACAGTCTCAAGTTTCCCCGTCAATCATGTAGTGTTTGTTTAAACTTATATGTTCCCTCTGCACATTTATTCACCAACAACCTTTATGCTTCAAACAATATAACCGATACTCTTCGCTCATTTTATCATTTCTCTGTGGAGGTGTTGTAAAGAATAAGAAAATAAATTACCACCAATAATTGTAATTGAAAATTCTCTTAAATCCTCATACCTCTTTGCATTACAAATTTTGCTTCTATATTATCTAAATTTTTCCTGTTGCATCACTCCCTTTGTCTTCTTTTACATCTTCTTCCATTGCCCTGTCTCACTGAGCCTTCTTATGTGTATACTCAGGCATAACAGTCCTTCAACAATGGAAGCGTACACACCCTTTCGGGTGGCCCAGTGGTTTGGGCTTGGGACTTCCATGTTGGAAGTCTCAAGTTCGAAACCCCTTGCCAGTGAAAGCAAGGGGTTTGCCTTCTGGGTCGAGCTGGGCTTGCCTAGTGCGGGTTACCTTTCCTATGTGATTTGCGAGCTATTGTATATAATAGTATCTTTTATAACTGTTTTGCATTGATTTTAAAAAGTCGCTTTTACGTTAGCCTCTTTGACCTTTCTTGAGTTCACTAGAAACGTCATCAAAGCTTTCTCTTCCTATCCAACCTTAACTCTTCCACTGTTAATTTTCATGGTTGCTGATTAACTTAATTGTCCAGCCAGGTTTTACCTACAGTTTGTTTCAGTTTAATTATATTCTTCCAATATGTTAATATCTCTTCTTTTTGGTGGCTTTACTTTTATGCAGATTGACTATTCTCATTGTGAATTTCTTATTCGACTGTCAAGATCGATACTGTCCAAGTATGTTGATCTGCCGCATACTACTTTCTTATTTAATCGTATGCTTGAAAATGGAGATCTAGTCAAATACTTCTTTTAAAGTATCAAACATGCCCTCTCTAATTTCATTTGGAACTTTGTTATATATTGCTTCAAAACAACCAAATTCTTGTAAGGCTTCAAAAACTTGAACTTTTGTTGATTCCCATTGTGGAGTGTTTGGTTTAGCTCAGAATTGAAAAAATCTATGGTGGGAATCTTAACTTTTGTAGATGCCATTTGAGAAATATTTAGGATATTATCAACAAACAATTCTTCATTTATTTATAAGAAAGAGGGAAAATGAGGGGCTTCCCATCACTTTCAAAAATAGTATTACTATTCAATGGACATATTTATTATGGAAAAAAATCCCTAAATACACAATTTTTTTAGCATATTTTGCAAGAATCTCTATCATTTGAAAAAATTACAAAAATCTCTACTCGCTCCTATTCTCGGATATATCACTTTACACAATGTATCGGATGAACGCGATGTATCGGGACATTGAATGATGTATCCAAAACCTAGATGCGATATATCGAGACGTTGAGGGATGTATCCGAAACTGAGACACGATGTATCGGGACATTTTGGGATGTATCCGAATTCCACCAAATTTAAGAAATTTTTGTAGTTTGAAAGAAAGTAGGGATATTATATAATTAATTAGTTCTTAACACTATAAGATTTGTGTAAAAATTCCCAAATATCTTAGGTCAAATTATGTGAAATGTGAGCCCATTAGGTTTACTTTAGCTTTTTAGTGCCTCATCTTCTTTAAAATTTAACATTCCGCAAATGTGAATCATTTGAAGCAAATTATATATCAAAAAAACTTATTATACGATTAAATATAACATGTAACAAGACTTTGCTCTAATTTCCACTTACTAACAATATAGTGAATTACATAAATACACAACTTATTTTTACCATATTTTCTAAAATTTTCTATCATTTGAAAATAATACAAAAAAATCTACTCACTCATATTCACAGATACATCACTTTATGCATTGTATCGGGACATACGTGATGTATCGGGATGTTGAGTGATGTATCAGAACGTATGCGATGTATCGAGACGTTGAATGATGTATCGGGACGTACGCGATGTATCGGGACGTTGAGTGATGTATCCATAATCGAGATGCGATATATCGAGATGTTGGGGATGTATTTGAAATTGGGACGCGATGTATCGGGATTTTGGGATGTATTAGGAATCCATCAAATTTAAAGATTTTTTGTAATTTGAAAGAAAGTACGAATATTATGTAATTAGTTCTTAACACTGTAAGGTTTGTGTAAGATTCCCAAATATTTTAGGTCAAATTATGTGAAATGTGAGCCCACTAGGTTTACTTTAGCTTTTTTAACCCCTCATCTTCTTTATGTTGATGTTGCTTCTTTGTTCTTAGTCTGCCTCTTATTTTTCTTCTTTAAAATTTAACATTCCGCAAATGTGAATCATTTGAAGCAAATTATATATCAAAAAACTTGTTATACGATCGGAGTAAGACTTTTAACAATGGAATTTTCTCTCGTTAAAAGCTATTTTTCTTGTAGTGAGCGCTAAATGATTTTCTTGTTTGCTATTCCTAAAATTTACTCTTAATTATATACAATTTCAATTGAAATATGAATGTGATTTCACGATTTATTGAGGCTAATCGAATACTATTAAAGAAGGTAACATATTTTAAACCACAAGTTTCAAAAGTCTTTCATTCTTAAACCCTGTGTAAGATCTTACTACATCACATCAATTGGATAGAAGAAAATAATTAACTTTTCTCACTACAAGAAAATAATGTGTCATACCATCAGACGTGGCTACATTACCATCATATGTGGCTGATGGCTATCTTATCATCAGACGTGTGGCTATATTACTACTAGCAAGTTTGTCACGACCCGATTTCTCCAGTCATGATGGCACCTACTATAACCCACCAGCAGGTAAGCCAACCCGTAACCCGGAACAACAAGTAATGGGTCTAAGGGTAGAAATTAAACAAGAGTAGGAAAATAACAATATAAACAGGCGGAAGCAAACCAAAAACATATATACAAATAAAGATCCCTCCCAGAACCTGGAAGTCACTAGTACAGAGCTACTACAAAATGAGTACAAGTCCTAAAACTGGACAACAGAGACTGGACTGTCTCGAAAGGAAAAAAACAAGTCTATATATACAGATGGAGACTGAAATAGTACAAAACGCCGTGTGCTCACCCCCGTGTCCGGATAAGTCTACTCCAAGCTCGATCAACGCTGGCTACTAGTGCTCAGACCTGCATCACGAAATAGATGCAGAGCGTAGCATGAGTACCAAAACAACAGGTACCCAGTAGGCATCATCGGCCGAATGAGCAAGATAAGCAAAAGTAAACTGAAATGCAAATAAAGGGTCACATCAAGTGCAAAGAGTAGTAAATGGGGGTATGTACACGAGCGTACAGGCAACAAAGACAAGCAATCTAACTAACTCCGCCGGGCTCCCATAAACCCGACGGGTACGCTCGTGCACAATAAAAGAAACCACCTGCACGGACCCCCATAAGCCCGGCAGATGCATCAGCAGTTAAAGTAAAATAATGGAGCTACAAGGTCTATCACAATATTACCAATTTCTGGACTTTTAACCGAACCATTCCCAATCATATTCCAGGATCTCATTACGTCCCGGACTTTAATCGGAATCTCTCCAACCTCCAAAACCTCAACCTACAGATGAGAGTAATCAAGACTAAACTGAAGCTTTAGTGAGGAATTGGGAATACACCACGTGCAAGCTGGACCACGGACTCGAACCGGGTACTATAGCTAATGAGTCAACCTATATGGGCTGGACCACGGACTCGAACCGGGTGCTGTAGCCAAAGGTCGGGCACGGGTGGGCTGGACCACGGACTCTAACCGGGTGCTGTAGCCAAAATCAGATCACAGGTAAGCTGGACCACGGACTCTAACCGGGTACTGTAGCTAAGCCTGGACATAAGTAAGCTGGACCACGGACTCTAACCGGGTACTGTAGCCAAAACCAGATAACAGGTAAGCTGGACCACGGACTCTAACCGGGTACTGTAGCTAAGTCTGGACATAAGTAAGCTGGACCACGGACTCTAACCGGGTACTGTAGCCAAAACCAGATCACAGGTAAGCTGGACCACGGACTCTAACCGGGTACTGTAGCCAATAGAATAGCAGAGCATTATGGATACAAGGTCATAAGTTGAGTTACCGCCTAGCTAAGGCTCAGACTATCAGACTCAAGTCTGCTATATCAGTCTACAAGGAGCTGACCGTCCGAAACGACGTCGGAAAAAGTTCTACTGCCCAACGACATCCGAAATCTCGCAAGTCTATGGCAACACTAGTCTAAGCCTAGACTAAGTCCAAACATACTTCAAATCAATATTATCATATACACCACAAGATATGGATATTCAATAATATCAAGAGACATGCTGTCATAATCCAACACTTTCCCGAAATAAGGTCTAAGGCAGGAATTATAGAAATTTAGCATGCTTGACACCCGAACCCCTCCATACTCAAGCACATCAATAAACAATTGCCTAAACATGCTCAATCTCACGAGAGAAAACCATAGCCTACCTGAAAGCCGATCACGCGTGCTCCAACTCACGGTACCGGATCTTTTCCTCTCCGAACGGTCTCCAAATGCTTCCCCACTAACAAAAGGTTAATCACATCATCATTACGAATATATTGACACTAAAATTATATTTTTCGGAGACGGACCCAAAATCGGGTCTAAAACGGGATTGTGGGGCCCACAATTAGAATCTCAAAATCGAATCCGTGGAAACGTCCCAAATACCTTACTAAACTAATACCCCAAAATTTTAGCACAAACAGATGCCTAAAACACCGCAAATCAGCCACAACAATTAAAAGTAGCAGCCCCTAGATCACCAATTTCCGGAAAAATGAGACCCTTTCAACCCAAACAGATTATACCACGACGATCCTTGCGAAAAACTCTACAAGTTAGCCTCAAGAATGACTCAAAACGGACCTAAGATGATCAAGTTCTCACAATTCAAAATTCAACAACAATTCAATCCGGAAAATCACCCTGGCAGTGGCAAAAATCGATTTCTTACCTCAAACGAAGCCTCCCCTCGCGTTTCCGAGATCACCACTAGATTCCCCTCGAAATTCTCTTGAAGTTTGCCTTTTGAATCACTTAATTTGGACTCAAAATGAAGGAGCAATCTTAAGTTGAAGTTGAAGGAAAAAAATGGACGAAATTCGTCCTAAATTCTGGAAATTTCCAGATTTCCACTCCGCTGCCACGTGGCGTCACGTGGCTCTGCCACGTCACCGCCGCGTCAAAATTCTACAACCCTTCAAACTTAAATTTCGATGTTTCGGACTCGTTCGGAGTCGGAAAAATACAAACCTTATATGGAATCTGATTGGAAATGATATTTCGGACTCAACGGTGAAGGCGGAATTTCCATTTGGAGCTCGCTTCGATGAAAAGTGGGTCCCACACCCAGTATCGTTTTGAACCAGATTCCACAATTGCCATCTAAAGCCTCGGGAAGTGAACAAAGGGTCGTTCTAGACCAAACTCGATCTTCCGAAGCTAACCTAGCTGTCAGAATTTTCATCTGAGCACGACTTCCAAGAAGGTTTACCAAAGTCAACTTTTCAAGTTATAAAAATCTCCAAAACAGGGAAACGGGCCTAAAATCCAAACGAACGACCAGGCGACCGAACAGTCAGTGCCAGCAAGTCATAAATGACTTGGGGTCGCTACAGGAATGCTCTATACGAGGGAAAGAATTCTTTAATTTAAAAATGACCTGAAGGGTCATTACAAAGTTAGCCATCCAATTCTATTTTTTAAGCACATGCATAATGTGTGATTCTCCCTGCAGCTTGAAGGACAACTCCCCTCCAATAGGAAACATCATGTTTATTGATTGATAAGGACATCACAATGACACATCAAATTTTATGAGGCTATAAACAAATAAGGAAATAATTATGATTTAATAACATATTGTGTTGTGTTACGTTGTATCACACTGTATTATTTTGATGATTACAAGTGGTTAAATATTTTGAAGTAATGTTTGGATGCTTATTGCTTATGATTTTATGATGTATTGTTGTTAATGTTATTGAGCATTTTAATATCAGAAATTAAAATATTAAGTGCATGATATATAATTAGTAGGCATAAATTAGATAAAATGGTGACATAATTCTCCGTAACTCATAATAATGATCGGATCATCATTATTATTTTCGCTATATAATGATGAGAAGTCATATGATAATGATCAATTTGGTGTGGTCGCATCATTATTATGTCTCTTTGTAAACATCATTTTTCTATGCTTATTATTTAATAATTCTAATTTATCTTTTACCTTAGTTTTTTTTGTAATAACTCTATCTAGTATTTTTTAAAAATATAATATTGTATATTTATTCTTTAAATTACTAATGTGGTAATGACGAAAAATAATAAAATATATCCATATGATGTATTCATCAAAATGATATAATATAATACAACACAATACAATACGTTATAAAATCATGGGAACCAACCATCCAAATATAAATTCAAAATATTCAACCACTCATATATTTTATTCATCAAAACAATATTATACAACGCAACACAATACAAAGACAAAATAAAATACAATACAATACAATACAATACTTTACGCAATCATATGTAACAACCATCCAAATATAAATTCAAAATATTCAACCAGCCATCTGATACATTTTATTCATCAAAACAATACATAAATAAATTTTCATAGCTTCTAAATTTTTAAAGAGATACATTTTATTCATCAAAACAATACATAAATAAATTTTCATAGCTTCTAAATTTTTAAAGACCACAATAATTCTTGACACCCAATCCATTTTTAGCACCTAACATGATATATTTATTAAATTCAGGCAACTTAAAAGGCTTGAACATTAAAGGGTGTTCTTCATCCACTAATTCTTTTGGAACCTTCAAAGTATAATCAGGATTTGGGAAGGAAAATAATTGAATAGAGAATCTATCTTTGTCTCCTGTTGTTACAACCCTGTGTTGAGCAGATGTCAATCTATCATTTGTCCATGCCTGTATAATTAATTCATATCATCAACACATAAAAAGTATCTATAAGAATTTATTTGTTTAATTAATAATTAAGGAACAAAAAGATTGACTTAAATTTCCTAAGGAGAATGAAAATTTTAAATTAATAAGATAATAACAAGACAATTTAAAAAATTATTATGATAGTTCTGGTATCATTTTCAATTTTCCAGAAAAAGAGATATGTTGTAATGACCCTCCAGGTCATTTTTAAATTAAAGAATTCTTTCCCTCGTATAGAGCATTCCTGTAGCGACCCCAAGTCATTTATGACTTGCTGGCACTGACTGTTCGGTCGCTTGGTCGTTCGTTTGGGTTTTAGGCCCGTTTCCCTGTTTTGGAGATTTTTATAACTTGAAAAGTTGACTTTGGTCAACCTTCTTGGAAGTCGTGCTCAAATGAAAATTCTGACAGCTAGGTTAGCTTCGGAAGATCGATTTTGGTCTAGAACGACCCTTTGTTCACTTACCGAGGCTTTAGATGGCAATTGTGGAATCTGGTTCAAAATGATACTGGGTGTGGAACCCACTTTTCATCGAAGCGAGCTCCAAATGGAAATTCCGCCTTCACCGTTGAGTCCGAAATATCGTTTCCAATCAGATTCCATATAAGGTTTGTATTTTTCCGACTCCGAACGAGTCCAAAACATCGAAATTTAAGTTTGAAGGGTTGTAGAATTTTGACGCGGCGGTGACGTGGCAGAGCCACGCGACGCCACGTGGCAGAGGAGTAGAAATCTGGAAATTTCCAGAATTTAGGACGAGTTCGTCCAAATTTTTCCCTCAACTTCAACTTAAGATTGCTCCTTCATTTTGAGTCCAAATTAAGTGATTCAAAAGGCAAACTTCAAGAGAATTTCGAGGGGAATCTAGCGGTGATCTCAGAAACGCGAGGGGAGGCTTCGTTTGAGGTAAGAAATCGATTTTAGCCACTGCCAGGGTGATTGTCCGGATTGAATTGTTGTTGAATTTTGAAATGTGAGATCTTGATCATCGTAGGTCCGTTTTGAGTCATTCTTGAGGCTAACTTGTAGAGTTTTTCGCAAGGATCGTCGTGGTGTAATCTGTTTGGGTTGAAAGGGTCTCGTTTTTCCGGAAATTGGTGATCAAGGGGCTGTCCACTTTAATTGTTGTGGCTGATTTGCGGTGTTTTAGGCATCTGTTTGTGCTAAAATTTTGGGGTATTAGTTTAGTAAGGTATTTGGGACGTTTCCACGGATTCGATTTTGAGATTCTAATTGTGGGCCCCACAATCCCGTTTTAGACCCGATTTTGGGTCCGTCTCCGAAAAATATAATTTTAGTGTCAATATATTCGTAATGACGAGGTGATTAACCTTTTGTTAGTGGGGAAGCATTTGGAGACCGTTCGGAGGGTAAAAGATCCGGTACCGTGAGTTGGAGCACGCGTGGTCGGCTTTCAGGTAGGCTATGGCTTTCTCTCGTGAGATTGAACATGTTTAGGCATTTGTTTATTGATTTGCTTGAGTATGGAGGGGTTCGGGTGTCGAGCATGCTAAATTTCTATAATTCCTGCCTTAGACCTTATTTCGGGAAATTGTTGGATTGTGACAGCATGTCTCTTGATATTATTGAACATCCATACTTTGTGGTGTATATGATAATATTGATTTGAAGTATGTTTGGACTTAGTCTAGGCTTAGACTAGTGTTGCCATAGACTTGCGAGGTTTCAGATGTCGTTGGGCAGTAGAACTTTTTCCGATGTCGTTTCGAACGGTTAGCTCCTTGTAGACTGATATAGCAGACTTGAGTCTGATAGTCTGAGCCTTAGCTAGACGATAACTCATCCTATGACCTTGTATCCATAATGCCCTGCTTTTCTATCGGCTACAGATACCCGGTTAAAGTCTGTGGTCTAGCTTACTCACTTGTGGATACTTCCTCGGCGATTTGGGGTATATGAGGGTCGGACTGAAATGATTATTTATGGTAATCGGTTTGGTGATATTTCCCGCGACGTATGGTTGGACATTGATTCTTAGCTACAGTACCCGGTTAGAGTCCGTGGTCCAACTTACTTATGTCCAGGCTTAGCTACAGTACCCGGTTAGAGTCCGTGGTCCAGCTTACCTGTGATCTGGTTTCGGCTACAGTACCCGGTTAGAGTCCGTGGTCCAGCTTACTTATGTCCAGGCTTAGCTACAGTACCCGGTTAGAGTCCGTGGTCCAGCTTACCTGTGATCTGGTTTTGGCTACAGTACCCGGTTAGAGTCCGTGGTCCAGCCCACCCGTGCCCGACCTTTGGCTACAGCACCCGGTTCGAGTCCGTGGTCCAGCCCATATAGGTTGACTCATTAGCTATAATACCCGGTTCGAGTCCGTGGTCCAGCTTGCACGTGATGTATTCCCCATTCCTCACTAAAGCTTCAGTTTAGTCTTGATTATTCTCATCTGTAGGTTGAGGTTTTGGAGGTTGGAGAGATTCCGATTAAAGTCCGGGACGTAATGAGATCCTGGAATATGATTGGGAATGGTTTAGTTAAAAGTCCGGAAATTGGTAATATTGTGATAGACCTTCTAGCTCCATTATTTTACTTCAACTGCCAGTGCATCTGCCGGGCTTATGGGGGTCCGTGCAGGTGGTTTCTTTTATTGTGCACGAGCGTACCCGTCGGGTTTATGGGAGCCCGGCGGAGTTAGTTAGATTGCTTGTCTTTGTTGCCTGTACGCTCGTGTACATACCCCCATTTACTACTCTTTGCACTTGATGTGACCCTTTATTTGCATTTCAGTTTACTTTTGCTTATCTTGCTCAGTCGGCCGATGATGCCTACTGGGTACCTGTTGTTTTGGTACTCATGCTACGCTCTGCATCTATTTCGTGATACAGGTCCGAGCACCAGTAGCCAGCGTTGATCGAGCTTGGAGTAGACTTTTCTGGAGACGGGGGTGAGCACACGGCGTTTTGTACTATTTCAGTCTCCATCTGTATATATAGACTTGTCTTTTTCCTTTCGAGACAGTCCAGTCTCTGTTGTCCAGTTTTGGGACTTGTACTCATTTTGTAGTAGCTCTGTACTGGTGACTTCCAGGTTCTGGGAGGGATCTTTATTTGTATATATGTTTTTGGTTTGCTTCCGCCTGTTTATATTGTTATTTGCCTACTCTTGTTTGATTTCTACCCTCAGACCCATTACTTGTTGTTCCGGGTTACGGGTTGGCTTACCTACTGGTGGGTTATAGTAGGTGCCATCATGACTTGATAAATCGGGTCGTGACATATGTTATTCCAAATATTATCAAGATTTAATATTTTTTGTGGATTGAAGTTAGTTGAGGTCAAATAAAATAAGGCAGGTTGATGCATAAAAAATTTGATGTTCACATAGGGCGGAAGAACAACCCCTAGAACCTGAAAGTCATTGTACTAAAACTCTACTAATGATAAGTCTAAGAACAAGGGGGACAATCCCAAAACTAAACAAACACCTTAAACAAATAGTCTAAGTCCGAAAAGAGTGGACTTAAACAAGAAAGATCTATGGCAGCCTGAAAGAACTGGCTCACCCTTGAATCCGGTCGCGCTCAATAGTCACCTAGCTGAGGTCTATCTATAGCCGCCTGAAGATGCTCTGTACTCAACAAAGAAAGAGCAAGTGCAATATTAGTACACAACCACAGTGTACTGGTAGGATCACACGGCTATCCCAATAAGTGAAACACATGCAAGTAACCACAATCATTATAAAACAGGCATATACCAAACATATACAATATTAGTCAACTATTACGAACAATGAACAGTTTCACGATTCTCACATATCACAGTTATTTCAATTTAGAGCAACATACCGTCTTTCAATATCAATCATCATTAGATATGAACGAAATCATCACAAGTAGATACACAACACAATTCAATGGTCCTCTCACGGAATCCAATTCAATGGTCCTCTCATGGAACCCACACCCAAATTGTTAGCATACCGGTTCGTGGTACCCGATCCAATGTTTATGCCGGAACGTGGCAACCGATCCCATAATTATGCCGAAATGTGGCAACCGATCCCATATTTATGCCGGAACGTGGCAACCGATTCAAGTTAGTGTTTCGAAACGTAACACCTAATTCATTCAACAAACCACAATCATAATCACAATATACATTCTCACAATCATACAATAAGAGGTGATTCTTGGCATACAATTATTCAATTATCCTCATTTAAGATTAGAGTGATCAAGAATGCAACATTCGCATAAATACATGCATTATAATGACCAATTACAAACATATATCACACCAACATGAAATCACAACCATCACCTACCTCGAATCCAAGCTTGAATCCCCTAAGCCACTTAAATCTTCCTTTTTCGGATTCTTCCCGCTTGTTCATGGTCTAAAAACATACAATTAACTCAAGGATCAATAAACGAGGCCTAATTACCCAGATTATAATCAACATTATCAACCCTAGGCCAACCCAAGATACCATTACCCAAATTAGGGCTTTACCCACCATCCAAATAGTTCCAAAAACCCTTCCCCAACAATAATCACCCAGGAAACCAAGTTCTACGGATCGAAAAATGGATTTGGGGAGTGAAAAACTTACCTTTAGCCTCAAGAATGGTGGAAAATAGTCAAGAAAATCCCTGGGTTCGTTCTTTAGCTCTCAAGTTCAAAAATTGCAGAATAATATGAATTTGGGGTTTATTTCTGACTGTAAGTCTCGTCTGTACCGCTATAGCGGCAGCCATCCCATTACGGTGGCATGCACAGAGACAAAATGCTGGAATTTGAATTCCAAACCCCCATTTCACGACACACCTTAAACTTTAGGTTGTGAACTTCAGAAATCTTGAATTATTGTAGGATTTTAGAACTTAAAGTTGTGAACTTTAGAGAACTTGAATTTTTGTAGGATTTTAGAACAGTAAGTTGTGAACCTTAGAGAACTTGATTTTTGTAGGATTTTAGAACTTTAGGTTGTGAAACATTAGAAATCTTGAATTATTCTAGAATTTTAGAATTTTAAGTTGTGAATTTTAGAGAACTTGAATTTTTGTAGGATTTTAAAACTTTAAATTGTGAACTTTAGAGAACTTGAATTTTTGTAGGATTTTAGAACTTTAGGTTGTGAAATTTAAAGAACTTGAATTGTTGAAGGATTTTAGAACTTTAGGTTGTGAACTTTAGAAATCTTGAATTATTGTAGGATTTTAGAACTTTAGGTTGTGAACTTTAGAAATCCTGAACTATTGTACAATTTTAGAACTTTAGGTTGTGAAATTTAGAAATCTTGAATTTTTGTAGGGTTTTAGAACTTTAGGTTGTGAACTTTAGAAATCATGAATTATTGTAGGATTTTAGAACTTTAGGTTGTGAACTTTAGAAATCTTGAATTATTTTAGGATTTTAGAACTTAAAGTTGTGAACTTTAGAGAACTTGATTTTTTGTAGGATTTTAAAACTTTATAAGATTTTTAACGTTAGAAATTTTGAATTAATGTAGGATTTTAGAACTTTAAGTTGTGAACTTTAGAGAACTTGAATTTTTGTAGGATTTAGAACTTTAGGTTGTGAAACGTTAGAAATTTTGAATTATTGTAGAATTTTAGAACTTTAAGTTATGAATTTTAGAAAACTTGAATTTTTGTAGGATTTTGAAACTTTAAGTTGTGAACTTTAGAGAACTTGAATTTTTGTAGGATTTTAGAACTTTAGATTGTGAACTTTAGAAATCTTGAATTATTTTAGGATTTTAGAACTTTAGGTTGTGAACTTTAGAAATCTTGAATTATTTTAGGATTTTAGAACTTTAGGTTGTGAACTTTAGAAATCTTGAATTATTTTAGGATTTTAGAACTTTAGGTTGTGAACTTTAAAAATCTTGAATTATTGCGGGATTTTAGAACTTTAAGTTGTGAACTTTAGAGAACTTGAATTTTTGTAGGATTTTAGAACTTTAGGTTGTGAACTTTAGAAATCTTGAATGATTTTAGGATGTTAGAACTTTAGGTTGTGAACTTTAGAAATCTTGAATTATTTTAGGATTTTAGAACTTTAGGTTATGAACTTTAGAAATCTTGAATTATTGTGGGATTTTAGAACTTTAAGTTGTGAACTTTAGAAATCTTGATTTATAGAATTTATAAAGTAATTATTAGGTTGAACTTCAGTAATCTGGATAAAATATAGTATTTATGAACTATTTGTAATTTTGAAATGACTTTTTTGTAATTTTAAAACGAATTTTGAAAGACTTTATAAGTTTGTAAATTGTGATTTAGATATTTTTGAATGTTAATTTAAGTTTGTTGTTTTATATTTTGTGTAGCTTCTTTATAATGTTTTGTGTTTGATTGGGGCTGAATTGAATTGAATTTACAGGTGGGCAGCAGAAACTGCTAGTTTCTACTATCAAAAAAATTGCAGAAAAAGCGACGGACATGGTGGTTTTGTCCGTCACTTTTTTGGATTTTATTTTTAAAAAAGCCCAGAAAAGCGACGGACAGGGTCCTTTAGTTCGTCGCTTTTCTAGATTTTTCAAATTTTTATTTCCAAAAAAGTGACGGACTGCGTCTCATTGTCCGTCGCTTTTCAAGATTCTAAACAAATTAAAAATTAATTAAAGCGACGAACTTCGTCTCTTTTTTTTAAATTAAAAAAATTTAAAATAAAAAAAGCAACAGACGGCGTAACATTCTTCAAAAAAAATATCTTTTAAAAAAAACAAATGTGATGCAGTGCATCGCTTTTGGAAAAGCGTCGAGCCAAAAAGCGACGAGATTGACTGCATCGCTTTTGGCCAAAAAAGCGACACAGTCCGTCGGTTTTTTCCGTCTGTTTTTGACAGTTTTTTAGTAGTGATAGTTATATAATATACAACATATTAACTTAATTTTCTTGCTTGGAATTGCTTTCTCTGGCCACCTTTGCTTCAAAAATAAGTCGAAAGTCTACTAAAAATAATATCAACACCTATCCTCCTCAGACCCCACTTGTGGAATTGTTGGGTATAGCAAGAGTTAATTGGAAATGGAGGGAAGATGAAAAGAGGAATTGAAAAAGATTCTCTTATGCTTTAAGAAAAGACATTTCTCCCTCAATGGTGGTGGAAAGGAAAATAGAAGTGTTTAAATAGAGAAACACTTCTATTAGTTGTTAAAAGGGTTGGAAAGAGGGACCCCCCTTGCGTCGTCATCGCTCGCTAGCTTTGGTTTTGGAAAATGATCGAGAAATTATTTTTTGGACAAAGTTTTGTTTTAATGATTTATTTAATTAATTAAATTCAATTAAATGGCCAAAACGTTTCAATTATTTAGTTAATTAACCGAAACATTCCGACCCAACTCAGATCCGCGCTACCCGTTTTATTTAAAATACTTTCCCATTTTATTTGAATTTATCACCGTTGGAGATGATTGTTCCGAAAGGTTGCAACTTTCAGGAACAGCCATGACCGTTTGAAAGGTTGTAAACTTTCATGAATGGTCGTGTGGATTATGAAAGGTTGCAACCTTTCGGAACTAGTTCCTCTTGGCTATAAATACCAGTAATTTTTCAGATTTTTTACTTACGAAAATTTCTGATTTCTTCTTCTTCTGCACAAATTATTTTCGTGTACTTTACTGCTGTTGAGTGGCTCACTGATACCAAAGTTTTGGGTATCAATACACTTGTAATCAGTGGTACTGTTTTAAACACAGATTGGCTAACAATTACACTAAGCATATTATTATTGTTAAACCTCTCTATTCCATAAATATGGTGGTAAAGTCTACGTACATTTTTTTCCTTTTTGAGCATGTTATTGTTGTTAAACTACGCTACCCCACAAAGTAGCGGTAAAGTCTACATTCATTTTTCCCTTTCTCAGAGCTCACTTGTGGAATTACACTGCATGTTATTGTTGTTAAACCTCTATCATACAAAGATAGCGGTAAAATTTGTGTGCATCCTTTTCCTCTTTAGACCTCACTTGTGTAATTATACTTAGTATGTTATTAATTGTTTGAGTTTTATTTTTTATTTTTTCCTAGAGAAATGGAGCCAAGAGAAGCAATAGATGAATTGTTATTGAAATTGCATCTTTGTTTTGCTACAAACACAAAAATAGGAATAATAGGAAGTGGACCAAGTGGAATATCAGCTGCTTATGCATTGGTAAAACTTGGTTATACAAATATCACTATTCTTGAGAAGTATAATTTTGTTGGTGGCATGTGTGAATCAGTTCATATTGAAGGTATTTATGCTAATTACTCCCTTCGTTTCAATTTATGTTGTATACGTTCCTTTTTAGTTTGTTCGTAGAAAGACGTCTTGCTTTTTTATTTAGAGAGTCCAAGCAACATATATATTTTCTTATCATGGTATTAGAGTCATGCCTATTAAATTCTTATTTCACTCGATGTTGGCCCCTCATATTATATCGTCCATGGGTGTGTGGGGGTGTTGAATTGTCCCAAATAGGTGGGTGGAGGCAGTTTGTCCTCTTACATGATTTTTTTACAATTTTCGTCTTCTGGATTTGAGTTAGACCCAAGGTCCATTTTCTTATCAACATAAATTGGGACGGGGGGAGTTTATATATAAAGTATGTTGTCGCACTAAAAGATTTTACAGAATGATTTTAATTCTATACACTAACAGTGTAAAGAATTTTTCCACTATCAATTTATTTGAACGTGTTGTACGTACACATAGTCATATCATCAAGGTTACATTTAGATACTTTTAGTTATCGTGGTAACATCAGAATCAGTGTATAATTTAAACTCTTAAACATACGTATTACGAATCGAGGAAATATTTACGACTTGGGAGGACAAGTTCTTGCTGCAAATAGTGCTCCAACAATATTTCATCTAGCAAGAGAAATCAGAGCTCACCTTGAAGTTCCTGGTTAGTTATTACTTATTACTCATGGAATTTGGCATAAAGCCCTGAAAGTTTTAAACCTTTCTACTAAGATACGTTTTGGACTCTGCAAAATGTCGCCAGGTGCATATCAGATCCTCCAATAGTAGCACATTTTTGGAGAATCCGACAAGGGTGCAACAACATTTTGCAGAGTCCAAGTAACATATCTCCTAAGTAGTCCAAATAATTGCCGAGTCACGAGTAGTAAACCTTCCAATAATATTTAAAAGTACTAACTTTATTCCTGTGAATTTTCCGAAACATTAATTGTTACTGATCCCTTTGAGCAGTAAGCAACAGCGGAAGAATCACCATGAATAGCCTCGAGGAGGAGTTGTTCGGTAAAGTACAAACTATTGACTATTACACCACAGTCTTGAAGATAACTGGATTTAATCATATACCGATAGGTGGTCACTACTTTGGTGAGTTCATGGATTATCCAAAAGCCATCGGGAATCCAGTTGCAATTTAGAGATTTTACAATGACACGAACGTCTTCTTGTTCTGGTCTTATGGTAACTTGGTCGACATAGTAGGATTAAAGGTCACTGAGCTCCTCATAAAAACTGTTGAAAGTATGGGAGGCTTTGTTGAAAAAGTCGTTTTGCAACGAAAGTTCAAGTATCTCCTTCATGTTAACAGCCAAGGTACTCCTGAAAAGACTATGCGGAATTTTCATTTGATTTTAAGTTTTATGCACTCACAATCATGAATCACTTATAAGTCTATGGCTAAACTACTCTGAATCTTTATATAGTGTGTATAACTAATATCTTTTCATTTTAAGATTCGAACTATTATCATTCTATTGATTGTGTGTTTCGAAATTACACAATCCTACATGGTCAAATTCTGTAATAAAACTCAAATTCGGGTTTCATTTCAAGGGACATACTAGACTAAAAGTGTCCTGAATTGCAACCTCACCAAACTGATTCCTCTGAGCCTAACCCGGAGATAATCATCAATTGATGTTATTTGGTTGCACTATATGTTGTATTTGCATTGTTGAGTTATTTGGTTGCACTATATATTTAGTTTACGACAACAACATTCAAAAGTTTTCTTTACTTTCTTAAACTCCGTGTCAAGTCAAAACCAGAAAAATAAATTGAAAATGAGGGAGTAGTTGATTTGTTGAGTTTAGTTGATCTCTTATCATGATTTTGGTCTAATCGATATTTTGTCAGAGACTATGTTAGGGTGTTTATCTAACTGCTATATAATGAATATATTGATTTTTTTGCTTTTGCAGAGGTTACTGCAACTGAAATCAGATTGTATCCTTGCTTCTAGGCAACTAGATGAATCTTCCGGGATCAAGAAGACCGCGAACCTTTGCCAGATGATTTGTGTTTTCTCCAGTTCACTTCTGGTTCAACTAGTGATCCTAAAGGAGTTATGATTACTCATAGAGGAATGATCATTCATATGTGAAGTTGATGCAGAGAAGATGCCGGGCCACAACGAGGACGATACTAGTGACCTGGCTACCACAGTATCATGACATGGGACTTATTGGAGGACTTATCACTTGCCTAGTAAGTGGAGGTTGTGAAAAAGGTTAAAGATGATTTTTTGAATAACATAGATTTCTCTAGAATGTCCTAGTATAGAAACTTAGAAATTATCTTGAAGAAATTTCTAGATATTCTAGAGTAGTTGTCTTAAGGAAATATTTAGCTATTTTAGAGTAGTTGCTAGAAGATAAGTTCACTAGAACTTTCTCATAGATGTATCTAGAAGAGTTTCTAGAACCATCCCTAGAAAAGTATAAATAGGAGATAGACTTGTACATTTGTATTAAAAGGAAAAATCAAAGCACTTAAAGAGTCTTCTTCCATTACAAAGTTCTTCTTTCCAAATTCTCTTTTTAACTTTCTAGCTTCCTCTTCTTCTTTAGTAGAATCTTCCGATCTTAGTTAACGATCTTCGGCTAGCAGAAGGTTTCCAAAGTATACTTTTCTTCTGCTATTCTCTACATGGTATCAGAGCCATAGCCACACAATGGCTTTTGGTTTTTAATTCAAGATCGAGTTAGTGAAAAATTCAACTTGTTTCTCTATATGGATTTCAATGGTCGTGCTAACGGATTGGGGATGGAGCTGTTGAACCAGTCCAATTACAAGGTATGGAGGACATGAATGGAGTCATACCTTGTGGGTGAGAATTTGTGGGGTTAACGGGAGTAACACAAGTCTTCCTACCGACGGACCAGAGAATAGTAACACATACAAGAAGTGGAAGCAGGTTAATGCTAAGGCTGAATTTATCCTAAAGAGGTCAATATCCTCCAATTTATTTGATCAGATTATAAGGTGCAAATCAACTCATGAAATATGGAGGACCCTCGATCAGCTGTTCAACAAGAAGAATGAAGCTCGGCTACAAATATTGGAGAATGAATTGGCTAACACCATTCAAGGTAACCTCTCTATAGCAGAGTATTTTTTGAAGATTAAGAACTTATGTTCTGAGATATCTTTATTGAATCCGGAGGAGGCTATCTCTGAAGCACGAATAAGAAGAAATATTATTCGTGGGTTGAAATCAGAAAATATTCCCTTTGTTACATCGATTCAAGGATGGGCTCAATAACCATCCTTGGAGGAGTTTGAGAATCTGTTGTCAACACATGAGCTACTAGCCAAGCAAATAGCTGGGGTATCAATCAAAAAAGGGGAAGAAAATGCTCTTGTATCAAACAAAAGTAAATTTAAAGGAAAAACAGTAAGAGATAGGCCACACTCTCGATTCCAAAGTGGTTAAATTCCGCTAGGAAATGAGAGAGAGTCTACCAATAACTATAAGACTCTCAAATGTAATCGATGTGGCAAAATCGGACACATAAAAAGATTATGTTGAACCAAGAAAAGCAATATGGCTCAAACTAAGAAAGTTGTTGAAGAAGAAGAAGACTGGGGAAAGTGTTTCGTAGCCGAGACTCGAGCAATAGATGCAATGACATCCATTAATTTTGAAAGAGACTGGATCATGGATTCAGGATGTGGGCATCATCTTACTGGAGATGAATCTAAATTTTCTGACTTTCACAAATATAATGGTCGTGATGTCATTGTAACAACAGATAATACAGTTCATCACGTGGAGAAGGAAGGCACGGTCGCCATCAATGAGAAGCAGGAAGACTTAACCACTTTCAACAGTGTGTTTCATGTTCCAGGGATGAGGAAAAAACTATTTTCTGTTGCAAATGCCGTAGAGGCAGGAAGTTATCTCCTATTTGGACCACATGATGTGAAGTTCCTTCGAAATATCAAAGAACTCAAGGCAGATGTCATTCATACCGGTAAGAGAGTTAATAATTTATATGTTTTATCTGCCTCTAATTCATATATTGAGAAGATGAGTAGCAATGATACTACACATCTATGGCATGCTAGACTTAGGAATCTTAACATGGAAAAATTAAAAGTCATGGTAAAATTGAATCTAGTAAAAGGATTGCCTAACTTAAGCAATTTTGATGGAGCAGAAATTTGTGAAGGATGTCAATACGGAAAGGCACATCGTCTTTCGTTTGATAGATCCTTGTCAAGATGCATTGCTCCACTAGAGCTAATTCATAGTGATTTGATGGGGCCAACAAGAACTCCTTCGTTCTCCGGCTGTTCTTATTTGCTAATTTGAATTGATGATTTTACTAGATTCACATGGGTTTATTTTGTGAAGCATAAGTCAGAAGTTCTCAACAAGTTTATGGAATTCAAGGAAACTGTTGAAGGCGAGCTTAGCTCAAGAATAAGGAGGTTGCGAACAGATAACGGTGGTGAGTACACTTCTGAAGAGTTTCTCTCTTTTTGTCGTCAATATGGCATTAAAAGAGAACTTACCTGTGCTGATACGCCACAACAAAATGGAGTGGTAGAAAGATAGATTCAACACTTAACAGAGACATGTAAAAGTTGGCTTCATGCCAAAAATCTATCTAGAGCCCTATGGGCTGAAGGTATGAAATGTGCAGCTTATGTGATCAACATGATGCCGCTTTCTCCAAACAACATGAAGTTTCCCTATGAATTAATGTTTGGAGAGAAGCATAATATCAAAAACCTAAGAGTGTTTGGATCTATTTTTTATGTTCATATCCTTGATTCTCAATGGAGCAAGCTGGATCCCAAGGCAAGAAAATGCATCTTGTTGGATACGATGAAAGGAAAAAGGGTTGGAAGTGCATGGATCCGAAAACTCATCGTTTTGTTGTTTCTAGGGATGTCATATTTGATGAAATCTCCTTGTATTATGGAGTTGCATTAAAAGGAGAGGGTTCTAAAATACTGAACCCTGGAGTTTCGAACTTGCCCATCACAAGTTCTTCTCCAGATAATACAGTTGTTGAGGAGCTAAGCGAAAGGGGGAGCCTGTTACTCCCAAAATACACGCAAGTGTACGTGGTCGTATAAGTAGTATAGATTATTCGAGAAACGAGTTATCGTTCCCAAGGGACTTATGATCAACTTATATTCACTCAAGTCTACAATTAAAAGTAACCAAGTAACCTTTTTAAGAGTTATGATTTAGTTAAGTATCTACTAATAATTATGCACTAATTAAAAGTAACTAATTGTGAACAACTTTGATATAATATGTTTCAAGCAAGTTTAAAAAAACAATTCCAGGGCTGCAGCATACAATGAATATCATGTATCATATCATCGGCTTAGAATTCACTTCAGTTGTCAAATTACTAGTTTATAGGGTTAATTGTATGGTCCGGGTGGTTCACCTCTCGCCGCCTACCCTAGTTAGCCATCTAACTACATCGTTGAGCGGGGATAAATAAACTAACTGGCGCGCATGTATATTTCATCCTATTTCGTAACCCAGCAAAGTGTTCGTCTGGGTGTCACTCCTGAACACTAATCACCTCAATTCAATGGATGGACCGAGCTCTCTATATTCTCTGGTCTATCTAATCCCTCCTCTTTCGATTCTAAGATTAGACACTAGATTTATTTTATGGTGCGCAAGCATAAAATAGTAAAACAAGAATATAGAAGTAATTTGGATTGACAACCGGAAATCAATTCATAAAGCCTCAAACATTCAACACATAATTCATAGCTACAGCCCCAGAACTAAGGCGTTTAGCTACTCATGCTATTAGAAAACATGAAAATACTATAGTTCATGCAATTTCTGATAACTAGAATAGTTAAAGGATCAAAACCTATTACAAACTTGAATTCTTGCCCTTGCACACTAAATCAAAAACGCTTTTCTTTTACCAATGAACCCTATTGGGCTTTTCGTAATAATTAGAAAGACTCAGACCCAATTCTAAACCATCAAGGAGTCCTATTTAGTTGAATGTTCGCTGAAAAAGTCGGCATCATGTTGGGGCGTCACGCCTCTAATCGCGCCTGCACTTGCCTCTAATGTTCCCTTCTTGGCGCGATAGTGGAGCGACGCGCCTGTATCGCGCCTAGAAAAAGTCTCTGAGCTTTTAACCCAGGCGCGTCGCGCCTCTCAGAGCGCCTGAGAAGCGTCTCTGAAATTTGGCCCTTGGCGCCTAGCAGTGCGCCTGGCCCTGGGGTCTTCATCCTTAGCTGCGTTTCATGCTCTTTTACATCTCTTTTCTTCTATTTGACTCCAATTCCCTTGAGAGTTCCTGAAACAACGAAGCATGTGTGTAAGTGTGCAATCATTACAAGTTACACCAAAAATTAAGCTAATGACTACATATCGTCTTTCAATCTTATTGACTTATGGGCAATTATTGGCAACTTGGGCATATAAATATGCCTAAGATCACCACCCACACTTAGAACTTTGTTTGCCCTCAAACAATCTCTAGACTATCAACTCTTTTCCAAAACCCTTGGACTTATCAACCCACCTCAAAATCAACCAAACATTTTCTTTATCATGATCTTGTAGTTCACCATGGGTGCAATAATTTCACAATATTTACACCTAGTACAACACATGCTCAAAGAATGACCCTTTTATTATTATTTTCGGGCAAATGCAAACTCATACAAACACATCAATTCAAAAATCTTATATATGCCATGAATGCCCTCACTTATTCTTGTTTAGTAAAGCCTTGCAATATCAACAAGGCCTATTTTTCGAGCAGTCAACTCACCCTCTCAAAAGAAATTCTTACTTTTCTCAACACGCCATAAGCTTGCCAATAGTGTATTGTTACTTCCGCGCATATTTCTCAAGGAATCAAGAGGACTTTCAGTAGGTTGTAATGTAGGCTTAAGGTAAGGGAGGGAATATTTAGGAATCATTTTAGTGACTACACCTCCCTAATGCACATATCATTATTTAGCCAACAATTTTCTTTATAACTCTTCTTTCCTCCCAGTACACACTTCATGACTTTTTTTTTTGCCTTTTTTTTTTTAGGGCCAATGTTTTAAGGATAATTCTAAATTAGCCACCCTCACATTTAGTTGAGGTGCACATTGTCGTTAGGGACCAGAGCCAAAATAGAATTTAATTTTTCACACAATGTAGCAATTCACTCTTTACTATATCAACCAACATTTTCCAACCCTTCTTCTTAACATAGTGCATTAAGGATTTTCATGGGATCAAAAGACTTGGTATCAAACAAAGAGTTTTGGCTTATCATGTGGTTTATCAATAAACAAGGCTAAAAGCTCAATGGGGCTTCATTAAGGATGATTTCAATGGTAGGCATACACATGGAGTTAAGAATTAAATATTTCAAAGAAGCGCCTCTATCACATTCCTTAGTTCATACACGCTACTAGTTCAACACACACAAGGCAAGTTCTAGCTATCAAGTTAATAAAGAACCAATCAATTCTCACCACACATGGCATTATGACACATATTAAGATATATCAACCAACATGCTTCTACAACTTGCATTACGGTATCAACACACAATTAAGCCCCTATAGTTTTACTTTGAGTCAAAACTAAGAACATATACTTGTTACAAGGTCAACACTTTATTGCATTCTTCCCAATATGAATACCCATGATGTTTGACTAATCTTTCTGGACATAGTTTCAAAAGGCCAAGGTTGGTTTCTCAATCCTACTCTTCTATGTGACTAATTTTCCCTTAAGACGGCCGTCATCCATCCATCATTGGAACTTGTCACTTCTATGACGACTCTAAGACTTAATAAAGCAATAAACTAGTCCTAGTCGGTTCAAAGGGACAATCCTTAGTAAAAGTACCAAAAACAAACGCTGAGGAACCCAAAATAAAAAAACTTTTAACTAAAATCTACCACTAGACTCGATAAAGCAGTAAACAACTATATACAACAGAGATATTATCCCACCTCACACTTGAAAAGTAAGCATTGTCCTCAATGCATAATTAAGGCAAAGTATAGAGTTAGGAATACTCCCTCAGGCCGCTAGGCCTCGTCATCACCTCCATCGAACACCATGAAGGCATTCGTTTCATCCGCGGCATCTGCAGCCTCTTCCTCATCATCCATAGCCTTATCAACAGTAGGCTCATCATCATCCAAAGGCTCTACAAAGGCAGGACCAGTCTTGCAAAAAAAAACTGCACTTTCAGACAACGGGTATCGTTCCGCCATAATTTCCATCTCAGTATCAGTAACTGGACGCCCTCCTATGCGCAACTGCAGTTCTGCCATACCAAACATTCTTGCCATGATGCTGTCATCACGGGCTTGCCTCTCTTGGGCAGACAAGACAGGTCCATGTGACAGATCTAGGGCCTTAGTTCGGGTCACATCGACTAACTTACCCGTCAGGTCTGGGTGATAAGCGATAGTCAAGTCTACTGCTTGCTCTTCAATACCCTCACCCCTCAGAAACCGGGTTATCAGCCCCCTATAACAGAATCTCCACCGCATATTATTTCAAAATTTCATCATATTTTGCCTCAGAATTGACCCAACATTAATGGGCATGCCCTTCATCAGCATGTAGACTAACACCACCCTATCTCGAGTGACCTCAGTTAAATGTTTAGCAGGCAACAACACAGTACACACTATTTTCAGCCACACCCAAGCAACCTGATTAAAGTTAGCAAAATGGAGGGTATTATGCCTCCCAGTATCCTTACTCCGCTCCCACCTAGCAGTCAAATCAACCCCACACAAGGTATGTTGGATATCCCTATAAGGAGGTTTATCCTTCAAGCCATTAAACTCATCAGGGTCACAATTTAGGGTTCCTAACAACTCATTCAGAATTTGGGCAGAAAACCTGACATCTTTCCCCTTAACCGGCACAGTTTTATATTTTGTTTCAGTTAGCCAATTTGCATAAAATTCTCTCACTAACGTCAAATTGCAATCTCCCAGATTTTCAAAGATGAACCGCAAACCCAAATCATTGACAGTCTGATATATATCAGGAAATTGTGACTGTAACCGTACCTCATTCACAAATTCGTCGCCCATATACTTCGCCTCTTGTTGACATGCAAACCAGTCCCATCCATACCTTTCAACAGCCTTTTTGCCGAATTTTTGGACCGATTCCCCACCGCTAGAGGATCCAGAAGCTTCGCCCTTTCTACTCCGCTTAGACCCTGTCACATTCTTCACCTTAGGTGCCATTGAAACCTCTTAAGAAGAAAAAACTAAAGAGAAGATTAGAAAAATTTGGGGGAGGGGTCGGGTTGGTTATTGAGAAGAGGGAAAAGAAAAATGTGGTGGGGGAAGAAGAAAAGTTGGGATGGGAGTAGAAATGGAGGAAGGAGAGGATGAAAGGTGAGAAGAAGAAGAAAAGTTGGAGAGAAGTTAGGGGGTTTGGACGGTTTGTATGAGAGTGGGGGAGAGAATTGGGAGTTTGTAGGGATTTAATGGGAGTGGGTCGGGTTTTATCTGGGTAAAACCCGGAGTTAAAAAAAATCTGCGCAGGGACGCGATAGGTGCGCGATGCGCCAGTATAGCGCCTGAAAAGGCGCTCTGATCTTTCCCTTCTGGCACGATGCGCCACTCAGTGCGCTATCCTGAAAGTTCAAGGCGCGATAGTGGAGCGACGCGTCTGTATCGCGTCCTAAAACATTCTCTAAAATTATATGTCATGCGCGGCGCGCCTGGCTACAGTGGATTTTTCTTTTCTTTTTTTTTTACTACTAAGTAACAAATGATGAAAGAAAAATCTTATCTAGCTATAACTAACCTATATTCTAAGAATTGAAACTACGCGAAAATAAAAATTTCCAAGAATTTAAAGACATACTATATATCTGTTACAGTTTGTTCATGGGTTGCCTCCCATGTAGGGCTTGATTTAACGTTGCGGCACGACGCAGCTTGGATCATTCATCATTTAGCTCCAGAGCTTCCCGATCACGATCCGAATCCTCACCGAAATAGTGCTTCACCCTTTGCCCATTGATCAAGAACGTAGTGCCAGTCTCACCTTGAAGTTCAACTGCCCCATGTTGAGTCATTTTAACCACTTTGAATGGACCACTCCACTTTGACCTTAGTTTTCCGGGGAATAACCTTAGTCTAGAGTTGAAGATTAGTACATTATCTCCTGGATTGAAGGTACGAGCTACAATGTGCTTGTCATGCCACCTCTTCGTCTTTTCTTTGTATAGCTTGGCATTCTCATAAGCATGGAGCCTAAACTCCTCAAGTTCATGCAGCTGATTCACTCTCCTTTTACCGGCTAGCTCGAGGTCTAAATTCAGCTTCTTAATTGTCCAATATGCTTGATGCTCCAATTCCACCGGCAGGTGGCATGCTTTCCCAAATACTATGCGATAGGGAGAAGTCCCTATTGGTGTCTTGTACGCAGTCCTATATGCCCACAACACATCATCTAGTTTATCCGACCAATCCTTCCTTTGCGCATTCACCGTTTTCTGCAAAATTTGCTTCACCTCTCTATTTGAAACCTCTACTTGACCGCTTGTTTGAGGATGGTAGGCTGTAGTAACCTTATGACGAATACCATACTTAGCAAGAAGATTCTTTACAAGATGGTTAATAAAATGCTTACCTCCATCACTTATAATTGCCCTTGGAGTGCCAAAGCGAGTAAAGATGTGCTTATTGATGAACTTTATCACTACCCTTGAATCATTGGAAGGGAGAGTTGCAGCCTCCACCCATTTACTAACATAATCCACAGCCACAATAATGTATTGGTTTCCACTAGATGGTGGGAAGGGACCCATGAAGTCAATACCCCACACATCAAAGATTTCCTCCTCCAAAATGTTACTGAGTGGCATCTCATGTCTTCTTGAAATAGTACCCAACCTTTGGCATTTATCACAACCCTTCACAAAAGAAATAGAATCTTTAAATAAAGAGGGCCAAAAGAAACCAGATTGTAGTACCTTATGAGCAGTACGCTCTCCTCCATGATGACCTCCATATGGGCTAGCATGACAACTTTCCAGCACTTTGTGAACCTCATACTCCGGGATGCACCTTCTCACTACCCTGTCTACCCCTTGTTTGAACAGGAATGGTTCATCCCAAATGTAGAACGTGGCATCATGGTTAAGCTTTTTCTTTTGTTGAGTGGTAGCACCCGGAGGATAATCACCACTTACTATCAGATTCACTATGTCCGCATACCATGGCACTTGAGAGATATCCAATGCCATTAATCGTTCATCCGGAAACTCTTCCCGAATTTTCTCACCTTCATTCACATGTGAAAAATCTTCCAACCTAGATATGTGATCTGCTATTTGATTTTTCGTACCCTTCTTATCCTTGATTTCAAGGTTGAATTCTTGGAGAAGCAGTATCCATCGAATCAGCCTTGGTTTAGCATCCTTCTTGTTGAATAGGTACCTAATAGCTGCATGGTCAGTAAAAACAATCAATTTAGTGCCTACCAAATACGATCTGAACTTGTCGTAGGCGAACACTAAAGCCAACATCTCCTTCTCAGTCACTGCGTAATTAGCTTGGGCAGAATCAACGGTCTTGCTTGCATAATAGATTGAGTGGAACACTTTATTTTTTCTTTGTCCCAACACTGCACCCACTGCTGCACCGCTCGCATCACACATGAGTTCAAAAGGTAGTTCCCAATTAGGGGCAATTAAAATGGGAGCCTCAATTAAATTCCTCTTCAACATCTCAAAAGCTTTTAAGCACATCTCATTAAAGTCAAACTTCACCCCTTTCTCCAGAAGGCTACACATGGGTCTTGCTATCTTGGAAAAATCCTTGATAAATCGCCTGTAAAAACCTGCATGACCAAGAAAACTACGCACACCTTTTACAGAAATGGGAGGGGGTAGTTTCTCAATAACTTCTACCTTCGCCTTATCAACATCCAAACCAGATTTAGATATCTTATGTCCCAACACTATCCCCTCTCTTACCAAAAAATGACATTTTTCCCAGTTTAGAACTAAGTTAGTGTCTTCACATCTAGCAAGCACTTTATCAAGATTTCGGAGACATACCTCAAAAGAGTTCCCAAAGACGGAGAAATCATCCATGAACACTTCGACGAAGTCTTCCACCATATCATGAAAAATGGCCATCATACACCTTTGAAAAGTCGTCGGTGCATTGCAAAGTCCGAATGGCATGCGTTTGAAAGCATATGTACCATACGGACAAGTGAATGTGGTATTCTCCTGATCTTCGGGTGCAATTAGGATCTGGTTGTAACCTGAATAGCCATCTTGGAAACAATAGTACTCATGCCCTGTTAACCTGTCAAACATTTGATCAATAAAGGGAACGGGGTAGTGATCTTTTCGAGTAGCAGCATTAAGTTTCCGGTAATCCATACAAATTCGCCACCCTGTCACCGTTCTAGTAGGAATTAGCTCATTATTTTCGTTCCTTACCATAGTTATGCCTCCCTTTTTGGGAACACATTGCACGGGACTTACCCACTTACTATCAGAGATTGGGTAAACAACCCCAGTATCTAGCCACTTGATCACTTCCTTTCGTACTACTTCCTTCATCAAAGGATTTAGACAACATTGATGTTGTGCACTTGGTTTCCATGTAAATTCTGTGCATACATAATGCTGGACTAATCCCATGAATATCAGCCATTTGCCATCCAATTGCTTTCTTCCTTCGCTTCAAGATTCTTAATGCTGCCTCAACCTGTAAATCAGACAATTCTGCAGAAAGTATAACAGGCAGAGTTTCATTAGTACCCAAATAAGCATACCTTAGGTGAGCTGGAAAGGCTTTTAGCTCCAACTTAGGGGCCTCTTCAATTGATGGTTTTGGATGGGGTCCTAGCTCGCGATTCAAAGACTCCACTTAAATCTTACGAGTTTCTACTACTGCTAGATTTAAGTATGATTCAGGTTTTTGGACTTCCGCATCCCCCTTTAACTGTTGACCCACTAACACTCTCTCTAATGGGTTTTCGGGCAAAACTAACAGTGACTCTATTATACTGTCAATCACAGTAATAGCGGACAGCTCTTCATAAATAGAAGGTAATTTTAAAGCGCGATACACATCAAATACTTCCACCTTATCATGTGCTCTCATGGTTAGTTGACCAGCTGCTACATCAATCAATGCCCTACCCGTAGCTAAGAAAGGTCGTCCCAAGATAAATGGGACTTCATAATCGGGTTCAACGTCTAAGACCACAAAATCTACTGGAAAAATCAATGAACCTACTTGCACTAACACATCTTCCACCACCCCTTCTGGCCTAACAATGGATCTATCTGCAAGTTGGAGAATAACAGTGGTTCGCTTTGGACTACCTAACCCCAGCTTTTGGTACAAAGATAGAGGCATTAAGTTTATACTTGCCCCCAAATCACACAACCCCCGGGCATGAACACTTTGGCCAATTGTAATCTGCACAGTAAAACTACCCGGATCTTTTAACTTTGTGGGCAATCTATTTTGAATCCTTGAGCTGCACTCCTCAGTAAGTGCTACAGTTTCATATTCAGTGAGTCTCCTCTTGTTGGCCACTATGTCCTTCACGTATTTAGCATACTTCAGGATACCCTGCAAAATGTCAATCAAAGGTAGATTAATGTGAACCTGTTTAAGGAGAGAGAGAAACTTACCGAAATATTCATCTTCATTCAGCTTTATTAGCCTTTGTGGAAATGAAAGTGGTAATTTCTTTTGAGGAATGGGTACCTCAACATTGGAGCTTTTTACTACCTCTTTCACATTCTTTTCTTTGTTACTTGCGTCAGTGTCTCTCTTCTTTGGAGCTAGTTCCTCTAATTGCAACCCACTTCTAGTGCTTACCGCATCCAATTGCTTTGGATTGGGCTCAGTATGACCAGGCAGCCCACCTTGGGGACGCAAGTTCAAAGAATTAGCCACTTGTGCAACTTGTTTCTCTAAACTCATTTGGGACATCTGGATATTTCTAATGTTCTCATCCTGCTTATCTACTCTAGCATTTAGTTTGGTCCCTATTTCAGTCATGAGCTTTTGGAGAAGCTCTTCATTAGTCATCCCCCATTTAGGTGCACTAGCATTTGAGCCTTGGTTAGAATTGTAGTATTGTTGCCCAGCCCCTTGAGAACGGTATTGGTTAACCCCTTGCGTCTAATTTTGATTTTAATTCCCACCCCATGAGAAATTTGGATGGTTTTTCCAACTAGGGTTGTAAGTGTTACCATAATTCTGTTGCACTCCACTCCTTTGTGCATTACCCACATAGTTTACGGAATCCGGGTTTGCTTCACATTGCTCTGTTTCATGAGTTCCACTACCACATACCTCACACCAAGTTGCTGCTTGTTGTACCACATTTACCGGGGCCTGATTTAGAGCTATTTGTTTGAATTGCAATGTAATGTTGTGTTGCATTCAAGTTTAGCATTTATGGCAGTAGTTTGGTCTACATCTAAGATCCCTGCAGCCTTTTGGGTTGGAATTCTAGCCATTTCACCCTCATATCCTTTGTTCCCTTCAGAAAGTTTATCGAGTTAGGCAAAAAATTCTTCACTTGTTATGGCTAGGGCTTGTCCACCTGCTGCACTATTAAGAAGAGAACAAGCATTATAGTCTAAACCTTCAAAGAAAGTATGACAAAGTACCTCATTGGTTTGCATGTGGTGTGGGCAAGCATTCAACATTTGTTTGAAACGTGCCCATGCTTGGTACATGTCCTCTCCTTGCTTTTGAGCAAAGTTTATTATCTCACCCCTCAGCTTGGCGGTTTTCTTGGAGGAAAAAAATCGACTCAAGAACTTCTTTGCTAGATCATCCCAATTAGTGATGGAGTTTGGTGGCTCAGAGTTTAATCAACGCGTTGCAGCTTCTAACAATGTGTATGGGAACAGAGTCAACCTTAATAGTCTGATGATACTCCAATTGGGATGTATGTATTGGTAATGTCTATGAAAGTCCGAAGATGGACTTGAGGATCCTCATGGGGGAGGCCAGTGAATTGTCCATTAGTATGAAGGTTATGCACCATGTTCTGCTTCAGTTCAAATCTACCCCCTGGTGGAGGTTTCTTGATACTGGATGCTAAGTTGGCGGTGAGTGGGACTGCCACATCATGGACTGGTCTTGCGGGAACAACAGGAGGTCCTTCTTGATTAATTGGGTTCCTTGGGTTATTCACGTTTTCTTCATTATCATCATCAAAGTTTCCCGGAATACCTAACCCCAATTCGCCTTGTCGTCCCTGGTTCATTTTTCTGCGCTGGCGTAAAACTCTTTCTGGTTCGTTGTAGGGTTCGACGAGATTTCCTCTCCGAGCCAAGCCTGAAAATCAATTACCTGCAATACACAAGCTAAGATCAAGTAATTAATATTTGAATAGACTGAGTGTAGACTTAAGAAGACTGAATATAAATCAATTTCCAAGTCCCCGGCAGCGGCGCCAAAAACTTATTACTCCCAAAATACACGCAAGTGTACGTGGTCGTATAAGTAGTATAGATTATTCGAGAAATGAGTTATCGTTCCCAAGGGACTTATGATCAACTTATATTCACTCAAGTCTACAATTAAAAGTAACCAAGTAACCTTTTTAAGAGTTGTGATTTAGTTAAGTATCTACTAATAATTATGCACTAATTAAAAGTAACTTATTGTGAACAACTTTGATATAATATGGTTCAAGCAAGTTTAAAAAAATAATTCCAGGGCTGCAGCATACAATGAATATCATGTATCATATCATCGGCTTAGAATTCACTTCAATTGTCAAATTACTGGTTTATAGGTTAATGGTATGGTCCGGGTGGTTCGCCTCTCGCCGCCTACCCTAGTTAGCCATCTAACTACATCGTTGAGCGGGGATAAATAAACTAACTGGCGAGCATGTATATTTCATCATATTTCGTAACCCAGCAAGGTGTTCGTCTGGGTGTCACTCCTGAACACTAATCACCTCAATTCAATGGGTGGACCGAGCTCTCTATATTCTCTGGTCTATCTAATCCATCCTCTTTCGATTCTAAGATTAGACACTAGATTTATTTTATGGTGCGCAAGCATAAAATAGTAAAACAAGAATATAGAAGTAATTTGGATTGACAACCGGAAATCAATTCATAAAGCCTCAAACATTCAACACATAACTCATAGCTACAGCCCCAGAACTAAGGCGTTTAGCTACTCATGCTATTAGAAAACATGAAAATACTATAGTTCATGCAATTTCTGATAACTAGAAGAGTTAAAGGATCAAAACCTATTACAAACTTGAATTCTTGCCCTTGCACACTAAATCAAAAACGCTTTTCTTTTACCAATGAACCCTATTGGGCTTTTTGTAATAATTGGAAAGACTCAGACCCAATTCTAAACCATCAAGGAGTCCTATTTAGTTGATTGCTCGCTGAAAAAGTCGGCATCATGTTGGGGCGTCACGCCTCTAATCGCGCCTGCACTTGCCTCTAATGTTCCCTTCTTGGCGCGATAGTGGAGCGACGCGCCTGTATCGCGCCTAGAAAAAGTCTCTGAACTTAGCGCCTGAGAAGCATCTCTGAAAGTTGGCCCTTGGCGCCTAGCAGTGCGCCTGGCCCTGGGGTCTTCATCCTTAGCTGCGTTTCATGATCTTTTACATCTTTTTTCTTCAATTTGACTCCAATTCCCTTGAGAGTTCCTGAAACAACTAATCATGTGTGTAAGTGTGCAATCATTACAAGTTACACCAAAAATTAAGCTAATGACTACATATCGTCTTTCAATCTTATTGACTTATGGGCAATTATTGGCAACTTGGGCATATAAATATGCCTAAGATCAGAGCCCAGAAACTCAATAATTTGAAACTGAACAAGAAGATGATGCATTGGTTTCACAAAGACCAAACCGAACTATTGTTAAGCCAGCTCGCTTCAGAGATGAAAACTTTGTTAGTACATATTCTTGTTTCTTTGTAGGGCCAATTGACGATGAAGAGCCTTTATCTTTTGAAGAAGCTAAAGGAGTCAAAGAGTGGAAGTTTGCCATGGATGATGATATAGAGGCTCTAATGAAAAATCAAACTTGGAGCCTTGTGCCAAAGCCAAGAGATGTACAACCCATTTCTTGCAAATGGGTTTACAAAATCAAAAGAAGAGCAGATGGAAGCATAGACAGATATAAAGCTAGATTGGTTGCTCGAGGCTTTCCTCAAAAATATGGCGAAGACTACGAAGAAACCTTCAGTCCAGTGGCTAAGATGATCTCAGTTCGAGTTGTACTAGCTATGGCAGCCTCATATGGTTGGAAACTATGGCAACTTGACGTGAAGAATGCTTTCTTTTATAGAGAACTTGACAAAGATATTTATATGGAGCAACCACCCGGGTATGTTTCTAACTTGCATCCTGATTATGTTTGCAAACTTAAAAAAGCACTTTATGGACTCAAGCAAGCTCCACGAGCATGGTATGGAAAAATTGCTTAATATCTATATTTCTGTGGCTATACCACATCACATTCAGATCCTAGCTTGTTTGTTAAGAAACAAGAAGATTTTCATGTGGTTGTTCTCTTGTACGTGGATGACATGATAATAACAGGAAACAATGAAGATAAAGTTGCAAGGCTTCAAGAAGAGCTTGCCCTAAGATTTAATATCAAGAAGTTGGGAGAATTACATCATTTTCTTGGCTTAGAGGTAACAAACACAAGTAAAGGGGTCTTTGTTGTCACACTCCGAGCCTACACCATGGGCGGGACCGGCACTCGGAGACCATTGTTGGCCCCAAGCGAACCCTTGGCCTGGCTTTCTTAACTCAGCGGAAACTTAACTCAACAAGGTAACCCAATGCAAAGAAAGGTTGTAAAACAACCAACTGATAAAAACTGGCCAAAAACGCAACTCGAGTCTCAAAATGGAATATTACATATATACAAAGATGAGAGACTCAAAACTAACTGACTGATTGTCTATGAAGCCTCTAAAATACTGAGATGGATGTTGGGACAGACCCCACAACATCCTATACAAGCAAAACCAAGAAAAAAAAAAATGACCGAGTCCTCCGGAATGCAAAGAGGCTTACCACTGACTCTGGGGTGCTCAACTGGATCAACGGTGTGCTGGATGCTGATCTTGGGTACCTGCGTCTGCATCATAATAAGATGCAAGCCAACTGGCATCAGTACATGGAATGTACGAGTATGCGAGCTGGACCGCTAAACAAATAACTTAAGCTTGAAAAAAGTAAAAAGGAACTCTTACCTTGGCTCTGTTCGACTCATGAATAACTGAACTCAATAGATAAAGCAATAAGACACATGCAATATATAAAGCTTGTAAAACTATTTAAAATATGACGTAAAAATCATATTTATAATATCATAAAAATACCATGCTTCCTCTCAAAGTCTACTTGTGCAATGCATGAATGAAGTCCCATACCCCCATCCACACTAAGCAGAACTTCTCGAGGAACCAAGCGCTTTTTACTGTGGGAGTTCTCTAACCGATAACCACCACTATATGCTTAAGTAGTGATACAACGTTTTACCTCACGTTGCCCAAGGACCATCTTATACCTTGCCGTGATATAGGAAGTTAACTTTACTTTAACTTTTGCTTAATGGATCCACTAGCTTAACTTTCGCGATCATCTAAAAAGTATGATCCGAGAAATCCCATGTTTGGCTACATGGCTCTATGGGGGCTGTGAGTTCTTTGAACGCTCCCCCAATTTGGTGCTCAAGACTACTCCCAAAAATACTTTAGCTCATTAGTGTTTTAAACACATCTTTCTTTAGTTGAGATAATTACTCAAAACTTAGCCCAAAGGCTCTTGAAAACTCTTTCTAAAGACAACAAATCAAAACCATATTTTTAATATGATCATTGATGACTCAGGATATTCATACTGCTTAAACATTGATGGTATATCTAGAGACCATACAGTTTAAACATTGATGACATACTCGATTTGTCATACTAATCATGTTTTAGAAACTCTTTCGCAAAACTCATCCTTTCTTAAAAAGAGATAGTACTCAAACTTCTCAAAACCCTTTTGGAAATCTTAGTTTCCTCTCATCTTAAATGTGAAAACATTTATAAACTTCTTTGGGAAATACTTAGTTTCCTAATAACTTTGGAGAAATGAACTCAACTCTTGACTCTTGACTTAACTCGAAACTCTTGACTTAACTGAAAACTCTTGACTTAACTCGAAACTCGATACCCTTTACTTGACTTGAAACTCTATACTTATCTTGGAACTCTATGCTCTTTACTCAACTTGAAACTCTATACTTAACTTGGAACTCTATGCTCTTTACTCAACTTGAAACTCTATACTTAACTTGGAACTCTAGCCTTAAAAAGAAGTTATAACGTTCAATGAAGACTCTTGGAAAACCTTAAATACTTGTTTTGACTTAGTTAACTTCTAAGCTTGACTTCTAACTTCACTTGACTTGGAAACTAACTTTCCTTGAATTGGAATTATGAATTCAAGGTGTTTGATCACATGTTATGGAGGGATTCTTGATGTTTAGACGTACTTTAGAGTGTCGGAAACAACCATGAAACATAGGTATAATACCTAGGAACATGCATGAGAAAGTGGGGAATGAATGGGAAGACTTGGCGCTCTTGGCGCTCTGGGAGGCGCAGAGCACCAGCCCTCGAAGCTCAGAGAGGTGGCTGTGGCGCACTGCAAGGCGCGGCGGCCCATAGGGGAAACTTCAGAGCCCCTGCTGGGGCGCTCTGGCTGGCGCGACGCCTCAGCCCCTTTTTCCCAAAATTTCGACTTTCCTCCCTTGTTTCTCCAACTCTAAACCTTCTAAACTTCCAACACCAAACACTAAGGATCATAAAATCCCTCAACATACAAGAGATTCAACTCAAAACACTACCAAAACCATGACCCAAATCAACAAGGACCTCAACAACACAATCAACAATTTCAACAACACAAACCAACAACACCAACAACACAGCCCAACAACTTCAACAACATATCCAATCTTTTCTCAATAATGAAAATGAGTTTGGTGTGTGGGGGAAAGGATCAACCCAACACTAAGAACTCACATACCTTAATAGGGATCACCCCGGACGAAATCCACGACGATCTTGACGAATCTTAGCTTCTTCTTCTCTTTTCTCCTCTTCTTCTCCTCATCCCTCAAGAACCCTAACTCTTACTCTCACTCTTTTAAAAAAATGGGACCAAATGATCCATAAATCAGCCTAACACAACCATATAACCCCAAAAGAAATAGCTAGGGAAAAGACCAAAATGCCCTTAAAATTTCCGGACGGACTTCACTGCCAACTGCCCAACTTTCAAAGAGCATAACTTGCTCATATGAACTCAGAATTGAGAAAACTTGGTGGCGCTGGAAAGATCATTCCACAAGTTTCACAAACATAACTGGAACTACTCCTAACTCATCCTGAGCTAGGAGTTATGACTGTTCAAAGTTGGCCAAAAACTCACTTTTTTCCATACTTGGTCAATTTTCCAGATCTTTAAAATTCTTTCCAAAAATGAAAATTTCCAATTCTAAGCCTCTTCAATTATTTCACATTGCCGGATGTTACATTTGTTAACCAAGAAGGGTATGCCAAGAAGCTATTGGGCAGGTTTGGGGTGAAACAAAGCAAAAAGTGCTCTACGCCTTTGGAGACTAGCACAAGGCTAAGGTGTGAAGAAGGCTCACTTCTTGTAGATCCCAAGCCTTATCGAGCTCTAGTTGGAAGTCTCCTGTATTTGATTATTACAAGGCGAGACATTGCCTTTTCTGTTGGATATGTCAGCAGATTTATGCAGTCACCAAGAAAGCCGCACTTGGAAGCTGCAAAGAGGATCCTGAAGTATATCAACTCAACATCAGATATGGGCCTATTTTTTAAAAGAAAGAATGACTTGGTATTAATCGGATATACCGACGCAGATTTTGGTGGTGATATGGATAATCGAAGATCAACATCAGGCAATATCTTTCTCTGTGGTGGAACAGGTATTTCTTGGTGCAGTAAGAAGCAAAACTCAGTTTCTTTGTCAACTACGGAGGCGGAATATAAAGCAGCAGCACTTACTGCTCAAGAATGTGTATGGCTCCAAAGACTTGCTGAAGATTTGCATCTATCTATATCAAAGCCAACTACGATCTTTGGAGACAACCAAAGTGCCATCAAGCTTGCAAACAATCCGGTATTTCATGCAAGAACTAAGCACATTGAGGTGGAACATCATTTCATTCGAGAAACAGTTCTTGATGGAACTTTATATACATCGGAGGTACGAAGTCAGGAGAATATTGTTGATATCTTCACCAAGTCACTTCCAAAAGCTTCATTTCAGTTTCTCCGCGGCAAGATTGGTATAGTTTCAAAAAATCACTCTAAGGGGGAGTGTGAAAAAAGTTAAAGACGATTATTTGAATAACATAAATTTCTCTAGAATGTCCTAGTATAGAAACTTAGAAATTATCTTGAAGAAATATCTAGATATTCTAGAGTAGTTGTCTTAAGGAAATATCTAGATATTTTAGAGTAGTTGCTAGAAGATAAATTCAGTAGAACTTTCTCATAGATGTATCTAGAAGAGTTTCTAGAACCATCCCTAGACAAGTATAAATAGGAGATAGCCTTGTACATTTGTATTAAAAGGAAAAATCAAAGCACTTAAAGAGTCTTCTTCCATTACAAAGTTCCTCTTTCCAAATTCTCTTTTTAACTTTCCAGCTTCCTCTTCTTCTTTAGTTGAATCTTCCAATCTTAGTTAACGATCTTGGGCTAGCAGAAGGTTTCCCGAGTATACTTTTCTTCTGCTATTCTCTACAGAGGTTCCGCGAAACTCTTTTCTCCGACAACATTCATCAAGAACCCCTTTTTATGGCTGCATACAAATACTGTGCTACATACTCATGGTGCTGGCCCGAACTTTGCATTTGAACTCCTCGTATGGAGACTAGAGTCTAACAAAGTGCAGAATCTCGATCTCTCCTCCATGACTTTTCTCATGGTTTCTACTGAACCAATAAGGGAAACAACTGTCAAATGGTTCATCGAGTTGACTGAACCTTTCGGACTCTCCCAAGAAGTAATGGCACCAGGATATGGCCTTGCAGAAAACTGTGTATGTGAACAGTGCATATGGAGAAGGCATGCCAATTTTGGTTGATTGGCAGGGGAAAATCTTATGTGGCTATGCTAATGTACACACTGCAGACGTCGAAATCAAAATCTTGATACTGTTGACATCACTGATCCATCACTAGTTTCTATCGTAGAGCAAGTTGTGATCAATGAAGGAGTATTGCTTTAAAGTAAAAAATGGTGTCTTCAGTTTCAACCCGATTAGAATCGGCCAAAAATTGTCGATTGGTCCTTATGCTGTTGTTCAAAGAGGAAGCATTGTGGAAGATGGTACAAGCACCAAAAAGGTCAGTAGAATTAGAAATAAAGAAACTTTCATCAACTAAGTTGCTCGGACTCTTCAAAAATATTACCAAATGTGTGTCAAATCCTCCAAAAGCTAAGCATTTTTTGAGGATCCGAAAAGAGTGCGGCAACATTACATTTGTAGAGGGTCCGAGGAATACAGGTCATCAATACCCCTAATTTTTTGGTATATATCAGGTGGTACATACTTCCAAGCCTACTTCAATGTTTTTCCAGATTTTGCTTTTTCTCCTCTGAAAATATTCTGGCGATCGTATACAATTATTTATTCTTAGCATAAATTCCTAATAAGGTCGCCGCCCAAAGTGTTGTTGGATTTTCCATGCTAGCTTACTCATTAGGCCCAGGTTCTTCCATTTACAATTTTGGAGACCTTGAGATTTGTCTAATGTTACGGTGTCCCAAGAAAGTAGATGTAGTTTTTCCTTAGTGTTAGTTGTTCCCCAAATAAAATTCCGTTGTATTTGGTCTATCCTATTGGTGATACTGGTCGGCAACTTGATAAGTTGCATAGATTCAGTCATATCCAAGAACTCTTTCTTGGAACAAGAGCACAAATTGCTGCTCATGGGATGGAGTTCATTGTGACGAGACGACAGGACAAGTGATTGCGCTTGATCTCCGTTGCAGCCAACTTCAAGGCAAGTTTCATTCCAATAGTAGCCTCTTTCAACTCTTCAATCTCAAAAGACTTGATTTGTCTTATAATGATTTCACTGGATCGCTCATTTCACCTAAATTTGGTGAGTTTTCAAGTTTGACGCATCTTGTTTTGTCAAGATCAAGTTTTGCAGGTCTAATCCCTTCTGAAATCTCTCACCTTTCTAAATTACACGTTCTTCGTATAGGTGATCAATATGGGCTTAGTCTTGGGCCTCACAATTTTGAACTGCTTCTTAAGAACTTGACCCAATTAAGAGAGCTCAGCCTAAACTTTGTGAACATCTCTTCCACCATTCCTCTGAATTTCTCTTCTTATTTAACAGTTCTACAGCTTCCACGCACACAGTTAAGTGGGGTATTGCCCGAAAGAGTTTTCCACCTTTCCGATTTAGAATTCCTTGATTTATTAAACAATCCCCAGCTCACTGTTAGGTTTCCCACGACCAAATGGAATAGCAGTGCATCACTCATAAAGCTATATCTCTATCGTGTGAATATTATCAGTAGGATACCTGAATCATTTAGCCATCTAACTTCACTTCATGAGTTGAACATGGGTTATTCTAATCTGTCAGGGCCTATTGCTAAATCTCTATGGAATCTCACCAACATAGAGAGTTTGAACCTTGGTGATAACCATCTTGAAGGACCAATTTCCCACTTCACAATATTTGAAAAGCTCAAGGAGTTATCACTTAGAAAGAACAACTTGGACGGCGGACTTGAGTTCTTATCCTTTAACAGAAGTTGGACCCAAATTGAATGGCTAGATTTTTCATCCAATTCCCTAGCTGGTCCAATTCCATCCAGCGTAAGTGGACTGCGAAACCTACAATTACTCTACTTGTCATCAAACTACTTGAATGGGACTATACCTTCCTGAATATTCTCCATTCCTTCACTGACAGTGTTAAACTTGAGCAGTAACACTTTGAGTGGAAAAATTCAGGAGTTCAAGTCCAAAACATTAAGTATCGTTAATCTAAAACAAAATAAATTGGAAGGTCCTATTCTAAATTCACTCCTAAACCAGCAGAGCCTACAAGTTCTTTTCCTTTCACACAATAATATCAGTGGGTGTATTTCTTCAGCTATTTGCAATTTGAAAACATTGAGAGTGTTAGAATTGAGAAGTAATAATTTGGAGGGAACCATCCCACAATGTTTGGGTGAGATGAGTAGAGTTGAGATTTTGGATTTAAGCAACAATAGTCTTAGTGGGACAATTAATACAACTCTTAGTATTGGAAACTATCTCAACATTATTAAATTGGATGGCAATAAGCTACAGGGGAAAGTTCCACCATCTTTGATCAATTGTGAAAAATTGGAATTTTTAGATTTAAGTAACAATGAGTTGAATGACACGTTTCCAAAATGGTTGGGAGACCTACCTCATTTGCAGATCTTAAAGTTGAGATCAAATAAGTTCTATGGTCCGATAAGGACTGACAACTTGTTTGCTAAAATTCGAGTCATAGATCTCTCATCCAACGGATTTAGTGGAGAGTTACCAGTGAGCTTGTTTTAGAATTTTCAAGCCATGAAAACAAATGGTGAGAACAGTGGAACCCGAGAGTATGTAGCAGATATATATTTTACTATATACACAAATTCTTTGATAGTGACAACAAAGGGACTAGATCTTGAACTTCCTCGAGTTTTGACTACATAAATAATTATCGATCTCTCAATGAATAGATTTGAAGGTCATATTCCAAGCATTATTGGACATCTCATCAGACTTCGTACGTTGAACTTATCTCATAATGTCTTGGAAGGTCACATACTAGAATCACTGCAACATTTATCTGTTCTTGAATCATTGGATCTTTCATCCAACAAAATAGGCGGTGAAATATCACAACAACTTGTGTCCCTCACATCACTTGAATTCTTAAATCTCTCTCACAATCATCTTGTTGGATGCATCCCCAAAGGAAATCAATTTAATACATTTGAGAACAATTCATACCAAGGAAATGATGGATTACAAGGATTACCACCCTCAAGAGATTGTGGCCATGATGATAGGGTACCACAAGAGACAATTCCAGTTGAGCTAGACCAAGAAGAAGAAGATTCACCAATGATCAGTTGGCAGACAATTCTCATGGGTTACGGTTGTGGACTTGTTATTGGACTATCTATAATATACATAATGTGGTCAACTCAATCTCCAGCATGGATTTCGAGGATGGATTTAAAACTGGAACATAGAATTACTACGAGAATGAAAAAACACAAGAAAAGATATTAGTGCGTAGCTACCTCCAGGTATTCAACTTGGGGTGTGTTTGGTATGAAGGAAAATGTTTTCCTAGAAAATATTTTCCTAGAAAACAAGTTAATTTTTGACTTATTTTCTAATGTTTTGTTGGTGAGTAGAAAATATTTTCCGGAAAAGATTTTTAGTGTTTGATTTATGAATGAAAAATATCTTTTATTTTACTAAAGTAGAAAATAATTTTTGAAATTGAAAATAGTTTTTAAAAACAAACTTAATTTTTTTTGGGGGGGTGGGGGGTGGGTGAGGGGAGGGGTCGAGGGTAGGGGTGAAAATTTTAAATTTTGAAGTTGAAAATATTTTTAAAAAAAAAACTTGAATTTTTTTTGGGGGGTGAGGGCTGGTAGGGGGTGGGAGGGGGGGGGATCGAGGGTTGGGGTGAAATAATAAAATTTTGAAGTTGAAAATATTTTTTAAAATCAAACGTAAAATTATTTTTTGGGGGTGGTGAGGGTTCGAGGGTAGGGGTGAAAAATTGAATTTTTGAAATTGAAAATATTTTTTAAAAACAAACTACAATTATTTTATTTTTTTTTGGGGGGGGGAGGGGGGTTGGTAGGGGGTGTGTGGGTGGGGGGTGAGGGTATGGGTGAAAAAATGAAATTTTGAAATTGAAAATATTTTTTAAAAACAAACTTAAAATTTTTTTGGGGGGAGGGGGGTGGGGGGGTCGAGGGTAGGGGTGAAAAAATGAAATTTTGAAATTGAAAATATCTTTTAAAAACAAACTTAAAAAAAAAAATTGGAGAGGGGGATAGGTTGGTGGGGGGTCGAGGGTAGGAGTGAAAAAAAGAAATTTTGAAATTGAAAATATTTTTTAAAAACAAACTTAAAATTTTCTTATTTGGGGGGGGGGGGGGGATGGGGGCAGGTAGGGGTGGGTCGGGGTCAAGGGTAGTGTGAAAAAATGAAATTTTGAAGTTGAAAATATTTTTTAAAAACAAATTTAAAATTTTTTTTGGGGTAGGGGTGGTGAGTAGGGAGTGGGTGGATTGGAGGGGGGAGGGGGGTTTGGCGGGGGAGTGGAGGTGGGTGATTGAGGATCGGGATGAAAAAATAAAAACTTATAGTTGAAAATATTTTTTAAAAACAAAATTAATTTATTTTTTTGAAGGGGGTTGGGTTGCTGATAGGGGTTTGATAGGTGGACTGATGGGGGGGAGGGGGAGGGTAGTGGGTAAAAAAATAAAAAATCAAAATTAGAAATATCTTTTAAAAATAATTTTTAATATTTTTTTGGGAGGGAGTGGGGTAAAAAATTTGAATTTAAAAACAAGCTTTAAAATTATTATTTTTTTCGGGGGGTGGGGGTGGCGTGGTTAGGGGGCTGATTTGAGGGTAGGGACAAAATAAATTGATTTTTTCAACAAAAAAATAATTGTAATTTGAAGTTGGAAGAGAGTTTTGGAAAATGTTTTCCTTGAGTTTTGAAGGAATGTCATTTTCCTTAAATTTGAGGAAAATGAGTTGATTTGGAAAACATTTTCCAAAACATTTAACCCAACCAAACATGAGAAAATTGAAAAACATTTTCCGGAAAATGTTTTTCTTCATACCAAACACACCCTTGATCTTTATCCTTCAGAAGATTATTTTTTATATATCGATGTAATTTCTACCTACTTCATCCTTAAAGCTCTTAAGTTTAATTCTTCATTTTTGAAAATTGCAGGATTCAAGTCTACTAAGTTGTTGGGATGCAAATAAAAGTCTTTATTTTTCATAGTTTGTGGTGTCTCCATAAAGTGTTTGTTATCCTATGAATAAAGATATGACTTTTCTTACTCAACATAACTGAACTCATTTCAATATAAAGCAATTTAAGACAAGTGCAATATAAAGAAAAAACTATTTAAAAACATGTTGTCAACTCTGTGTGTATGCAAAGATACATAAAACTCTGAGATGTATGTAAAAATACAATAACTTATGTGGGAGTTTCTCTAACCGACAACCATCACATAAGAGCTATAGTGATGATACAACGATCTACCTCACGTTGCCAGCGCATCCTATACCCGACCAAAGGTATAGGACCTGAACTACTAAGTGGATCCACTAGTCTATTGTGAAAAGGGTTCATCTAAAAAGTATGATCCTTTTCTACCCATGGTGGCTACATGGTTTATGGAGGCTGTGAGTTATCTGAACTCTCCCCCATATCGGTGCTCAATACTACTCCCAAAATATACTAGCTCTTAATGTTTTTAAACATACTTCTTTCTGTGATTTGAGATTAGTTCTCAAAAACTTAGCTCAAAGACTATCTTGGAAATCTCAGTTTCCCTGCTTGCTTCATTTAGAAAGTTATTACTCTTTTCTGAAAATTATCTCGAAGGCTCTTTGGAAATCTCAATTTCCGCTCTTATTTAAAATGTGGAAACATTTTTAAATCTCTTTGGGAATACATAGTCCCCATATACTTCTTTGAAGAAAAGAACTTCAACTTTACTCTTTACTGAACGCAAAACTTAAGTCTTAAAACAAAATTAAAACATTTGTGAAAGACTTTTATAAACTTTAAGAACTTATCTTAACTTGACTCTTGACTTCTCTTGACTTTGACCTTAACTGTTCTTGACTTGACTCTTAACTGATCTTTGAATTGAATTATGGATTCAAGGATTAAGATTTGTGACTGGAAAGATCTCATGATGTTTAGGAATGATTCTAGATAGTTAAACATGAGAAAAGAACGAAAATCAATATTTGAAGGTGGGTCCGCGATGCGGATGCATAATTAAATTTTGGTTCCAAAAACGTGTTTTGAGGCAGAACACCTCATGTCAGCTCCGCGACGCGAAGCTGAAATGTTCAAATCTGGGTACTAGGCGCGCGACGCGTGGCCACTCTCTAATTTCGTCCGACGAAATTTCTTCTTCGTTTTCCAACCCTTATTCACCCAAACTCGGTTCTTTTTCTCAAATTACTTTTAGATACAGATACCCAGCAAATGTACCTAAGAACCTAACTCGAAACGACCTTATAATGCTACGTAACGAACTCAGAAACTTCCCAACTCAATCAAATTCAAGAACAATATATGAATTCAAGAATAGGTATCAAGATCATCAATATTCAAATGCTTTTAGGACGAATCCAAACTGAAATAAATATGTTTGGCACGTGAGAGAACGATCCCAACGTTATGAGAGCCTCACATACCTGATAGAAGTAAATCCTTGGCGAAACACCAAGTTCCTTGATCGATCTTGATGAATTTGCCCTTTTCTTCTTCTTCTTTTCTCTTCTCCTTTCTCCTTAGCCCTAGCGTGAAATCCCAAGTTCTCAAACTAACTAAGTTCTGAATTGACCATATTAAAATCCCAAAATCGGATTAAAATAATAGGGCAGTGAAAAGACTAAAATACCCCTTATATTTCCGGATTGAACATCTCCTTAATTCAACAATCCAACTTCCAAAGGGCATAATTTGCTCATACGAACTCGGAATTCCACAAACTTGGCGGCGTTGGAAAGACCATTCCAAGATCTTCCCAACCATATCTAGAACTATACCTAAATCATCCTGAGCTAGTAGTTATGGTCGTCTGAAGTTGACCAAAAACTCAACTTTATTCTTTCTAGTTCTTTCTAGTTGCAAGATGTTACACGGACAAACACAGTTACTATCTAGCAATAAATAAGTGAAGAAAATAAATATCATATAGCTCCATAATGGTATATAGAAATATGTCGATCATAAGATAGATAGATTTCTTTCTAGTTCTTTCTAGTTGCGAGATGTTACACGGACAAACACAGTTACCATCTAGTAATAAATAAGTGAAGAAAATCAATATCATATAGCTCCATAATGGTATATAGAAATATGCCGATCATAAGATAGATAGATAGATAGATAGATAGATAGATAGATGGATGGATGGATGGGATGGGATGGGATGGGATGGGATGGGATGGGATGGATGGATGGATGGATGGATGGATAGGATAGGATAGGATAGATGGATGGATAGGATAGGATTAGATAGATAGATAGATAGATAGATAGATAGATAGATAGATGGATAGATAGATAGATAGATGGATGGATGGATGGATGGATGGATGGATAGGATGGATGGATGGATGGATGGATGGATAGGATAGGATAGGATAGATGGATGGATGGATGGATAGGATAGATGGATGGATGGATGGATGGATGGATGGATAGGATAGATGGATGGATGGATGGATGGATGGATGGATAGGATAGATGGATGGATGGATGGATGGATGGATGGATGGATAGGATGGATGGATGGATAGGATAGGATAGGATAGATGGATGGATGGATGGATAGGATAGGATTAGATAGATGGATGGATGGATGGATGGATGGATAGATAGATAGATAGATAGATAGATAGATAGATAGATAGATGGATAGGATAGGATAGGATAGGATAGATGGATGGATGGATGGATAGGATAGGATTAGATAGATGGATGGATGGATGGATGGATGGATGGATGGATGGATGGATAGATAGATAGATAGATAGATAGATAGATAGATAGATAGATAGATAGATGGATAGGATAGGATAGGATAGATGGATGGATGGATGGATAGGATAGGATTTGATGGATGGATGGATGGATGGATTAGATGGATGGATGGATGGATGGATGGATAGATGGATGGATGGATGGATGGATGGATGGATGGATGAATAGATAGAATAGATAGAATAGATAGAATAGATAGATAGATACTGATCTATTATTTTGTTCACTTACAGTATTAGCCAATCATGGATTTATCCAAATAATACTTTTACTTGTCCCAATTTTTAATAAAAAGAAGAAGAGAAAGTTTTGTGTGTGTGGGGGGGGGGAAGGTTGTAAAGAGAATCAAAACAAAGAACTTTTTTGTGAACTATTGAATGAAAATGACTTGATTACTCCAATTTTTAGTATTGGAAACTATCTCAGAGTCATTAGCTTGCATGAGAATAAGCTAGAGGGGAAAGTACCATGATCTTTGATCAATTGTAAAAATTTGGAACTTGTTAATTTAGGTAACAATCAGTTGAATGATACGTTTCCAAGATTGATGGGAATCCTACCGAGTTTGATGATTTTAAAGTTGAGATCAAATAAGTTGCACGGGCCCTTTAAAACTTCAAGGACTGGAAACTTGTTTGCGCTGCTTCAAATTATGGATCTATCATCCAATGGATTTAGTGGCAATTTACCTGAAAGTCTTTTTGTGAATTTGCAAGCCATGAAGAAAATTGATGAGAACATGATAGGGAAAGAGATTTTAGATTATGATGATTCTTTGACAATTACAACAAAGGGATTGGATCTTACTTTTGCTAGAGTTTTGTGGAGAAATAAACCAGTTATAGATCTCTCAAGAAATAGATTTGAAGGTCCTATTCCAAACATTATAGGACATCTCATTGGACTTCGTGTGTTAAACTTATCTCATAATGTCTTGGAAGGTCATATACCAGCATCATTGCAAAATTTATCTGTACTCGAATCATTGGATCTCTCATCTAACAAAATCAACGGAGAAATTCCGCAGCAACTTGCATCCCTCACATTTCTTGAAGTCTTAAATCTCTCTCACAATCATCTTGTTGGATGCATTCCCAAATGAAAACAATTTGATACGTTTGAGAACAGTTCATACCAAGTGAATGGTGGGTTACGTGGATTGCCACTCTCAAAACATTGTGGCGGTGATGGTAGGGTACCACAACCAACAATTCTAGTTGAGCTAGATCAAGAAGAAGATTCACCAATGATCAGTTGGCAGGCAGTTCTCATGGTTATTGGACTGTCCGTAATATACATAATGTTGTCAACTTAATATCCAGCATGGTTTTCGAGGATGGATTTAAAATTGGAACACGGAATTTCTACGAGAATGAAAAAAACACAAGAAAAGATATTAGTGTGTAGCAACCTCCAGGTATTCAACTTGATCTTTATCCTTCAAAAGATTACTTCTTATGTATCGATGTATTTTCCACCTCCTTCATCCTTAAAGCTCTCAACTTTAATTCTTTATTTTTGAAAATTGCAGGATTCAAGTCTATTGAGTTGCTGGGAATGCAGATAAAAGCCTTCATCTTTCATAGTTTGTGATGTTTCCATGAAGTGTTTGTTATCTTATGAATATAGATATCACTTTTCTTACTTTGAGACTCAACCAGATTTTGTTTTCATATGTCTATGGCATGTAGAAATAAATTCGACAGAAACAAAAATCGAACACAAACTTGAATCTTCATATCATTCAATCGGACGATATATGTCATCACTAACAACATTGTATTTCACTCAACTCTGTCACATGACATCATAACAAAAACATAGAGCAGTCGACTTCATGTTCAGAAACATAAGTCTCTGATGACAGAGTTCCCCGATATCTCTATTGGTGGAAGGTAGATGGTACTGGTTGAATTAATTGAATAGAACACAAGTTAACCTGAGCATCTCTGTTATACAACAACAAACTACGCCTCAGCCCCAAACAATAACTTCCATAGAGATCTGAAATAATGTTCAACGCCCAAAATAAGATGGACATAAACGCACAATTGATTGATAGAATTTCTAGTGATCGAAATCCATATGGATCTCAACTTCATTTGGGAAGAAATCAAGCAGAATCTCTTGACTATAGGTGAGGTTTATCATGATCAACTATTGTTCAGATTAATTAATTAGCAAACCGCTCCATAATTTCAAAGTTTCAGGGCAAAGAAAAAGATTCATAAAAACAAAAGGAAATACCTAGCCAAACAGACTTAGGAACCAGGTTTGTCAAGATATCACTACAGCTTTCTTTAAGCAGTGCTTTAATCTCTGTGCAAAATCAAAATGCAGGATCCTTCTAACTGATTTTGATGAGTCGAGATTTCACAAACATGTATCTGTCAAGCTATGACTTGGCTGATGCAGCAGTTAACAGCTCCACTAAATAAAACTGTGGGCTGAAACCTTGTGTATTCCAGCATCTAACATTGCTTTTCTCAAGACAGCAGCATAATCCCACCTCTCTGCGCCAGCACAAATGATTCCGTTGTGACTCAAGCAATAGTTGTGCTACTTCATTTTCCAATTCAATAGCTCCATGAAGTCTACAAGCACCCATCAGAGCCCCCAAGACAGTGGCATCAGCTTCAAAAGGCATCTTCTTTATGAAGTCGCACGCTTCCTGTAGTAGCCCAGCTCTCCCTAAGAGATCAACCACACAACAATAATGTTCCATCTTATCTACAAGTCAAAATTCATGAGACATTTCTTCAAACAATTTAAAACTGAATACGACAAACAAACAACCATAATGAAAGGCAATGTAACAGTGCTAAATTAAGAAAGGGAGATTTGGTAAATAGCTTAGAGAAGATTTGGGCCTCTTGAAGTGTAACAACCCAAAGCACAAAACACTGAAGGCCCAATCTGCTCATCGACCCAAACCACCAAAACAAACGAAAATCAGAATAGGACATAAAGTTGAATCTTTAGATCATTCAATCAGACGATATGTGCCATCACTAAAAACATTGTGTTTCACTCAACTCTTTCACACAACACAAACATAGAACACTCGACTTTAAGTTCAGGAACATAAAAATCTGTAGTTACAGAGTTCAAAGATATTTTTCTACAGACTCATGATTGTCTGTAATAAGGTATCACACAAAATGCATGTATTTTTACAAGTGGTTGTGTTATCAAATAACTACATGAACTCTAAATACACATGCATAAGTAGTGATTATCATTTGAAGAGTACTTTCATGGAACTTTTTAATTGTGTAACTTTTATTTCAGAAGAAGTTAAAAAATAAAAAAGGCGATATGTGAATTTACTCCGAAAATTTTAAAAAGTGACCTTCATTTTTTAATTTTCTTTGGCACGAAAATGGACTGATGGACCTGTGATCATGCTGAAAGTATAACTTTACATTTTAATAAACATTTGACAGAAAGCAAAGTAGAAACTTTCTTCTCTTTTTTTGTTTTGTAATAGAAAGGCAAAGTTGTGGGTGGGAGTGGGGGCAGGGTTGTTAAAGGAGTAAGAAAAGTTGTATCACAGCAACCAACACTATATATTATCCTAACCAGTCAATATCTTTTTAGAATTTCGACTTGAAATTGTTGGGTTTAGGATCTTTTTTTTCCCTTCCTATGTGGATAAATAAAAGTCTTATTAGGACTAGCCCACTTTAGCCCATAACCCAAAATATTATGTGGTATATACAAGGCTTATTTGGTCTTATTTTCAGAAACACAAGAGAGAAAAATCAAGAGAGTTTCGTTTTAGAGATTGAGAGAAAAAGAGAAAAAATCCCGTTTTTGCTTCTGGAAATTTTCTGCTCAGGCAGTCCGCTTCAGACAGAGTTTGCCGCTTCGTTAACCGTTGGATCGTGCTCAAATTTGAACTGGGAGTTCTCAGCATCTGGTTCTTGAAATTCAACGGTGGAGATCGAATTTAGAGGTCTGTAGATTCTGATTTTGGGACGTGAACAGTAGCGCGTTTTTGGGTGAAATCTCTTCTTTAATTCTCTAGTTTTGGTGCAATCTTGATTTGTTGTTGCTCGTTGTTTGGCACTTGTTTTGTGGCCAATTTTGGAGAACAATTTTGTAACTCTTGGTGTTTATAGTGGAGCTTTTGGTCCTGTGGTTTTTTACTCTTCACATCGAAGGGTTTTCCACGTAAATCATTGTGTCTTGTGTGATTGGGTTATTCTTATCTTGTTGCTTTAGTTTGATTGATGTACTTGCTGTCCATTCTTCATATTGCTTGATTTGGTTTGTCTTCTCTTGGTTCAAATTGAAAGGGAAAGTTTAGATTTGGGTATTATTCCGCTGCTATCCTGTCTGACATTCTTGTTAGTGCCTTGTCTTTCCCAACAGAAATGTTTTTTCTCAAAGTATATATGTCAATTATTACTTTATTCTTAATCAAACTTTTTGAATTATCAGTAGAACTGATTATATCAATGCAATAATTGAAGGTGAGGGGTTCCAAACAAGTACTGCTGCAGCAAATTAGAAACTGTTGATGTAATTTGTAGCATTGAGAATAAGAGTATCACTTCATTTTATACATTTAGTCTTTTTCTTACCAACATCTAATGCGAGACTTTGTTCATACACCCAACCGACAAAACAACTTTCTACCTGCAGATTATCTCCAAAATATCTTTCTACTTCATCACATCCAGTTCCGAAATTGTGAAAATCTGAATCTGGAAAAGTAATAAACAAACATTGAACAGGTTACTGATCTATTATTTTGTTCACTTACAGTATTAGCCAATCATGGATTTATCCAAATAATACTTTTACTTGTCCCAATTTTTAATAAAAAGAAGAAGAGAAAGTTGTGTGTGTGTGTGTGGGGAGAGCTGTAAAGAGAATAAAAACAAAGAACTTTTTTGTGAACTAAACTTCTTTGCTTAGTTTGTAACAGAAATTACATAGATTTAGTAACAGAAAACTATTAAACTAGATAACGGAGCAGGAAGAGGGAGTACTGAGTAGGACTTTACAACATCATCTACAAACGCACCCTATCTCAAAAAGAAAATAGCTTAAGTTTATTGAAAAATCTTATCATTTTATTTAAACGTATTTTACTGGTATCAGAGCTAGAAGGTTTTGAGAAATTATAGTTTATAAAATTAGATCAGTCAATTAATACATCAACTAGAATAATATATGAAAAAACACCCTTTTGCCAATCAATTAAGGTTAAATTATTGGAACTTATATAGAGAATTAAAGACTAAATCAGATTGGGTAAAACTAAAAGAGACATTAAGCCTATATCTAAAAGTACAAGAAACTAGAGACTTAGCATATAAACTTTGTAATCACGGGGGTCTATATTCTTCAAACAGACCAACACTAGTCAACCCAGAATTATTAAGCGCATTAAAATGGGAATTACATAGTATAGATAGTAATATCCAATACACATATAGATGTATAGGAGTCCAAAGGAAATATATTAGTAAATTGATTTTCCATCTAGGATAGGCAATATAGAAACTAGTAATAATATATATGTCATCTAGAATATATAAGAAAAGATTTAGGCCATACGAGAAACAGATTATAATTGACCAGGAGAATCATTGGTATCTTTTAAAAATAAGACAAAATTATAAAGATATATATGATTATTTAATAGAACAAAGACAGTTATATCTAGAATAGAGAGAACTATATTCAGACATATTTACAACACAAGAAATTACTTCTATAAACCAACACATTAAACAAATAGATTTACAAATACCTACAATAGGAGCTAGGTTTTTTCATTACACAAAAGAAATTAGAATAGAAAAACAAGATTGGAAAAATAGAACTTTATATTTAGCATAAAAATAAAATAGGAAGTATTAAGAGGTTAGAATATTTAGACTTAGAAATAGTTTCAGAAAAGAAATATCGAAGACTAAAATTGGGATCAGTAATTAAGTGTAATTTCACAGAAGGAGACCATATCTTACATAGTGATAATCCACATTTAAATACTATTACAGATTTAATAATAAATTTAGCAGAACATAGTCAGTCTAGAAACGAGAGATTTCTAAAGCTAATAGAAACTCTAGAAAACCTGCAGCATAAGCAAAACAAATCATTAGAAAGAATAGAACATAATTTTGATTTTCTAAAAAATCAACAACTAGATATAATTTCAAAAATACAAACAATTGTAGCAAATAAAATAATTGATAATAATCCACTAGAAATAATAAATAACCAATTAGAAAATCTTTTTAAAGAAACAAAAGAAATTAAGAAAGACTTAAGTAAACTTAAAGACTTAACCCTTTCATGAACAACCTTTTTTACAAAGAAGTTCTTAGAAAAACAGCCCAATTTCAAGCGAACCCTGAAGGTTATCAGATTATATACCACCAGGAAAAACAGACTCTATAAGCGTAAAACAAAACAATTTAATAATCTTTGCTTTATTAGAATTAAATAAAAACCTAGAAGACCAAATCACTGAAATAAATAAAAAATTGGATACATTATTAGAAACTAAAATCTCTAAAAAAGAAGTTGAACAAGAAAATGATATACAGGCATTAATAGAACAGCTTAAAAAGACTGAAATAACCCCTCAAAAAGATACACTTAAAGGAAAAGAAAAAGCATGGACCTTTTTTCAAACAGAAATAGAGGTAACCAAGAAAGACAAAGGCCCAGTTTCTCTCAAGATAGACTAGGAAACAATATGCTAGCTAGAATAATGAACTCATCCAAACCTAGTAGTAGTCAATAGTTAGATGAGATAATAGATGTAGATAGAGATATAGAAATATTCAAGCAAAATAAATTAAAATTATTAAAACCACAAGTTTTATATAATACAGGACTTTTTTCCTCAACAACATATTTATACAGACATTATAGAGAAGAACAGCTAAGCGTATCAGAAAATGATAGTGAAAATATAAATTTAATTAGTAAAGAATATATGAATGAAATACAAAAAATACGAATGAATCTCATGCATATGGGATTGGTAGTAATTGGACTTAAGGGTTTAACTAGAAAGAATTTAGGTACTAAAGTATTAACAACTTTATATGATAGTAGATGGTCAAAGTCTAAAAGATCTATAATAGGTTTAACAGAAGTAGACATGAGCAACAATGGAGGTATTTTTTACTGTAGTCCAGATTTCATGATAAATTCAAATGAATTTGGAAAATTCATAAAAATAGGTATACAAACGAAGGGTTACGAAGAAATGAACTATGGAAACAATATACTAGTTTGCGTTGGCTGTATAGGAAAATTAGCTACCAATAGCAGTTCAAAGTTTAAAATAAAAATAGACGATGCAGAAGGTGTAATGGGAAATAAAGGAATCAAATTAATGAAACCTTTAAAAATAAATTCAGAAGAATATGCAGGTAGAGAATGAAATTTAGAAAAATTCTGTAAAAAAGAAGTGTTGAGACGAAATGACCACCTCACATACACTAATAGGAATGGCGAGACATCAATTAGATTCACTGATTATAAATATACAGATCAAAAAGAAATAAATGAAGATTTAGAAGATAATGATTCAACAATAAATATGGAAGGAATGAATATTCAAATCAATAGAGAAGAAGACTATGAAGTAGATTTATCGATAGCAAAAGCAAAAGAAATACATCAAGCAAATAAAACTACTATATTTAAATGTAAAGGGTGTAAATTAGGAGAAATAGAATTTGTTATAGTAGAAAAACATTTTAAAGAATGCAAATTCAGGACAGATAATTATGGGTACAGACAAGAAGAAAATGAACGAGAAGACGAAAGTGATGACGAGACAACACGTAGTTTAAAAGAATTTATGGAAACCGCCTCCTCTAGTTCAAGCCCCTTTCAAAAGACAACCCCAGTACGACCAGTAGACTATGCTATAGGAAATCTACCACGACATCGTGTCTATAGACAAGAACCGGCTACAGAACCAAAAATGGTTAGACCTATAGGAATAAGAATGCCAATAGCAGCACCTATCAAACTTCAAGATGGAGGAGATAGGGGAAAGATACTAAATATAGCAGCTCTTGACCCTCAATTATGGAACTCAGTAATAGATGTATGGAAAGGAATAGTAGTAGTAAAGTATATACACCATTATAGTGAAACAAATGCAGAAACTATGTATAGATACATGGAAACTTTTCTACGAGAATCAATCAAAGAGTATAGGAAGCATATAAAGTAGCTTACCCTCAAGAATTCCAAGAACTAGTAAATGTGAGACCAAACCCGTATAATTTCACTAATAAAATACACAGTCTAATAACAGGGGAAGACCCAAATAGCGGATTAATAGTGTTACAAAAGAATGCACTAATAAAATTAGAACAACTTAGTATTACAAATTGGAGCCATATAAAGAACTTTTTAAAAGATTATTTTTACTATTGCGCTATAAGCGGCAACGCGTTTGATCAAAGCTTGGGAAAAAAGCTTTTTAACAAACTCCTTGGAGCCTTAGGAAGAGAAATAGAAGAAAGATAGAATAAAAGAGAGGGAGTAATGCAAGACCAGAATGGCAACTGGTCTATAGGGCATAAAATACAGCATGTCATGGAAATATTACAGGAGAAATGTACAAATATACAAATACAAAAACAATTAAAACAAAATGAGACTGGTTTTTGTAAGAATATATATACAACACAAAGCTATGACCCAAGTACACCAAAAAGAAAATACAGAAAGACATATCAAAATAACCAGGACTACAAAGCTAGGAAAAGATATTACCTAAGGAAATCTACGGAAAGAAAAACTTACCTAAATAAAGATAGACATGTAAGAAAGCATAATAATAATAGAATTTACAAAAATAGACTATCTTGTTTTACATGCGGAAGTGAAGAACATCTAGCTAATACTTGTCCAGGTAGAAATAATAGCAGAATAAGAAATGCCCAACTTATAGAAGATTTCCAAGAAACCCTGATAAATGTAGATGAATATATGTCAGATAATGAGAGCATATATTCAGTAATAAGCATAGATGCTTATGAAATAATTTGGCCCAAGAGTTCCTCTAGCATAGTCTAGTGCTTCATTTAAATCGTTGAAACCTTTAAAAAGTGGGGTAGGAAAGTCTTTAATTGAGTTTATTACTTCGATCCAAGTCTGGAAGATGCCTGCTAGCTTTCCTTTAACTACTACATAGAATTTAAACCTTTTTGTCTTCATTTTTCTCTGTAAAATAATGACTTACTGAGTTTAATACTGAAATAAAATAGCTATTGTCTCTTGGTATTTTGTTGTATGCTATCCATAGATTGTCTATCAAACATCTTTGATGTTTATCTATTTTTGTCTCTGGCTTTAGTCTGAAACTTAAATTAGATGGAGGATAAAATATTAAATTCTGTTTTTCGAAATATAGTCTTTCCATAGGAGTATTTAACCTTGCATCTTCTAATCTTGTCAGTGGTTGAAACAAAGTGTTTCCTAGTAGTGTCTGTAGATACATATCTTTGTCTTTTTGCCCAATGTTACTTGAGTTGGACGCCTTGTCTTTGCATGTACTCATTCTGAAAATAAATAATTAGTTTTCATAAGTCTGCTCAATTGATCTGCTAAGGAATTATCTTTTCCTTTTATATGTTCTAAAGATATATTGTATATTGATGTAGCATCTAAAAAATTTAGCCATCTTCTTTTACTACTGTTTCTCCCTTCTATTTTCTGGTGGAATTTTACAATGGCTTCACAGTCAGTTCTTACCAGAATTTCTTTCTTATTAATAATATATAATTTAAAACAATTTAAAGCATAAATGTCTGCTAGGATTTCTGCATCTATACTACTCATGTTTCCCTTTTCTATGTATTTTTCACTGTGATAGGCGCATATTTTTTCATCTTTCTTGTCTCCGTATTTATTATTCTTTGTATTTAATACTGCTCCCCATCCCTCTAGACTTCCGTTGGTTTCTACTATTGGATAGTCTGTTTCTAGTGGGAGGGCTAAATCTGGTATGTTTTTAACCATTTGTTTAAGCTTTTGTACTAATTTTATGTCTTCCATATTGAATGACTTCTGTCCATGAATTTTGGTCTTAGAATATAAGGTTCCTGCTATTTTTCCTAAGTCTTTTATAAAATTTCGTGCATAATTTAATATTCCTAGAAATTTTTGCAAATCTTTAGTTTTATCTAATTTATCAGGCATGTCGAGGACCTTTTTTGCTATATGGGGTTGTAATTTTATCTTTTCATTTCCGATTTCTACCCCTAGGAATTTTATAAGTATTTTACATAAATCCATTTTCTTTTTGCTAATTATTATTCGATTGTCTACAAATAATTTAAACATTGTTTGTAAATGTCCTAGATGTTCGTTGGTATTATTACTAAATACTAAGATATCGTCTACATACACTAAAATAAAAATTTTATAATCTCTAAATATATTGTCCATCTTTCTTTGAAAGATTGGAGGGGCTATTTTTAAACCAAAGGGCATTACCAACCATTCGAAATGTCCTTCTGGACAAGTAAAAGATGTCCATTCTATACTGTCTTCATGCATTCTGACTTGCCAGTATCCAGATTTACAATCAAACTTACTAAAAAAAATTCTTCCTTGTATTCGATTTATTAATTTTGATTTGTCTGGTAATTTATATCCATCCATTCTAGTATTGTTATTAAGTATTTTATAGTTTATTACCATTCTAGCTTTCCCTCTTAATATTTCATTACGGTTTCTTACCATAAATGCGACTGACCTGTGTTTTGAAGTGGATCTTCTTATTACTCCTAAATTTAATAATTCTTTTATCTGTTCTTCAAATTCTTTTAGGTCTTCATTTGTGGATTCTATTGAAGCAGTTTTAACAGTATATTCTGGGTTAATAATATCAAGTCTGCAAGTTATATGATTAGCTTCCCAATGGTTTAGAGGTCTTTCTCCAATGATCTCCAATTTATCTAAGATGGAAATTACTTCCTCTAGGTCTTTCTGATTTTTTATGACTCCTATATGTTGTAATCCCTTTTTGAAATTGTAAATTTCTGTATTTATTTCTATTAAGCTATATCTTTTATCTAGTTGAATATCAGATAAACTTAGCTCTAATAATTCAATTTCTTTAATTTCTTCTTTAATAACATGTATCTTAGTACAATTACATTCTTCTCCTTTATTACATTTTGAAATGTTTGTATTAAGTTTATCAATATTTTTAAGATACCTAGATTTCGTTGGGAAATATTCTGTTGTTATTGAGGTCTGAGTCATATTTTTAGAGAATATTACTCCGTCTCTAGTGAGGAGACAACTTCCGTTGTTATGTAATAAGAAGTCTAGACCTAAAACAAAGTCTACTCTAATATTTAAGTCTCTAACCCATATTTTCTCTAATTTATATGTGGGTTTATAAAAGTCTGCACATGTATTTAAAAAACTTATTTGAGCATTGCTAACATAATGCTTGTATACGTTTGAAGATCCGTCCATTTGCATGGCGCTTTGTGGCTTTGGAAATTCTTTTATTATATCTAGAGGCAGGATACTTCTATCTATTATACTTTTTGTACATCCAGAGTCTATTAGAGCTAAAGTTTCTATTTCATAGTCCTAAATTCTTATTCTGGTTAATAATTTGATAGAATTAATTTTCTTGTTTTCATTGCAAATTAATCCCTCAAATGATTTATAATCTTCTTTTTCATTTAAGAGCTCGATTTCTTCTTCTGGCGTTGTATTTTTGTTATTTTCCTCTTCTACTTTTTCTTTACCCTTTTCTAATTTACTTATTCTGTTTTCTAAATTATCAATCCTTTTTTCTAAAGATACTAGTGTTTTTTCTTTTGTACTTATCGTTTGGTCTATAACTTTGATGTTAAATATCCTGTCGATGCACATAAGGCATCCCTCTATATAGCAATTCATACATTTAGCTCTTCTGTCTTTACTAGGGTATCCTGTGCAATTAAAGCATTTTTGACTATCTAACCCTTTTTCTTTAGAGAATTAGTGATCACATTGTATATTAACAAAGGTAAAATCCTTGATATCTAAGTCTAACTTTTCTAATCCTATTTCATTTATTAAAGTTTCTTCCTCTGAATCAGACGAATCTTGTTATCTTCCTTCTATAGAATCCATGCTTATTACTGAATATATGCTCTCATTATCTGACATATATTCATCTACATTTATCAAGGTTTCTTGGAAATCTTCTATAAGTTGGGCATTTCTTGTTCTGCTTTTATTTCTACCTGGACAAGTATTAGCTAGATGTTCTTCACTTCCGCATGTAAAACCAAGATAGTCTATTTTTGTAAATTCTATTATTATTATGCTTTCTTACATGTCTATCTTTATTTAGGTAATGTTTTCTTTCCGTAGATTTCCTTAGGTAATATCTTTTCCTAGCTTTGTAGTCCTGGTTATTTTGATATGTCTTTCTGTATTTTCTTTTTGGTGTACTTTGGTCATAGCTTTGTGTTGTATATATATTCTTACAAAAACCAGTCTCATTTTGTTTTAATTGTTTTTGTGTTTGTATATTTGTACATTTCTCCTGTAATATTTTCATGTCATGTTGTATTTTATGCCCTATAAGACCAATTGGCATTCGGGTTTTGCATTACTCCCTCTCTTTTATTCCATCTTTCTTCTATTTCTCTTCCTAAGGCTCCAGGGAGTTTGTTAAAAAGCTTTTTTCTCAAGCTTTGATCAAACGCGTTGCCACTTATAGCGCAATAGTAAAAATAATCTTTTAAAAAATTCTTTATATGGCTCCAATTTGTAATACTAAGTTGTTCTAATTTTATTAGTGCATTATTTTGTAACACTACTAATCCGCTATTTGGGTCTTCCCCTGTTATTGGACTGTGTATTTTATTAGTGAAATTATACGGGTTTGGTCCCATATTTACTAGTTCTTGGAATTCTTGAGGGTAAGCTACTTTATATACTTCCCATACTCCTTTGATTGATTCTCCTAGAAAAGTTTCCATGTATCTATACATAGTTTCTGCTTTTGGTTCACTATAATGGTGTATATAATCTGCTACTACTATTCATTTCCATACATCTATTACTGAGTTCCATAATTGAGGGCCGTGAGCTACTATATTTAGTATCTTTCCCCTATCTCCTCCATCTTGGAGTTTGATAGGAGCCTCTATTGGCTTTCTTATTCCTATAGGTCTAACCATTTCTGGTTCTGTAGCCGGGTCTTGTCTATAGACACGATGTCGTGGTAGGTTTCCTATAGTCTACTGGTCGTACTGGGGTTGTCTTTTGAAAGGGGCTTGAACTAGAGGAGGCGGTTTCCATAAATTCTTTTAAACTACGTGTTGTCTCGTCATCACTTTCGTCTTCTCGTTCATTTTCTTCTTGTCTGTACCCATAATTATCTGTCCTGAATTTGCATTCTTTAAAATGTTTTTCTACTATAACAAATTCTATTTCTCCTAATTTACACCCTTTACATTTAAATATAGTAGTTTTATTTGCTTGATGTATTTCTTTTGCTTTTGCTATCGATAAATCTACTTCATAGTCTTCTTCTCTATTGATTTGAATATTCATTCCTTCCATATTTATTGTTGAATCATTATCTTCTAAATCTTCATTTATTTCTTTTTGATCTGTATATTTATAATCAGTGAATCTGATTGATGTCTCGCCATTACTATTAGTGTATGTGAGGTGGTCATTTCGTCTCAACACTTCTTTTTTACAGAATTTTTCTAAATTTCATTCTCTACCTGCATATTCTTCTGAATTTATTTTTAAAGGTTTCATTAATTTGATTCCTTTATTTCCCATTACACCTTCTGCATCGTCTATTTTTATTTTAAACTTTGAACTGCTATTGGTAGCTAATTTTCCTATACAGCCAACGCAAACTAGTATATTGTTTCCATAGTTCATTTCTTCGTAACCCTTCGTTTGTATACCTATTTTTATGAATTTTCCAAATTCATTTGAATTTATCATGAAATCTGGACTACAGTAAAAAATACCTCCATTGTTGCTCATGTCTACTTTTGTTAAACCTATTATAGATCTTTTAGACTCTGACCATCTTCTATCATATAAAGTTATTAATACTTTAGTACCTAAATTCTTTCTAGTTAAACCCTTAAGTCTAATTACTACCAATCCCATATGCATGAGATTCATTCTTTTTTTTGTATTTCATTCATAGAAGTGATGAGAACGATCTATCAATAAACCAATTTACTCAACACTACGACCCAAATGAAGACGATGATTCAGGAATGAGTTTCGATTCAAACGCTCTACACAACATGGATACCTAAAGAATACAGATACGTAAGCAATGATGTCAACAAAAGAAGACAAAAAAGATGATGTAAGCAATGACATCACAAGCCACTATTATAAAGAAGACATCACTACCTATAAGGGAGACTCCACTACCCCAAAAGAAGACAAAGAAGGATAATTAACTTTGAAAAAGTCTTTCAAGCCCATGTGACGATGGGGCCCAAAGTGCACCTGGCAGGAAAAGAAAGATTATTTCAACATTTGAAATTCGAACTTCAAATCCGGATTTTCTTCTATAAATAGAGATCATTTGCAAGAAGAGAAGGTAGAGCGAAGAGTAAGAGAAGCATTCAGCAAAGAAGAAAGAGTGAGTTTTACATATTCCCCTTCCCTTTCATAAAAAAATAAAATAAAATAAAATAAAAATAGTGTGAGAGTTTGTGTAAAAAGAGTGTGAGTGTTTCTTTTCCTGCAAGTAGCTTCAAGGTCACCCGAGGACTCCCGAAAGGGAAACCTCATTCCGACCATTATCATGTAAGTAGTTATCAGATTTCTAGATATTAGTAAGTTTCTCCCTATATTATGTAAGTATTATTATGTACTGTTAGTATGTATAATATGATGTTCATATACTGTTTAGATTACTCTTAGTAAATGGTTAGTTCCTTATCTCCTTAGTAACCCCGATTGATTAACCTGTAAATACCTAGGGAAGTTGAAAGTTCGCCATGGTCATGGAACCGAAAGCACTGTGTATCCCAGGGTGTGGTTAAAGAAGCAGGTACTAAGAACACAGGTTAAGGAAAAGAGATGAACGGAGTAAAAAAAAAGTAATTTTGGAAGAAATTACATAGATTTAGTAACAGAAAACTATTAAACTAGATAACGGAGCAGGAAGAGGGAGTACTGAGTAGGACTTTACAACATCATCTACAAACGCACCCTATCTCAAAAACAAAATAGCTCAAGTTTATTGAAAAATTTTATTATTTTATTTAAACATATTTTACAATAGCTTAAGTTTATTGAAAAATCTTGATAGAGAATGGAATTTAGAAAGATTCTGTAAAAAAGAAGTGTTAAGACCAAATGACCACCTCACATACACTAATAGTAATGACGAGACATCAATCAGATTCACTGATTATAAATATACAGATCAAAAAGAAATAGATGAAGATTTAGAAGATAATGAATCAACAATAAATATGGAAGGAATGAATATTCAAATCAATAGAGAAGAGGACTATGAAGAGACAAAATTATAAAGATATATATGATTATTTAATAGAACAAAGACAGCTATATCTAGAACAGAGAGAACTATATTTAGACATATTTACAACACAAGAAATTACTTCTATAAACTAGCACATTAAACAAATAGATTTACAAATACCTACAATAGGAGCTAGGTTTTTTTCATTACACAAAAGAAATTAGAATAGAAAAACAAGATTGGAAAAATAGAACTTTATATTTAGCATAAAAATAAAATAAGAAGTATTAAGAGGTTAGAATATTTAGACTTAGAAATAGTTTCAGAAAAGAAATATCGAAGGCTAAAATTGGGATCAGTAATTAAGTGTAATTTCACAGAAGAAGACCATATCTTACATAGTCATAATCCACATTTAAATACTATTACAGATTTAATAATAAATTTAGTAGAACATAGTCAGTCTAGAAACAAGAGATTTCTAAAGCTAATATATATATATATATATATTCATATTCATTCATATATTATTAAAAGTGAAAGCTCCTAACTTCAAAGTTAGATTACCATTTTGCCCTTTTTAGATTTTTATTTTTTTTTGGAAGTTAAGTAAAAAGAAGTCCAAAGGTCATAACTTTTTAATAAAGAACCATGTCTTCTCTAAGAATTCAATGACTATCTTGATATATAACTATACTTCTTCCATAAGAGATAACCCACGTAAGTTTTTTTTTAAAATTTTCAGAAATGAAAGATTTGTTCTTTAATATTGATCAACTTTTGCATTTGTTTATTATCAATATCTTAAAATTGAAAGAATTTTTTATATTATGTATATTGCTCGTTGTTGTCTCTTGGTTTTCTTGGTCTTCTTCCTGAACATTTATACATGTGGTTATATTCTTTTCTTGTATTCAGATTATTTGGAATAATATTATGTCCACTTAACTTTGAAGCATCATGTGATTATATTTTTTTTATTTGTGCAGGTTCTATACGATTAAGGTACTGACAATAAATAATTTCTTTCGTTTCTTCTGGTAATAATTTCTTTCCTTTCCCCTGGTAATCGTTATTTCATTATAAAATTATAGTTTTCATTTTTTTTTTTTGGGTGAAAATGTTTACACAACACCTTATGAATTAGCAAAACTTAATTTTTTCTGGTTGCCTTTATATTTTCTATTTTTTTACTTATCAATTGTTTTACATTTTAAAAGTCTCTAAAAAGAGTTATTATTATATTAATATTATTTTTAATAATAAATATTATCTATATAATAATAATATAATAGTATATACATATTCATTGTACTTAAATCTACGAAACATAATTTTCAATTTTTGTTATATCAATTTCTGAATTTTCAATTGGTGCGTATATTATATTTCTATTCTAAAAGTGGAAAAATTATAAATTGAAAGTTCAATTGTCAAAATGTCCATTAAAAATTGTAGGACGTTTTTATCCTTAAATCATGAACAATTTTCTTCACATTCATGTACAAAACTATAAAAACATTCAAAAAAATATACCATTTAATTATAATAATTATTTTTGTCAAATTATAATGAATCACCAAAAGGTAAAATGAGTTTAGTAGTCTAACCATCACCATATGTAATAGCTATTAATTCTTTGTTTCTTATTTTTTATTTCTTATTTCTTGTAATTCAAAGTGGTAGACAAAAAGCTTTATCTTTATGTATTCTTCTTAATTAAAATAATTGAAAAATATTAATTATGTGATTTTTGTAGAAATTAAAAATAAAAGTTCATCACAACTTTATCAAAAAAACATTACTGACAATTTAAACACTCAATACTTATTTATTACAATATTTTATTATTTCTATGCAAGTTACAAATTGTACTACTTATTATAAATATAAATATAATACTAAAGCATGACACTTCATTGCATATTCAAGTTAATTTTCGTCTCCTCATTCCAAAATTAGGTAGTTTTTTTGTTTTTCTTTTTGTTACCTTTTACAATTTTTGGTATTTTTGCTCTATTACACAATTCTTTTTTGCACTTCCGTCTTTAGCTGTTCTCTAACTAATCCAGTGGTGATATTTTTGACGTCCTAATTAAAAGTTTTTTTTCTTGAATACAAATTTTATGTATTTTAAGATGTGGATAAAAATACTTGTAGGTTGAGTCGGAGGCTAGATCACTTAACACTATGAAAAATTACAAAATAGAGGTAAGAATCTTTTGAGGTATTTTTTAGGAATAATGTAGTTGAATCTCTTTTATTCTGCTTGAACTTTAATGATTTTGACTTTCTGATAGATGATGATAACGCCATATAGAGAGGAGTTTACCCTCAAAGATCTTGAAAAGAAAATGACATATGTATATATTGTTACTGATTTTTTAGTATATTGGAGGCTTATAATTTTAGTGTGGATCCAAATATAATACTATTTTTATAGATGTAAAATGACTATTTTAGATGGTAAGAGATAGTGTACTATATTACATTGGATTTCAAATACTTATGATAAAGAAAGAGAAAGTCTAATCATATAATAATAATAATAATAATAATAATAATAATAATATTATTATAGATATATATATATATATATATATATATATATATATATATATATATATATATCTTTTTTGGTTTACTTTGTTCTTTGTCATAACTTTGGGTTGTATATATAACATTTTTACAGAAACTCATTTCATTCTGCTTTAGTTGTTTCTGTATTTGTATATTTGTACATTTTTCTGTTAATATTTCCATGATATGTTGTACCTTGTGCCCTATAGACCATTTACCATTAGGATTTTGTATTACTCCGTCTCTTTTATACCATCTTTCTTCTATTTCTCTTCCTAGAGCTCCTAGTAATTTATTAAACAATTTCTTTCCTAATTCCTCATCAAAAGAATTTCCGCTAATTGTGCAATAATAATAATAATCTTTTAGAAAGTTTTTGATATGGAACCAACTTGTAATGCTTAACTGTTCTAGTTTGATTAAAGCATTTCTTTGTAATACTACTAAACCACTATTTGGATCTTCTCCTGTAATTAGACTATGTATCTTATTTGTAAAATTATATGGATTTTCTCCCATGTTTACTAATACTTGGAATTCTTGTGGCATTTTCTTGGAGTAATGTTTCGACTTTTCCAATTAGTCTTTTAAAGGCTTTTGTCATTGAGGAGCAGTGGTCACAGAAAATTATTTTATCGATGTCTTTTTGAATGTTATATTGTAGTGTTTTTTGTGGATTTTGTCTACGGGCTGGAGAAATATAATAATTTGGACCAAGTATCCCCGTGCATAATCTAAAACTTCAGTAAAATCATTAAAACCTGTTCTTATCATGTTTATCTTGTTTTAACTATATTTCCCCCTTTTTTTTTATCTTACTACCCTATTCATATCTCTCTTCTAACCTGTGTTCTTAATAACTTCTTCTTTAACCTCACCCTGGAGACGGCAATAGATACGTCCTGTATTTCGCCGGACTTTTTAATGCCCTTAAAACATCCTAGGAATTTACAGGTTAATCCATCGTTGTTATTAAGAAGTTAAAAGCTTAATCATATACTAAGGGTAGTTCATAACATAAAATAATAACATGTTGTAAAGACTGCAAAAATAAAAGCCAATGTTGTAAAGATATAAGAAATAAAGAACAATACGAAGAAGAAGATGAAAGGAAGAATATGATATAAGGGAAAACGATTATACTTTAATAGAAGTAGAAAATGAATTCTATAATTTTCAAACAGGAATAGATAAGATAGGTACAATTAGAAGTCCTAAAGACTTAGATAATATAGTAAAAATATTAGATGAAATGGAAATAATAGGAGAAAAACCCTTAAAATATTGGGAGAATAATAAGGTGGTCTGTAAACTAGATATCATAAATCCTGAATACATAATAAAAATAGCTGCTATTGAAGCAACTAACCAAGATCTAGAAGATTTCGGTGTACATATAAAAAAATTATTAAATTTAGGAGTAATAAAGAGATCTACTTCTAAACATAGATCAACAACATTCATGGTTAGAAATCATAGTCAAATAGTAAGAGGAAAAGCGAGAATGGTAATTAATTACAAAAGACTAAATGATAACACAAGAATAGACGTGTATAAATTACCAGATAAAAATGAATTAATAAACCGAATCCAAGGAAAAAGAGTGTTCATCAAATTTGACTGCAAGTCAGGGTATTGGCAGGTTAAGATGCATAAAGAAAGTATCGAATGGACTTCATTCACTTGTCCTGAAGGACATTTTGAATGGTTAGCTATGTCCTTTTGGCTAAAAACTACTCCGCCAATATTCCAAAGAAAAATGGATAGTATATTCGGAGACTATAAACAATTTGTTTTAGTATATGTAGATGATATTTTAGTATTAGTAAAGACATCAAAGATCATCTAGGACATCTGCAGATAGTATTTAGATTATTCGCACAAAATGGAATAATAGTAAGTAAAAAGAAAATGGAATTATGCAAAAATCATAAAAACTTTTTAGGAGTAATATTAGGAGATGGAAAAGTTAAATTACAACCACATATAGCAACAAAAGTTTTAGACATGCCTGATAAATTAGATAAGACAAAAGATTTACAAAAATTCTTAGGATTGGTAAATTATGCTAGAAACTTTATCAATGACTTAGGAAAATTAGCAGGACCATTATACTCAAAAACAGGAAGCAAAGGACAAAAACATTTAACACAGAAGATATAAAATTAGTACAACAAATTAAAGAAAAAGTTAAAAATATTCCAGAACTTAGTATACCATTAGAAACGGATTATTTAATAATTGAGACAAATGGAAGTTTCCAAGGATGGGGAGCTGTATTAAAAGCCAGACCAAATAAATATAGTGATAAGACAGAAGAAAAGATTTGTGCTTACCAAAGTGGAAAATATAAAGAGAAAGGAAATATGAGTAGTATAGAAGCGGAGGTTTTAGCAATAATATATGGTCTAAATAGTTTTAAGTTATATGTTTTAAATAAAAATTAAATTAACCAAAATTACAAAATTCTAAAATTACCACCAAAATTACAAATTAAATTAACCAAAATTATAAAATTATATAATTATCACCAAAATTACAAATTAAATTAACCAAACTTACAAAATTCTATAACAATAAAAACGCAGATTTAGTAAATATGTAGCTTGATGTAGAAAACGCGGATTGATGTAAATCCTACTCAGTACTCCCTCTCACTCTGTTCTTATCATGTTTATCTTGTTTTAACTATATTTCCCCCTTTTTTTTCTTTTTTTTTTCATCTTACTACCCTGTTCATATCTCTCTTCTAACATGTGTTCTTAATAACTTCTTCTTTAACCTCACCGTGGAGACGACAATAGATACGTCCTGTATTTCGCCGGACTTTTTAATGCCCTTAAAACATCCTAGGAATTTACAGGTTAATCCATCGTTGTTAATAAGAAGTTAAAAGCTTAACCATATACTAAGGGTAGTTCATTAACATAAAATAATAACATGTGATAAGACAAACATAATTTACATATATTATTTTTAGGGGAAAATATAGGAAAACATAATAGACTTACATGATTAGGACGGAGAGAGGTTTCCCTTTGGGGAACCCCGACTGACTATTACACGCTAAAATTCAAACTTTTTATACCAGCTTAATATTACAAGAGGGTTTTTAGGGATTGATCTTTTTATTGGAAAGGGTTTTTTGGAACGTTGGCAAGGGAAATATGTTGTGTGTTCTCGGTTTTTTCTTTCTTGCCTCTTTTGCTGAAGGAGGGATCGTCTTATATAAAGGTTGAGCATCAAAAAGTAAAATGAAAAGTAGTGGCCAGAAATTGGCCGACACTCTAAAGATGCGATACAAAAGATAAGATCTAAACAATACACATCGGGAGCTCATTGGGCCCCATCGTCACATGCATTATTTGTCACTTACCACTAACTTTTGACACGTGCTTATCAGTTTTTTCCTCTTTTGGAGGATAGTGATAAAGTAAGCACTCACACGACAAATGTGGGCATACCCACATGGCACACTTTTATTCACACTTTATTGTATTGTCTTCATCTCGTTTTGTCTTCTTGCATTTGTCTTTAGGTATCGAGATTGTGCAAAGCATCAGAATCAAAGCTCATTCCAGAATCATCATCTTCATTAGGATCGTGAGTAGTAGGATCTTGAGCGTCTTGGTAATATGAATGTTCTCCATAGTCTTCTTCACCAGAACTAAGGGATCTGGTTCTATTATTAGCTGAACTGTCTCTTCTCGGGCTTGTATTTATTCCTGCTACATATGGTACCAGTCTATCTCCACTTGGATTTGGATTTTCTTTAGTAATTACATGTTTGTCTTGTCCTGGTTGGAAAAACTTTTCTAAAGTCTGTTTTATTATGCTCTCTATTTTATCATTTTTTTTCTTTTTGTGGAGCATAATTTTCTTCTTTAGTGTATCTGCTTGATAAAATGATCTAGGTAATCTTCGTCTAGATGAAGAACCTTCATCTTCACTTTTTGGCAAAGTGACAGCCATAAACGGATTTGATGTGTCTTTACCGGCTACCGTTTGAATCGGACTAGCTGTATCTTTAGTATCTGATACAGTGGATCTGACTGCATTCATTGGGGAATGCCCACCCTTCTCATCCATTTTTTCTTGAGATGGAAAACTCAATTCTGGAGTATGTGTACCTGTATGCATTTTCTGAGAGGGATCCTTACCTTTGAGTATTTTTACCTGCTCCATTAATTTGGCATTTTCTTGGAGTAATGTTTCGACTTTTCCATTTAGTCTTTTAAAGGATTCTGTCATTGAGGAGCAGTGGTCACAGAAAATTATTTTATCAGTGTCTTTTTGAATGTTATATTGTGGTGTTTTTTGTGGATTTTGTCTGAGGGCTAGAGAAATATAATAATTTGGACCAAGTATCCCCATTGCATAATCTAAAGCTTCAGTAAAATCATTAAAACCTTTGAAAAGAGGGTTTTTAACCCCATTTATAGAGTCTATCACTTCTGTCCAAGTTTGAAAAATTCCATTTGTTTTCCCATGTATGACTACATAATATTTAAACTTGTTGTCTCTACTTCTATCTGTGAAATAGTGACATAATGCATTTAATGATGCTATGAAATATTTATTGTCTTTCTTATTATATGCCATCCATAAGTTGTCTACTAAACACTTCTGAGGTTTATCTAACACACATTCTGGTAATTCTCTAAATGATAAATTCAACTTGGGATAAAATATTAACTTATGCTTACCGAAATACATTCGTTCCATTATATCAACTAATGTTGTCTGAGGTCTAAACTTTATATTACCTAAAAGAGTCTGAGCGTATCTGTCTGATGCTGAGGCTACGCCTTTGCCTTTGTCTATTGGAGCTGAATTTGTTGGTCTCATGCTGAAAACAAGTATATAGTTAAGTCATTTTTATGTTCAATCTACTTAACTAGTCTGCAAGACTATTATCCTTTCCTTTTATATATTCAAATATTACATTTGGATATATAGATGTAGTATCCATAAAATTTAGCCATCTTCTCTTACTACTAGCTTTTTGGTTTATTTTTTGATGAAATTTAACTATGGCCTCGCAGTCAGTTCTTACTAATATTTCGTTTTTATTTAAAACATATAACTTAAAACTATTTAGACCATATATTATTGCTAAAACCTCTGCATCTATACTACTCATATTTCCTTTCTCTTTATATTTTCCACTTTGGTAAGCACAAATCTTTTCTTCTGTCTTATCACTATATTTATTTGGTCTGGCTTTTAATACAGCTCCCCATTCTTGGAAACCTTCATCTGTCTCAATTATTAAATAATCTGTTTCTAATGGTATACTAAGTTCTGGAATATTTTTAACTTTTTCTTTAATTTGTTGTACTAATTTTATATCTTCTGTGTTAAAATGTTTTTGTCATTTGCTTCCTGTTTTTTAGTATAATGGTCCTGCTAATTTTCCTAAGTCTTTGATAAAGTTTCTAGCATAATTTACCAATCCTAAGAATTTTTGTAAATCTTTTGTCTTATCTAATTTATCAAGCATGTCTAAAACTTTTGTTGCTATATGTGGTTGTAATTTAACTTTTCCATCTCCTAATATTACTCCTAAAAAGTTTATATGGTTTTTGCATAATTCCATTTTCTTTTTACTTACTATTATTCCATTTTGTACGAATAATCTAAATATTGTCTGCAGATGTCCTAGATGATCTTTGATGTCTTTACTAAATACTAAAATATCATCTACATATACTAAAACAAATCGTTTATAGTCTCCAAATATACTATCCCATTTTCTTTGGAATATTGGCGCAGCAGTTTTTAGCCCAAAGGGCATAGCTAACCATTCAAAATGTCCTTCAGGACAAGTGAATGATGTCCATTCGATACTTTCTTTATGCATCTTAACCTGCCAATACCCTGACTTGCAGTCAAATTTGATGAACACTCTTTTTCCTTGGATTCGGTTTATTTATTCATTTTTATCTGGTAATTTATATGCGTCTATTCTTGTGTTATCATTTAGTCTTTTGTAATTAATTACCATTCTCGCTTTTCCTCTTACTATTTGACTATGATTTCTAACCATGAATGTTGTTGATCTATGTTTAGAAGTAGATCTCTTTATTACTCCTAAATTTAATAATTTTTTTATATGTACACCGAAATCTTCTAGATCTTGGTTAGTTGCTTCAATAGCAGCTGTTTTTATTATGTATTCAGGATTTATGATATCTAGTTTACAGACCACCTTATTATTCTCCCAATATTTTAAGGGTTTTTCTCCTATTATTTCCATTTCATCTAATATTTTTACTATATTATCTAAGTCTTTAGGACTTCTAATTGTACCTATCTTATCTATTCCTGTTTGAAAATTATAGAATTCATTTTCTACTTCTATTAAAGTATAATCGTTTTCCCTTATATCATATTCTTCCTTTCATCTTCTTCTTCGTATTGTTCTTTATTTCTTATATCTTTACAACATTGGCTTTTATTTTTGTAGTCTTTACAACATGTCTGTAATTTATCATTGTCTGGGGTGTTACTAGCTTGTCTTCCTTTTGTTTCAAAATTGATTGTTTGTACTGTGGTGTAAGTTAGATTTTTAAAGAATATAACTCCATCTCTTGTAATCAATGTTCCTCCATTATTTTGTATCATGAATTTTAATCCTAATACAAAATTTACATTTATGTTAAGGTCTCTTACCCATATTCTATCAAGGGTATACATTGGTTTATAAAATTCATTACATGTATTTACAAAACTTATATGTGTCTTTCCTATATAATGTTGATAAGTATTATACGTTCCATCCACTTGCATTGCTGCTATGGGCTTATCCAAGGTTTTTATTAATTTTTGTGGTAAAATCTTTTTGTTTATTATACTACCGGTACATCTTGTATCTACTAACACTAAGGTTTTGAATTCGATATCTTGTACTCTAAGTCTAGCCAATACTTTAATAGTAGTAAATTTTTTATCTTCGTTACATATTAAATTTTCATAATGATTTAACATTGTTTCTATATTCATTAGTTCTGCTTCTTGAGCAGATGTTTTGTACAACCCCCAGTCTTCTGTTCTTTGTACTGATTCCGTCTTGTTTTCTTCAAGTTTTGCTTTTCCTTTTTCTAACAACATCATCTTTTGTTCTAATTCACTCATTCTACTTTCTAGTGTTAGTATTCTTAAGTTTATTGTATCATTACTTACTTCTCTATGTCTTCTCCCCTCTTTTACTTTTATTTTTAATAGATTTTCTATGCATGTGATACATCCTTCAGCATAGCAAAACTTACATTTTGCCCTTTTTTCTCTACTTGGATACCATCTGCATAGAATACATTGGTTACTATCTATTCCTTTATGTCTTTCAAACTCATGGGTACATTCTTGTGAAATATTCATCATTGCACTTATTTGTAATTCTTCTAAATCTATGTTCTTTAATTCTAAGCCTATTTCGTTTACTAGTTCTTCATTATCTGAATCGGAGTCTTCAGACCTGTTCCTTTCTGCTATTTCTACACTTACTATTGAATAGATACTTTCATTATCTGACATATATTCATCTACATTAATTAATGTTTCTTGGAAATCTTCTATTAACTGTGAGTTTCTAGTTCTACTATTATTTCTTTTAGGACATACATTTGCTAAGTGTTCTATACTTCCACATGTGAAACATTCTAATCTATTTTTATAATTTCTATCGTTTCTATATTTTCTAACATGTCTATCTTTATTTAGATATGGTTTCTTAGTTGAAGACCTTCTTAGATAATATCTTCTATTATTATATTGTTGATCATAATAAGGTCTGCATTTCTTATATCTCTTTTTTGGTTTACTTTGTTCTTTGTCATAACTTTGGGTTGTATATGTAACATTTTTACAGAAACCCATTTCATTCTGTTTTAGTTGTTTCTGTATTTGTATATTTGTATATTTTTCTGTTAATATTTCCATTATATGTTGTACCTTGTGCCTTATAGACCATTTACCATTAGGATTTTGTATTACTCTGTCTTTTTTATACCATATTTCTTCTATTTCTCTTCTTAGAGCTCCTGGTAATTTATTAAACAATTTCTTTCCTAATTCCTCATCAAAAGAATTTCCGCTAATTGTGCAATAATAATAATAATCTTTTAGAAAGTTTTTGATATGGAACCAACTTGTAATGCTTAACTGTTCTAATTTGATTAAAGCATTTCTTTGTAATACTACTAAACCACTATTTGGATCTTCTCCCGTAATTAGACTATGTATCTTATTTGTAAAATTGTATGGGTTTGCTCCCATGTTTACTAATGCTTGGAATTCTTGTGGGAAAGTAGATTTATATGCTTCCCATAAGGCTTTTATTGATTCTCCTAGAAAGGTTTCCATGTATTTATACATTGTTTCTGCATCTGCATCTTGGTATGTTTTTATATAGTCTGCGACTACTATTCCTTTCCATAAGTCTATCACCACATTCCACATTTGTGGATCATGTGCATCTATGTTTAATATTTTTCCTTTACTTCCCCCTTCTTCTAACCTGATAGGTTCCTCTATAGGCATTCTTCTACCCATTGGTCTTACATTTTCTATTACCGTGTCAGGATTTACCCTAAATACTCTTCTTCTTGGTACATTTCATGTACTTGTGTCTATTGTATGGGGTTGGGCTGTTCTTTGGAATGGACTAGCACTTGAACTTGTGGATTCCATAAATTCTTTTTGACTTAGTATAGAATTTCTTTCTGTTTCATCTTCGCTAACATATATGGCTTCTATTATTTCATCAAGGCTTGCTAATCTTTCATGGTTATTATATTCTTCTCTATATCCTAGATTATCTGTTCTGAACTTGCATGTTTTAAAATGTCTTTCTACCTCTACTATACCCATATTTCCTATTCTACACCCTTTACATTTAAACTTCATATCTTTATTACCTTTATATCTCCTTTCTGCTTCTTGTAAAGCTTCATCTACTTCATATCCTTCTTGTATTATTTCTATGTTCATAAGCTCTTTTTCTGTTTCTAATTCGATTTCGTCTTCTATAACTGTTTGATTAGAGTAGTTATAATTTGTAAATCTTATAGTTGTTTCTCCTTTTGTATTAGTATACATTAGATGAGAGTCTGGTGTGAGTACTTTCTTTTAATTAAATTATTCTAAATTTCATTCTAGTCCTGCATATTCTTCTGGGTTTATTTTTATTGGTTTTATTAGCTTTATGCCTTTGTTTCCCATTACCTCCACCACATCTTCTACTTTTAATCTAAACCTTGTATTACTACTTAGTGCCATTTTTCCAATGAAACCTGTACACATAAGTAAATTGTTTCCGCTATTCATTTCTTCGTATCCTTTAGTCTGTATTCCTATTTTTATATGATTTCCGAATTCTTGTAAATTGATCATAAAGTCTGGACTAATGTAAAATAATCCTCCAGTATTGGTCATATCTACTTCTGTGAATCCGATAATGGATTTCTTTAAATCAGACCACCTATCATAATATATTACTATTAATACTTTGGTTCCTATATTCTTTCTAGTTAAACCTTTTAATCCTACTACTATTAATCCCATATGCATTAATGTCATTTTGTTTTGTGTTATTCCTCTTAAAGATTATAGGTTTACTAGATTCATAGTAGTTATTTCTTTTCCTATGGCTGAAATTTGTTCTTCTCTATAATGTCTATATAACTGAGTATGTGTAACATCCGGCAATGTGAAATAATTGAAGAGGCTTAGAATTGGAAATTTTCATTTTTGGAAAGAATTTTAAAGATCTGGAAAATTGACTATGGGAAAAAGTGAGTTTTTGGCCAACTTTGAGCAGTCATAAATCCTCTCTCAGGATGAGTTAGAAGTATTTCCAGTTATTTTTGCGAAGCTTGTGGAATGATCTTTCCAAAGCAACCGAGTTTGCTCGATTCTGAGTTCGTATGAGTGAGATATACCCTTTGAAAGTTGGGCAGTTGGCAGGGAATCCGTCCGGAAATTTTAAGGGCATTTTGGTCTTTTCCCTAACCAATTCTTTTGGTTATATAAATGTGTTAGACTGATTTTTTTGATCGGTTTTTACCATTTTAAAAAAGTGAGAGTAAGGGTTTTGAGTGAAGAGGAGAAGAAGAAGAGAAGAAGAAGAGAAGAAGAGGAGAAAGAGGAGATCAACCAAGTTTTCGTCGTGGATATTGTCGGGGGTGATCCCTATCAAGGTATGTGAGTTCTTGGTGTGGGTTGATCCTTTCCCCCACACACCAAACTTGTTTTATTTTTTTTGAGAAAAGGTTGGTCATGTTGTTGGAGTTGTTGGGTTGTGTTGTTGGTGTTGTTGATTTGTGTTGTTGAAGTTGTTGGAAGTTCTTGTTGGTTTAGTACATGATTTGATTGTGTTTTTGAGTTGAATCAAGTGTATGTTAAGGGTTTTGATGATCCTAAGTGTTTGGGGGATGAAGCTCGGAAGTTTAGAAGGTTTAGAGTTGGAGAAAAGGAGGAGAAAAGTCAAGTTTTCGGGGAAAAGGGCTGGGGCGTCGCGCCAGCCAGCGCGCCCCAAAAGGGACTCTGAGGTCCAGCCCTTGGGGCACCGCCCCTACCAGAGCCCCAACCAGACCTCTCTGAAGTTTGAGGTCTGGCGCTCCGCGCCTTGCAGAGCGCCAAGGACCCTAACCTACCCCTTTCATTCCCCACTCTTCCATGCATATTCCATGGTATTGTACCTATGTTTCATAGTTGTTTCCGACACTCCAAAGTACGTCTAAACATCAAGAATCCCTCCATAACATGTGATCAAACATCTTGAATTCATAATTCCAATTCAAGTGAAGTTAGTTTCCAATTCAAGTGAAGTTCGTTTCCAAGTCAAGTGAAGTTAGTTTCCAAGTAAAGTCGAGTTAGAAGTCAAGTGAAATTAGAAGTCAAGCTTAGAAGTTAAGTCCAAGCAAGTCTTCAAAGTTTCAAGAGTCTTCATTGAACGTTTTAACTTCATTCTAAGGCTCAAGTTCCAAGTTAAGTATAGAGTTTCAAGTCAAGCTAAGAGTATAGAGTTTCAAGCTAAGTAAAGAGTCTCTAGTTTCAAGTTTAGTAAAGAGTAAAGAGCATATAGTTTCAAGTCGAGTAAAGAGTATCGAGTTTCGAGTTAAGTCAAGAGTCAAGAGTTGAGTTCATTTCTCAAAAGTAATTAGGGAACTAAGTATTTCCCAAAGAAGTTTATAAGTGTTTTCACATTTAAGTTAAGAGGAAATTGAGATTTCCAAAAGAGTTTTGAGAAGTTCGAGCACTATCTCTTTTAAAAAGAAAAGATGAGTTTTGCAAAAGAGTTTCTAAAATATGATTAGTATGACAAATCGAGTATGTCATCAATGTTTAAACAGTATGGTCTCTAGATATACCATCAATGTTTAAGCAGTATGAATATCCCGAGTCATCAATGATCATATTAAAAATATGGTTTTGATTTGTTCTTTTTAGAAAGAGTTTTCAAGTGCCTTCGGGCTAAGTTTTGAGTAATTATCTCAACTAAAGAAAGATGTGTTTAAAACACTTATGAGCTAAAGTATTTTTGGGAGTAGTCTTGAGCACCGAATCGGGGGAGCGTTCAAAGAACTCACAGCCCCCATAGAACCATGTGTTTTATAAGGAAAGTAGATTTTGACTAGTTTAGAGTCGCCACTTAATTTTTAAGAAAAATCAAGAAAACTATTGTTTTCAAAAGACTAAAACAGTAAATCTATTGAAAACTATAAGGGGGTTCGGGGTTCTTATTAATATTCTAGGAAGGTTTTTAAAGCACCTAGAATATCCGCTAATGCGGTTATCCGACAATTAATTTATTTGGCTAAAATAATTTTAACTTAGTTTGAATTGCAAAATTGAACTATTTTGTAGTTAGAACTATATTTAAAAAAAGAAAATTATTGAAATATTATCTAAGCAAAATATTTTGTAAAACTTATTTATTTGTTCATTTATTTGTTTAGTCAAGTAAAGAATGAATAGTTTGGTTAAGTGATTAATTCAAAATGGATGTCTTTTGAGGATTTGAATTTTTAAAACCTTAAGATTAAGCGGCAAATATTAACGAGCACACAAACATAATAAAGTAAAGAGGGAAAGAGACTCGAGCCCAAGTTTGGTTTTTCTGTCCGCCTGGACCAATACTTGGGCCCATTTCATTTTGGGCCTTCGGCCCATTTGAGTCACCTGCACCTGTCCTATACTAACGTAAATAAATACTTTTCTTTGGGCCTTAGGCCCAATTCTTTCACCTGTCCTAGGAACTAACAAGTATAGCAACTAAATGGGCTTAGGCCCAATAAATACAAAATACAATTTGGAATTAAAAGTGGGCCCTTGGCCCAAAGTTTTTTAGCTCTCCAATCTGCTCCAATATTTTTTAAACTCCGAGACCTGTTCGTCTATTTTATAATTGGTTGACTCAAAAGAAGAAATTTGAGCCTTTATGGCTCTCCCGAAATGTAAGAAAGAAGGTAGGAATTCGTAGTGAACCCGGACAGATTTCACATGCAACAAAAGATAAATGGATTAGTATGCAATCCAACTTTGTACATAACAAAAAAAAGGGAGAAGCAAATTCACTTATGAAAAATAAAATAAAATAAAATAATAATAATAATAATAATAAAAAGGAAATAATAATAAATAACTATCCATTGACTCAAACGGTGCATTAATAGGCCATTCCAACAAGAGGAGCATACCGAAACAGATTGTAACATCAATACTTTAAAGAGGTGATTAAGAGGGCCCAATAGTCACTTATTTTTGACAATTAATGAATTGATATGCTAACTGATAATACAAATATGAAAGATGAAAATTACACATCCATGGGAGAAGTGACACGCATACTACACTACCATATCTTAAAATAAAATTAGCGAAAGAACTATATTAATCAACTTAAAATAAAACGACTACTAAGACTTGCAATTTGACACTATGAAATAAATTTTTTTTTTAGAACGTTAGACGGATGCATATAATATAGGTCCCACGTCCTATCTCCTTTCTTTTATTTATACCTCATAACTTCTTTCATTTTTTTTTATATATATATTTTTTTTCATGGCAAAAACATTTTTTTTTTTTTTTAAATGCTAATTACTTTATTTGTTTACCAAATATGGAAAAAATTACGTCCCTTCTTTTTAGGTTTGTTATGTATCTAAAAATTGTATAAATATAAATAACACTATAAATCATAATAACTAGCAACTTGAATATTTAAAAGTTGTATAAAAAATTTAATTGACTCTCGAAATTCTATTGGTATCAATTTATAAATCATAATAATTAACAATTTTATTTTAAATTTTTTTTTTTTTTAAAAAAAGGCATAAAATACATATAAAAAATCACTTGACTCTAAAAAAATTTCTTATCAATGCTACATAAATTGGGACATTTTACACATAGATAAAACAGCAAGTTAAATGCTAATGATATACAATAGAGACTCATACGATTTGTAGGCATGTTGCTATGTCATATATTAACCATGGTAGTTGATTAGAAGGCTTAAGCTTACATGAGTGGCAACACTAAACAATAACAAATTTAGATACAAAATACTTGACACTTAAATACTTTTATTTTTAGGCTTATGACAAGGACAGAGGCACGTTACCTACAAATTTGAATTAACACAAGTGATACCTTTAAATTAATATTTTTTATCTATGGTACAAACTAAAACTAGACAAAACTAAACTAGCAATCATATGATTTCAAACAAATTTGATCAGATCAAACAGCAAATTAACAATAAGCTTTGAAAGGGCAAGTATTCTGCTAACAACAATCGCGGACAGCCAATAGACCAAAATAATGATCTCCGAGGCTAGAATCGATATCCCTAAATTCTAAAGCGGGACACATGAGATCAAAGAAAAGCCGGGAATTCAAGAAAACAAACGATGATAGACAAATGTTGACTTATCGTAACATAGCAATATAGATAGACGACCCTCCCTTCTAATGTTCAATGAATGCTCAAACGATGGTGCCGAGACGAATGTCATGCTTTTTGTGTAACCACAGGGGAAGCGATGCATTTATTTAATATTAGCGATATTTCACACTCAAACGAGAATGAGCCAATTAACAAAATTAACATAATAGGATAGGGAAGTGTATAAAGTCCAGACATAAGCAAGATATAACCTTGACCATTGCAGATTAAATGAGGAAATATGAGAAAGATGGACATGCTTCAATATTTACCAAGACATCAAACCAACACCGAGACAAGGACACAAATAACAGAATAGAGAATGCCGTGTTCGAGATGGATTAAACACGAGGGTTAAGAAGCAAACATTTTGGATCTAATCTGAGACGGCAAGAAGCAATATAAATTAAAGCTAAATATTCCACGGAAAACAGATTTTCAGGCTCCGACAAACCCATAACAAGTACTCTCTGTGATTCTGCTCTTTTCAAATAGAAATATGAGTGACCAACAACCACGAACCAAAGCAACAACAAACCCGATAACACATCTTGTACTTCGAACAATTAAGACGCATTTAGTTTGAAACCAATCGTCCATCGTTCAACATCAGCAATAAATCAAAAGGAAAGAATCGAGATATTTGAAAAAGGAATTTTACCTATTTCGGGGCAGCGAACTGAACAAGAATGAGCAAGGACGACTTCACCACTACGTAAACTTGACCACGAGCAGCGATTAAGAAACCTGGACAGAATGTCGAACCCAAAATACTAAAAACTAGTTCTCTTTTCTCGAAGTGTATTTCGTATGTATTTTAGCTATTTTTCTTAGATTGATCTTAGTATTTTTTGCTCTAAAATTTCAACCCCCTTCAATGGAGAAAGAGGAGGTATATTTATAGGGGGGAATTAGGGTGAAAATTGGATAGGAACAAGGGTCAAAAGCGGAATTCTCCCTCGGTTTGAAAATTTTTTTCCCATCCAAGAATGGGGAAAAAGGTTGTTGCTTGTACAGGATTTCAACTAAAATCCCCCAAAATCCGGATGATGGGATCAAGGTGGATGGCTTGACAGGCGGCTATGGCAGGTGAAAGGCTGTTCGAACTGCTCTGGCCGAGGAGGAAGACGCGGAAAGCTGCTGCTTTGACGTTGAAATTAGAAGGAGAGGTCGGGTCGGGTGCTGTTGGTTTGCTGAAAATTCTGGGTCGATTTCTGGATTTGCAGCGCTAAGGAGAAGAAGAACGTGTACAGTGGGGCGGGTAAAAAAAAAAGGAATTAAAGAGTGGGCTGGGAGAATTTTGAAAAGTGTTGGAATATAGCATAATGTATTGTATGGGTCGGCTGGGAATTGGGAGTTGGGCTTGGAAAATTGGATTGGAAGTAATCCAAAATTGGACTATTGAATTGGGTAAGCATTTGACTAAAAATTGTTATTAAATAGCAGTCAAATGGATTTCAATTATAGCCGAATATAATTTAGTTGGTGAATTCGGCTAAATTTTAAACAAGATAAGTTAATATGAATTAAATATTGAGCTTCTTAATCTCAACGAAATAAAACCATTAACTTAATTATAAACTAACTAATTCAATTACAAAACTAATTAACTAGAAATTATAACTATAGCTTAAAGTAAATTAATAAAATATTTAACTAAAATGTGAAATCTTTTGTGATGATATTTCAAATATTTATAAAATAACGTGATTGCAAAAATATACATATTTATTATTAAAAATGATAATTACTTTAAAAATAACTTGAAAGTATTTTGGATTCCATAAAACTCATTAATTCAAAATTATAACCATCCCTAATATTTATAATATATATATATATATATATATATATATATATATATATATATATATTAGACGATTTTTGAATAATCATAAAATATACTAATTATATACATGATTATGTAAAACATATGTATCATCTAAAATTTATGAAAAGTGACAAACTATTTAAAAATCTTGCAAACTATATTATTATTATTATTTATTTATTTTTATTATTATTATTATTAATATATATATATATATATATATATATATATATATATATATATATATATATATATATATATATATATATATATTTATAGAAATTTTATAAAACTAATAATTTTAAATCGTTTGAAATTGGAGAAGCTCGAAATGATTAATTTATATTGTGGAGGGTCAAAATTGGGTGTCAACACCATGTAGCCAACATGGGATTCTCGGGTCATACTTTTTAGATGACCACGAAAGTTAAGCTAGCGGATCCACTAAGTAATAGTAAGGTCCTATATCACGGCAAGGTATAGGATGGTCCTTGGGCAACGTGAGGTAAAACGTTGTATCACCACTTAGTTTCATAGTGGTGGTTATCGGTTAGAGAAACTCCCACAGCAGTAGAAAGAGCTTGGTTCCTCGATAAGTTCTGCTTAGTATGGATGGGGGTATGGGACTTCATTCATGCATTGCACAAGTAGATTTTGAGAGGAAGCATGGTATTTTCATGATATTATAAATATGATTTTTACGTCATGTTTTAATAGTTTTAAAAGCTTTATATATTGCATGTGTCTTATTGCTTTATATTGAGTTCAGTTATTCATGAGTTGAACAGAGCCAAGGTAAGTTCTCTTTTGTATCCCTTTCAAGCTTAAGTTGTTGTTAGCTTTCCAGCTCGCATACTCGTACATTCCATGTACTGATGCCAGTTGGCCTGTATCATCTTATGATGCAGACACAGGTACCCAGGATCAGCATTCAGCACGTCGTTGATCCAGCTGAGCACTCCAGAGTTAGTGGTGAGCCTCCTTGCATTCCGGAGGACTCGATTATTTTATGTTCTTAAGTTTTGTTTTATTAGGATGTTGCGGGGTCTGTCCCAACATCCATCTCAGTATTTTAGAGGCTTCATAGACAGTCAGTCAGTTAGTTTTGAGTCTCTCTCTTCTATGCATATATGTAAATATTCTATTTTGAGACTCGAGTTGCTGATTTAGCCAAATTTTATCAGTTGGGTTGTTTTTAACCTTCCTTTGCATTGAGTTATGATGTTGAGTTAAGTTTCCGCTGAGTTAAGAAAGTCAGGCCAAGGGTTCGCTTGGGGCCAGCAATGGTCTCCGAGTGCTGGTCTCGCCCAGGGTGTAGGCTCAGGGCGTGACAGTATGTCTAGCAAAGTATCCTGTAGCATATAATATTTTTGGGTTAAGTAGGTTTAACTGATTCTATTGGAATATTTTTAGGTCTTTATCGATATATGTTACTTGGTTTAACTCTTGAATTTGCTTATTCTCTTGTTTGTTTCTAGTTAATATTCTTGATATAAGGTTATTTCCTACTCTATTATTAGAAAAACTTACTCGTGGTCTTTCTTCGACTGTTGTTCTTCTACTTGAAAGAAAGTCCATTTTTTAGGTTTTCTAGCTGCTATTTGTTTTTCTTTATATGGAGTGATAAACTTTAGTGAAAAAACTCAGGAACAAGATAAGAATATAATAAAAGTACTAGAAATAATAGAACTAGCTCAACATAAACATAAAAAGATATTAGAAAAATTGGAACAAAACTTTGATTTCTTAAAATCACAAGAATTAGAAATAGATAGAAAACTCCAATACTTGAATAATAAATTTAATATAGAAAAGATACCTACAAAAGTTGAACTAGGAAAGCTAATAAAAACCATAACAGACAAGTCTAACGAATTAGTTACAACAATCACTAGGCAAGTAGAAATAGTAACTACTGAAGTAGACGAATTAAAAAAGGCAATACAAAGACTAGAAGAAAAACTCCTTTCATGAATGAATGATTTATGTCAAGCCCTAAAATTTACAGCTAGCATCCAACCAGATCTGCAAGGATTGTCTGATCACCAACCTGCAAGTAAATCAGATCAAGTAACATATATATATATTATATGAAGATCCTAACCTCAAAATTCAATTATCCTTTTGCCCTTAATTTTCAAGTTGATGATGCATTATTTACTTTAAATGCAATAATGGCTAAATAATGGATTAGGAGAATAAGGAATGTCGGAGTGTATTTGATTTATTAATGTATTCTTAATAAATACTAAGTAATGGTTATGATAACCAACCTTATAGTAGACTTTTCTGCTCCTATGTTTAAAAAATGAAAATTTGACCATTCACATTCTTATGAATGATAAGGACTCACATTTAATATGGATTTTTATATAAAATTTTAGTTACAAAAGAGTGATAAATAGGATAATTATGTTCCATTTCATCACACTTCTAACTTCACAAGAATAAAATTTTAGAAATATGACATATTTACATAAGAATACAATATCATCCTTTTCTCCTAGAATAGTAAGAATATGGTACTGAGGTTGATATTTATTTTCTTCCATATAAATAATTGTTTTTTAATTGTATGTTATGATGGTTTAAAATGATGATTTAGGATACTAGCTTTATAAAATTATTCCTACAATTGTATTTCTAAAAAAAGGGTTAGTTAAATGCTTACACTTTAAAATGTGTATACGTATTGTATTTGTGCTTAATTTGGGGTAAGATTCTTTAGAGCTATTTGTAGTAGTATCATGTCGTGTTGTAGTTGTACAAACAGCCACATATTTATTATTTGATTACACATTGCACCTATATAACTAAATTTAATTGTTTTTTCTAAGTTTAGGCAATCCTTAATAATTTGTATTGAACAATTAAGTCATTTAAGTAGTTGCTTAATTATTTGTCGAATTCAATTTGTACTTCTTTCTTCAAATTTATATTACCCTTTCCACACATGTTTAATATTATCTTATTAAATTTTTAAAAAAATATGCTAGCAGAATTGGGACACACATGTAATGCACGTGCCCTGAAACTAGTATATATATATATATATATAAACTTACTATAGGCACAGAGCAAACATTTTTTGATTTCTTCTCTATCAACTTAATTCATTTCGGTGCAGAAATGGGTTATGGAAAACTTGTATTTTTTATGCTATATACCTTTCTATGTCAACTTGTTTTCTCCTCATCCTTACCTCATTTGTGCCCCAAAGATCAAGCTCTTTCTCTTCTACAATTCAAGCACATGTTTACCATTAATCCTAATGCTTCTGATTATTGTTACAGCATAACAGACCAGAGGATTCAGTCATATCCACGAACTCTTTTATGGAACAAGAGCACAGATTGTTGCTCATGGAATGGGGTTCATTGTGACGAGACAACAGGACTGGTGATTGAGATTGATCTCCGTTGCAGCCAACTTCAAGGCAAGTTTCATTCCAACAGCTGCCTCTATCATCTCTCCAATCTCAAAAGGCTTGATTTGTCTTATAATAATTTCTTTGGATCGCTCATTTAACCTAATTTTGGTGAGTTCTCTAGCTTGACGCATTTTGATTTGTCAGATTCAAGTTTTACAGGTCTAATCCCAATAGAAATCTCTCACCTTTCTAAATTACACGTTCTTCGTATGGGTGATCAAAATGGGCTTAGTCTCTTCGAGCATTCCTCTGAATTTCTCTTCTTATTTAAAAACTCTAAGGCATCTAGACACACATTTACGTGGGGTATTGCCCGAAAGAGTTTTCCACCTTTCCAACTTAGAATCTCTCGATTTATCAGGAAATCCCCAGCTCACTGTTAGGTTTCCCACAACCATTTGGAATAGCAGTGCATCACTCATGTACTTATATCTCGATAGTGTTAATTTTACTGGTAGGATACCTGAATCATTTAGCCATCTAACTGCACTTCATAACTTGGACATAGGTTATTCTAATCTGGCAGGGCCTATTCCAAAACCTCTATGGAATCTCACCAACATAGAGGTTTTGTACCTTGGTTATAACCATCTTGAAGGATCAATTTCCCAGTTCTCGAGATTTGGAAAGCTCAAGGAGTTATCACTTGAAAATAACAACTTTGATGGCCGACTTGAGTTCTTATCCTTTAACAGAAGCTGGAAGCAACTTGAAGCATTAGATTTTTCATCCAATTTCTTAACTGGTCCAATTCCATCCAATTTGGTAAGTGGACTACGAAATCTACAATCACTCTACTTGTCATCAAACCACTTGAATGGGACTATACCTTCCTGGATATTCTCCCTCCCATCACTATATTTGCTACACTTGAGTGATAACCATTTCAGTGGAAAAATTCAGGAGTTCAAATCCAACACGTTGTCTGAAGTTGATCCAAGACAAAATCAGCTGCAAGGTCCTTTACCAAATTCACTCCTAAACCAGCCAAACCTAGCATTTCTTCTCCTTTCGCACAATAATATTAGTGGACATATTGCTTCAACTATCTGCAATCTGAAAACACTAATAGCTCTAGACTTGGGAAGTAACAATTTGGAGGGAACAATCCCACAATGTTTGGTTGAGATGAATGAATACCTTTCGGATTTGGATTTGAGCAACAATAGTTTTAGTGGGACAATCAGTACAAATTTTAATATTGGAAACCCCAACTCACGGTCATTATCTTGCATGGGAATAAGCTAATGGGGAAAGTCCCACAATCTTTGATCAATTGCAAGTATTTGACAGTTCTTGATCTAGGTAACAATCCATTGAATGACACATTTCCATACTGGTTGGGAGACCTACCTGATTTGCAGATTTTAAGCTTGAGATCAAATAAGTTGCATGGTCCCATTAAATCTTCAGGAGATTGAAATCTTTTTGCGCAGCTTCAAATTATGGATCAGGACGTTTATTTGGGAATTTGCCAATGGATTTAGTGGCAATTTACCAGGAAGTTTATTTGGGAATTTGCAAGCCATGAAGAGAACTGATGAAAGTACAAGAACCCCACAGTATGTTTCTGATCAATATATGTTTTTTCATGATTATGTGATGACAATTACAACAAAGGGACAAGATTATGATTCTGTTCCAATTTTGGCTTCTAACAAGATTATCAATCTCTCAAAGAACAGATTTAAAGGTCATATTCCTAACATTATTGGAGATCTCATTGGACTTCGTACGTTGAACTTATCTCATAATGTCTTGGAAGGTCATATACCAGCATCATTGCAAAATTTATCAGTACTCGAATCATTGGATCTCTCATCATATCATATTTCTATTATATAGAAACCTGAAGAGGAGGACGACCAAGGGCAAAACGGTAAATTTACACTAACAAATGGACAGATTTCAATTCCAAACGCAAGATTATCATATTTCTATTATATAGAAACCTGAAGAGGAGGACGACCAAGGGCAAAACGGTAAATTTACACTAACAAATGGACAGATTTCAATTCCAAACGCAAGATTTCTAGACCCATTCATCTTCCATCTTCTAGAACCATCCGTCTTCAATCTTTCACACTCCAAACAAAAGATTTCAACTCATTCCAAGCACAAATACTCAAACATGATTCTAAAAGCATCATTTCCTCCATCTCTCTCGTTCCAACAACAGTTAATCAATTCGCAAGTCTTCATAATTTTAGGTATGTCCCAAATTTATGGCTGAAATCCATTGCTGATGTGAAGGTTTATGTTTTCCTGACATATCTGCGATTTTGTTGATTTATCGAGAAGAAAATAACATATTACTAACTACTAATTGATCTAACAAAGAGTTCACATTTTATGAAATTGAACTGTGTTTGTTTATCCATAGGAATGAAATCTTCCAAAACTTTCTCTAAAGAGAAAAAAGATGTACAATCGCGTATGTAGTTACACATCTATCTAGAAGGATCCAAATACCATCTCTTCCCCGGCATTTTCACTATCCGACCCGAGCAAATGTTAAGAATTTTCACCGATAAACAGGGATGGAATCCATCTGGGCTGATGGAAAAGACTGAGCCGATTTCAACTTATGCTCCATCAAACTTTAGTACTGAAAATCAGCTATCACCGCCACGCTACTTGTACTGTAGCTGCTTCAGGTGTTGTAATTGCCACTGTTTCTGCTACTTCTACTCCTACCCATAATTCGTTAATCAAAGTCTCTTGATTGCTCATAAATATACAGGTGGCTTTCAGTATATAATAGTGTTGTGGGATATGGTCAATCAGTGAACTGAATACAATTTTGGTTTGTATTATACTATTCATCATATTGTTGAATCAAAAATCAGTTGATGATCTTATACCTTTTGTTGGTTATAGTGAGATAAAATAGTTTTACTGGTATTTGTAGAATTAGGTAACAATTGAATGCAATCTATTCTTCAATCATGATAGATACGAAGAAACCCATCCGCTTTGGTCTTCAAGGTTATGGTGACATTCCAATTTTCTTGATTTTTCAATTTCTTATAAGAGGTCTATTAGTTTTATTACTTCAGTAACATTACATTATTTGGATAGGATTAACATCGCCTTAGAAAAATTAAAGAAATCATTTTGTACACCCCTACACAACCAAAGATAAGCAAGAAATAAAAGGTTCTCTAAAAAAAACTCTTTAGCATCTATACTAACTGAATCCTTATAACTGCACAAAAGTCACTAGAAATCGAAGATCCTGATATGAACATATTTTCCGCACCTTCAAGGCTTTCTTGTTCATTTTCCTTCAAAGTATGCACATAACAGTAAGCTACATCCCATCGAACAGAACTTTAGATTACATGCCTTTTATCTTAGGTTTAGGTTTAAAGATTTATATATAGCCGTACTTAATTTTATTTATTTGGTAAAGTCATTTTTCTTGAAGATTGTACTTTGTGAAAGATGTAGCTTTATTTATTTGAATAAAAACTTTGTGAACTTCTAAAAGGAACCCTTTTGAATTATGTTTTTTTAGAAGACTATATTTATACCATACAATGCTAAGCTCCATAAACTCAAGTAGTCAGAGCAAACTGATAGCATTAAACTGACACATTATACTTAGCGTTGAGTCAGTCTGAGACATAATTGCATCCAAATATGTAGCATGCTATACATCACTCTTAGAGGTAATCTATGTAAGTATCAACAAAGAAAACAAAAGCTTAAAGCTAATCAGAAAATCTCCTTACTTTTAATTGTTAGCGAACGATTCTCATTAACATCGTCGCATCCTTTATAGTTTAGCTAAATTCTTCTGCTTGCTGTGACTTTATTGCATTCCTCTTCTCCCTTAAGTCATCTACTTCATACTGGCCACTAAAATTTTTAATCAACTTTTATAGTGATGATGATGCAGGGCTACTAAAATAGAGGTCTCCAAACTCGGATGGTAAGTTAGATGAAGTTAGATGCTTAGGTAACGAGGGAAACCTACATCATTGAAGGCTGCTTGTGAAGCTTTGGCCGGTGCAGTTTCTTAATCTTTCATGAAGATCATCTTTGGAATCGCAACATCCTTTTATAACACAGGTAAACAACATGTAAATTTGATCCTTTACTTTATTCCAATTTGTTTAAGTTGCCAAGTTTAACATAGTCATTAGCTTCATGATTGTTCAACATCTAGCCGTGATCTATATTATTACTAACCATGAAACAATTTCATAAACATCTTGTCAGTGGATGCTTTAGGCAAAATGATTATAAAGGGGATAGTGCCTCCCTACCCTCACAATGTAAGGTAAGGGCATAGTACACTCTACCCTCTTTAGACCTCACCTTTGGGATTATACTGGGTTGTTGTTGATTACAAAAGGGACAGTAGTGGGCTAATAATTTTGTAGTCTGAATAGAGATAGGTTCATCTTTCCTTATTCCAATTTGTTTAACTTATCACTCTGTCTCCGATCTCCCATATTTTACAATGAGAGAAAATTAAAGGATCTCATATCGCAAATACCAAGATGTTCTTGGCATATACTTTGGCTTCAAGTTGACTGGTGAATGCCATATAAGTAAGTGTCCGTATGGAGAGAGATATGCAGACACACCCGAGCTAACAAAAAACTTTTGCTTTCAGGGAAATGTGACCTTACAAGAGTAGAAAGTCCAAAGCTATTCAAACAGATAATTTAAATAATGGAAGTAGGCACCCCTTCCCCTGGAGAACTTCAAAGGATATGAATGTACAAGGAATAATGTGAATAGAAGTAAATGCTTATGCAACCACACATGCTCCCAAATAATTTTTTTGATGACAATGGAAATCCGCAGCTGCTACCCTTTGGGTGCGCACAAGGTAAAACTCCCGCTTCTATGCAATAGCTCGCAAACCACATAGGAGAGGTAACACACACTAAGCAAGCCCGGTGCGACGAGCTCGACCCAGAAGGCAAACCCCCTTCTCGACCTGTCTTTTCAGACTCATTCCCTTTCTCTTTTGAAACAATCTTAGTTCAAGCACTGGTGTATAGCATCATTCAATTTACCGTCGGGGAATAGAATGGAGCGGACTAATACTCTATTCGAAATATCATAAGAGAAGAAAGTTGGCAGGTAGTCTAACCCTGAAAAGAGAAGACTCATCGACCCCTACTACCGGTCCCGCATTTGAATCTGAGAAAGAAAGAGAGTCTCTCCCTAAAGCCCTAAAGTCTCATTCCACGGGCGATGAGCTTTGAAGATATGATTTTCTCGTTTGGATTATTTGGCAAGGGGTTTCGAACTTGAAACCTCCAACATGGAAGTCTCAAGCCCAAATAATTATGACAATACAAAATAAAATTGTGATAGAATAGTTTATAATAGATGAATTATCACTGGTGGGAAAGACTCTTCCGTCTTCCTCAGTCTGATGCAAAATCAGAAACTACTTGTTATCATCAACAAGAAGAGAAGGAACATCGAAAAGGTAGTTTTGGAGATTACTTTTAATGTCACACCATGATCAGAGAACCAGGATATTGTATCCATTAGACCATCAAAATCTGCAAACGATTTTAGTTTCTGTAAGCTTGACTTATATGTTGTATTGCTTCTGAATTACCACATATCTGAAGTTGAAAATGATACTCGACTATGAGCATCTTTTAGGAAAGAAAAGAGAAAAGAACACAAACATACTTGTATTCTTGACTCAATTATTTTAGTTGATTCTAATAAACGATAGCCTACAGACAAACATCCTACTCAATTAGTATAGAGGAATGTGAAACCTGGGCTGAGGGAGTTAAGACACCAAACAAAAAATTATACTATTTCAACTCAATAATTTATTTGTATCTTTAATTTGTCATGTGCAAACCTAGGCTAAAAATCATTTATCTTCAAATCCCTAAGGTATACAATGTTAGTAATAATAATTAGCAGTATTTTCTGAATTTCAAAAATTACAGATTAATAAAAGTCACTTTTCCAGAATTGCTATAATCTAAGAACTTAAAGCTTTGGGGCACCAATTCTACAATTTACTATATAATAATGTGAGAATGATGAGGTCGAATGATTGATTTATAACTGAACTGATATTTTATTCACTTGAAGAAGTTATAGATGCTTAATACTACAATTTATGGTGAAGCACTATAAATTTCATGAATATTTGTATAGGGTTTAGGTCCCTTGATTTTGTGACATTGTTATCAGTTAAATTTTTATTTTTTAACTTTGCCATCTTAATCAACTTTATAAAAACTCTCACTTACAGGAAAATAAATGGTCTGTTGGAATGCCTCAATACATTCATCTGTGTTGTAAAACATGATGAAATCTTAACTTTTAAGTTCTTGAATGGAGAGGTTTTTTTGCAGTTTGGCATGAATTGTGAACTTGCTGATTAAATTTTTTTTCCGATACATTTGAATTTTTGATATATAGTTAGTTTAAGTACTAAATGATGTTTCATAGTTTCTCACATCTAAATGATATTACAAACTACTGTGAGATGATGCATTGTATTTAATTTTTGCAAATATATCATGTAGAACACATGTGTCTACTTTCAATTTTATACAAGTTTAAGTGCCTACTTATGCACACCCAAAAAGTTAAAAAACATAAACACTTAAACTTGACTCCAGCTGACAACTATGACCTTTAACTTTAAGTGTGCACAAGTAGACACTTAAACTTGTATAAAATTGAACAAATAGACACATTCGTCCTATATGGCAATTTTGCGTCCTACGTGGCGTCCCATGTGTATTATGCCACATATGACATGTGTGTCTACTTGTTCAATCTTATACAAGTTTAAGTGTCTACTTGTGCACGTCCAAAATTAAAGGTCATAGTTGTCAGCTAAAGCCAAATTAAGATTAATATTTATGTATTATGCCTAAATCATAAGAACTTAGTTATAACAATGTATATAGAATTCCATATATAATCAATGTATACTATATATACACTGATTATTCATAAATTATGGCCAGATTTTGTAGAAGATAAATATTAGAATTTATTTTTTAAATGGGCCTAATGTATAAGTGCAGAATGGTTATTTGTAAAAAGGATATTTTGTGCTACTATTTAAACATTGTGTCTAGTTTTTCTTGATATATGTGGGAAAATGACCCTTTTAAGTTTAAAATACCTATTTTCTTTCTAACTCTTTTTTATTATTTTATTTTATTCATGATACCCCTCTTTTAAAATTCTAAAGCTATAAAAGCAAAATAATAATAATAATAATACTAATAATAATAATAATCAAAATGGTGTCGTACAAGTCATAACAAATCGATATAATTTTATACTATATTGTCATATGATTAATTACGAACTTTCATTAACAATACCTCATTTTTTTTATGTACCTTTTCTTTATTTATTTTATTTCACTCGTAATACTTTTCTCTCTTTGTTTATTTGGTTTCACTGTGACATCTCTTGATTCAAAGCTACAAAAGAAAAAAAAAATTAACATCTGACTTAACTCTATATTTATTCAATATATATGTCTTATTTCGTTACCACAAATCATTTCTGATTTATATCATGCTTTCTATGTTGACTCGAACCATAACTTGTAATTTATCGACTTTTATTATAAGGGTATATCATACATGCCAAGTTTTGCAACATATAAAAAAAACGAAGATAAAAATGATACCACCACTATAATTAAGGGACACCTAGAACTATTTTTAGTGTACAAATTTTGAACTTTTTTTTATAGATTGCACTTTACTCTTTTAATTTTATCAAACGTAAATTTAAATTAATTGAATCAATAAATTTTAAATATTGAATGATTAATTAAAAAAAATTAGAAACAATAAGAGGATGGAAAATTAGAGAATACTCTATATTATTCGATTTTGTTGATTAACTTGATTCTTGAAAAACGATAAAGTGATGATCAGTTTAGATTTTTGTATACTTGAATTGAATTTAACAACTGAAAATTATTGAAATCGATATTATAAGAATAAACATTAAACTCGGAGTTGTTTGAACTAATTTGGACAATTTTTTTCACTACTAAAAAAACTGTAAAAAGAGACTTAAAAAAGAGACCTCATGAGGTCTCTTTTCTGAAAAAAGAGACCTAAAAAGAGACCTCAACGGTAGGTCGCTATAATGTAGGTGACTTTTTTGTAGAGACCTCATGAGGTTGCCAAACAGAGACCTCACGACGTCACCAATAAATTTTCCAATTTTTTTTTAAAAAGAAACCTCATTAGGTCGCAATTTCATAATTTACATTTGTTTTATTTTTAATAAAGGTGGCCTCATTAGGTCACTATTATATTATTTATTTTTATTTTATATTTAAAAAGAGAGACCTCACAAGGCCGCTTTATCTCATAGCCTAAAAAATGAAATTGCCAAAAAGAGACCTCGTGAAGTCTCTTTACTGCATTTCAAAAAAAATAAACTGCAGAAAAGAGACCTCATGAGGTCTCTCTACTGCATTTCTAAAAAATAAAATGCAGAAAAGAGACCTCATGAGATCTCTTTTATGAAATTTCTAGAAAATAAAATGCAAAGAAGAGACCTCATGAGGTCTCTTTTCTGGAAAAAAACTGACAGCTTGTAATTGTTTTTGCAGCTGCTCATCACCTGTCATATTAATTCAATACCTTTCTAATTAGCTAAATCAAGCTCAAAGAGCTTCCAACAATCAACTAATACAACACATTTACTAAATATTCTCTTATCAACTCAATATGCAACTCACCTTCAACGTAATTCGAAATTGAACGAAAAATCATAATATCCATAAGTTATATAATAGGATTTCAATGTTATCATGCATTCACAAAACAAATAAGTCCCATAAAAAAGTCATAAAGTAAAGAACATAGATTATCTATTACAAGTCTAAACTTCACTAATGCGGTAGTGTGTTTGCCACATGATCCTCATCTTCTTCATCACTACTAGACTCATCTGTCATATTTCTTTGTTGACCATAGACTGGATATCGAGTAGGTTGAGACTGAGAGGGTCGAGGAGGGAAAGTGACGTCATTGGAACAAGGGGGAATCCCTCCTGAAGCAAGTAATGCATCTAATTGAGCCTTAAGACCCTCATACTCTATGTCCTTGCGCCTTTCCCTAGCCCACAAGTCTTCGACTTGGCTAGATAGCTCAACTATCTTTTGCTCCATATCCAAATTTTTCTTCATCGATTCATCATCATAGGAACTACTTAGGCCTTCAAACTCAGAATGATATTCACGAAAGGTCTGTTGTGGCATGTTATAGGCATACCCATATCTACTCGGCCCACCAATCAAGTCTAGCCACACTCTCTCAGCCTGTTCTTGGGTAAGTGGCATACCTCAATTTCTTCTGGTTAAGTTTGTCGTAAATCCTCCAAAACTTGAAGATATCGATTCTAAATTGAATGATATTATTATTAGAATATAAATTTAGAAAATAAGTAACTATTAGTTTAAATTAGAGGCTTGCGTAGGTCAATTCAGCTCGCGGCTCAACCCACACGTCTGGATCTTCGAGATTTTTCTTCTTTCTTATGTGTGTTGCCTTGAATGCCTCAGCCTGAGTTACCAATTTTCCTAGTTCCTTTTCCTACATATTGAACTAATTAAGTTATAATAAAGAGTAATTAAATATTAATACCTAAAATATATAAAAACTTACAGAAAAATGATACATACCAATTTCCTCCTCATACTTCCTTGAATTTGAGCCCCACTTGTGTGTAGAGAACCACCCTTAGTAGATGATCTAGCCTTCTTACCGATCTCACTCATTTGCTTAAATCTTGTATCCTTCGCCCTTAACAATATCTGATTTTTCATAATTCAAACATTGACATTTATTACAAGGACACTTAAGCACACCATTACGTTGAAAAAGTTCTAGTGTCTTTGCATACTCCACAAAACCAGTGACGCCTTCTACAATTCAGGTCTTAGCCCCATTCGACCAAAATTAGTCATATTATACATCCAACTACGATTCATCTACATAAAGATCACAAAAAAATGAATTTGTTAAACACTAATTTATGTAATAATTTACTGAAAATCAAATTGTAACAATCCTAGTAGGGACTGCTTAACGAGGCCTTGTGCAAATGAATAAATGTATCTTTGGTGACTACAAAAGCATACTTCTCTCAACAGTTTGTCCCAAATAATGTCCACTTCCCTAAATAAATCAAAATATAATACATCATTAAAAAAATAGTAGTAAGGTGGCACTATTACAGAAGGGTCAAGGACCTTTCTGGGCACAATGATTTCTTAACTTTCCTCTCTTCATTACTACACAATGGTTTATATCTATAGACTATAGTATATATATAACTTTCCTCTTCTCATTACTACAACCCATAAAATAATAGGTAGATCCATATGTCATCTTAATTACTCATAAACAAAGAACAAGTCATCTTAATTGTCAATTATTAGCAAAAACATATAATCCATACATTTTTCAGTTTAAGAACAACTAAAATACATACAACGACATAAACCAAAATGATATTAGTTCTAAGTTTGCATCAGCATTTACAACATGATTATTTTAGATTGAGATATAAGGTATAATAATCTCAAAATACAATACAAATCTTCATAACAAATTTTATTTCTTTATTCTTAGATATTACTACCCATGTATCTTTAGGCCTTAGCCTCGCTCGACCAAAATTATTCCTATTATACATCAAACTACGATCCATCTACACACAAAATTTGAATTTTTCAAACAAGAAATTAAGCATCTTCCCAGTTAGTAGTATTAAGGGGATTCTTGCATTTGAGGCAGCAGCTTCAGCTAGCATGATGATGATGATGATGCAGCCAATAGGCACTATTAAGGGTCAAGGACCTTTCTCGGTACAATGGTTTCTTAACTTGTCTCTCCTCATTATTGCACGATGGTTTATATCTATAGACTATAGTGTGTGTGTATATATATATATATAAAACTTTTCTCTCCTCAGTTAAAAGATCAACCAAAATACATACAGAGACATGAACCAAAATGATATTAGTTCTAAATTTAAATCAGAATTCAACAGATGATTATTAGGAGTTATTTAGAATGAGATATAAGGTATAATAATCTCAAAATATAATAGAAAATCTTCATAACCGATTTTATTTCTTTATTCTTAGATATTACTACCGATGTTTCTTCTTCTAAATTATATGATACAAAACTTGCTAGCATTCATGTTAATCATCATGAGAAGTCAAAACATGACATTAAGATAGAACAAGAGTAAAACCCAAAGTTAATTATATGTTCATGAAGTGAAAAGAGAATCACAAATTCTACTAATGCTTGCAGTAAATTGAAAGACAGAGAGTCTGCATTGATGGATGCTTGCAATAAATAAACAATATAGTTACAACTTGGTTTAAAGATTGAAAGATTCACCTTTATTTGCAGAGAAAGAAATCGACACCGAGAATTTGAATCGATGACGAAAGCTTTGGCTTCAAACTGAGTGAGTTTCGAAGGTGAAAACTAAAACTTCAAACTGATGAGAGGCTTGACGACAAACGGAGGCTACACATCTGTAAAGCTATGGGAAAGAGACAAGTTAGGGCTTTTTTTAGCTTTTAGGTGAAGAGCAGGAAAGGAGATGAACTAAATTATAAATGCCCTCTTATTTTAATTTAATAAAAATAAGAGACCTCATGAGTTCTCTTATTTTAAAATATTATTTTACAAATTTGACTAATAAAATGAGATCTCACAAGGTATCTAAAACTAAATTAATATTGTTTATTTTAACAAATAGTGACCTCGTGAGGTCGCATATTTTATACAAAGACATACTATAAAATAAAAAAAATTAAAATAAGTCACTTATATTATTAATTAGGAAGATTTTTTTATAAAATTGCCTTACAAGGTGTCTCCTGTTAAAAAAAAAATTTAAAAAGTTATTGATGCAAATAGCGACCTCATGAGGTCTCTTTTTAGCGACCTATTTTTGAGGTCTCTTTTTTTAGGTCTCCTTTTGCAATTTTTTTAGTAGTGTTTAAACAAAAATGTGTAGGTGAAATTTGAGGATAAATCATGACAATTTATCGAAATTTCTAAATAATTTCTATCAAACTAATATATGCATGTTATGTGTTGGATTATAGAGTTCACTTACTTAATCAATGATCAATTAAGAAACATTTTTACTTTATTATATAAATTAATCATGCAAATTGATTTGATATAAATATTGATACTCGTAAATTTACCAAAATGTTCTATCCACAAGGAATCCCAATAATGGACCATTTGAGTAGATATTTGTATTCTCAACCACACAATTTTTAAATTTATCTACTAGACATATACTTTTAGTTTTTACTTCTTTGCTTTTTTTTTATTGTTCTTTGATTCAGGGTGGGGATGTAATATTACATGAATTAATTTTTAATATGACATAATACATAAATGTGTTCTTTAATTTAGCTTCAATTGATATTTTTATTTTTTATTTTTTATTGTGCACGTGTGGACAGTTTAACTTGCATAAAATTGAACAATCCGGCAAACATGCGTCCTACATGACAATTTGTGTCATATATGTATTATGCCACGTCAGACGCATGCGTCTACTTGTTCAAATTTATACAAATTTAAGTGTCTACTTGTACATATTCAAAATTAAAGGTCATAGATGCCACATAAAATTAAATTAAAGAACATATTTAAGTATTATACCTTTTAAAATTGACAGCTTAATAATTTATCAATATATGGATTCATAGAGTCTACAAAGTCTAGTCACATCTACATATAGTTGGTGCCCCAAAATCTTAGGCTTTGCTTTTTGTGTGGGTTTCACTTTCGTCATGGCTGGATATACAGATATACTGGACCATTTATTTTTTATTTACAACATTAAAATAATTAAATTATATTTTATAATGAAAAATGTTGAAGAGAAATATAACATATAAGACCGGGATGAGATTTATGAACTCGTTACATGACTCAAAATTTAATTTAATTAACATAGTGTTAAAGCCACACTCATTCGATGTGAGCCTTCAGACTGATTGAGAGGGTGACCTGGTGGGGTCGAGGTGAAAATACCTTCGGTCCATGAATGTATACGCTTTAGTTCGAAAAAAGATCCCTCCTTATACGAGTTGAACAATTTTCTTCTGTTGGAGCTAGCATTTAGAATGTGAATTAAATTCAAAATCTAATTTGACGAAAGAATTACATAATTTTACATATCTAAATATCACGAATTCACGATAGTTACTAAACTAGTTTTTATAAAACAAATATCACTTGACACCGTATAAATACCATAGAAAGTCTCTAAGAGGGAAAGGAAGGAGACACTTCTATGATACTTGTGCAAAATTAGTTGAATAAAGGATTTATATAAATCAATGTTATAACCAACAATCTATATTCTTTTATATTATCATCGTATAATTGATGAAATAAAATACTTTAATCTTGAGATAAATTGTTGTTGACACCCAATTTTGACCGACCTTTAACCCTTTTTGGGAATGCTATTCGATTAAATAAGTATTTTTTAAAATATATTTCGAGTATAAAATTTTAGTCGATTTTGTCTAAAAATTATATATTTTAATACGCATGCTTTATAAAATTATCGTAAATATTATTAAAATATTTTTAAAATTATTAGTAAAACTCGAAATAATTATTTTATTCAAATATTTTAAAATTAAGTGATTTTAATTATATAACAAATATTATAATATTTGTAGTATTTTAATTGAATAGCATTTTTTTTAATCTTCCTCAAAATCATTTAAATTATAGCCCATTTTATTCTAATTCATTTCAATTCTAGCTTATTCAATTTAAATTTTTATTTCAATTATAGCCATCCTTTCATTTCAATTCTAGCTAAATTTATTACAAATTTGGCCATTCCAATTCTCAATCTAATTTTCAGAATTTTAATTCTATTTAATCTCATCCGTCCATCTTTAAGTTAAATCCTAGCCACTCATTTAAACTAGCCGCCGCCCCCCCCCCCCCCCCCCCCCACTCTCCTCTCCTCCAGCGAGATCGACGAAGCAGCCAGCTCCACCGGCGAGCAGCCAGGCGAGACCACCAGCAGCAGCAACGTCAACAGCCAGCAGCTCCAGAGACGGAAACTGCTGCTCCGACCAGCAGCTCCGGCGCCTTCTTTCCCTCTCATCTCCCTCCGCCTCTCCTTCCTTTCTCCCTTTCCCTTTTCTTCTCTCTCCTCTCTTCGCAGGAACACCAGCAGCAGCAGCCGGACAGCAACTCCAACAGCTGGCAGCACTCCGACCGGAATCAACAGCAGCTCCGGCGAGAGTTCCTCAGCGAGCAGCGACGACGACAACAGCAACAGCAGTAACCAATGCACATCCATCGACGGCCAGCAGCAGCAGCTCCGGTCAGCAGTGGCGAGTGAAAACAACAATCAAGCAGCCTCACGAGTTTCCGGCGAAGCTCGAAGTGCTGTAGTGTTCGTACAAGACTGATCTTGTCAGATCCGTCCGGGTTTGCCCTTGTTTAAAATTACTATTAACCTTTTAATAAATCTGATTTTGTGATATAATATCAATAATAGTTATCAATCGAGTTCTAAGCATGAATCGTTAAAACCCTCCATTTGTTCGTTTTACTTTATCATTTGCAGATTTGGGTTGATTTAAATTTCTAATCATATTGCCCTCACTATGTGTTATGCTTGAATGTGTCTATGTTCTGCGTAAATGGATTAATAGTCTTAATGCCGATTAATTCCTTTAATGTGCTCCTTAATTAATACTTATGTTGGCCTGTTAAATATTTATATATGCTAGATCAGTAATTTGGGTTTAAACATTTGACTCTCTCAATTGTGATAGTCTCTGAATTGATTATTCCTTTGTCTAGCTTGATAGCTCATATGCTTTGATTGTGTTAATTCAACCTTGCTGCAATCTACTTTCGCTATTTTCGGTAACTGATTTTATGCTGACTGGTTACCTTTAATTGATGTCCATGACTGTTATAGTGAGAGCTATTTGCTAAGGAATTAATATTATTTAAGATATGATGATGATTCCTCAATTGACCTCCTTATTCTAAGCAAATTCGTGTGATTCGGCATGTCTCTCGCCATATGTAGTATAAATTTGCCCCAACTTTTGTTCCCTTTATACGCGCTAATGGGCTAATGAAATTGATTACCTTCATTTTAGCTGATGTCTTAATACTTGTCGATATATTGACTTAGCAATATCGATGATATTGTTTAAATGTTCTGTTTTGAGTGATTCCGTTGATTGCTAAATTGGTTACTTACTCAATAATCTCATTTTTTTGTCAATTTACTCACTGTCTTATTATGGTAAGTTACATTAATTCAGTGTGAATATTGATATGTGATCAAGGCTGTAATTTTATTCCTCCCCTTTAAATAATCATATTTTGAGTGTCTTCAAGTAATGAAATTATTAATTAATATGGTGACCTATTAATTTCTTTACCTTAATTAATGTATATTGTCATTTACTTGTTTATATTTGGTAGTAAAGCCACCCGTTTAAGGTAAATACGCTGGCTTGATTTTATTGTATATCATATGTCTGTAAATTGATTATGTTACCTTAATAAAAGTTGACAGACTTCTTACTTGTTTATATTTAGTAAAAAATAAATTAAAATAAATCTAATTTTGGCTCTCCTTTAAAATAAGGAAAACTTATTTCAATTGTCCCCATAATTTATTTCTTCCCTTATATGTGCACCTCTTCTACTATATAAAGAGATCCCTCTTTTCATTATTTGACATGGTTGATCACACACCTCTACACACTCTCACATCTACTTTGCTCTTACTTGAATAATATATATATATATATATATATATGTTGCTCTCTGCTCTTTAAAATAGGATTAAGTTTTCCGGTAAACATTAAAGCTTCTCTATATTTGCTATTTTGCTGTGTACGGGTCGAAAGTTGGATTAAGGGGTCTTCATTGCTGATATTTCTTGTCTTCCTAATTGGTTAGTAATCTTATTTAGCATTTATATTATTTTGCATCCATACCTCTATGTAAGTTTGTAATGGTAAAAGAAGCATCCGGGTTACCTCTCTTCCCTTTTTTTTACATGTGATGTATGTGCGTGATGTCGTATTCAGTGTTTGCTATTTATTTGAGTAATTCGTTGCTTGAGTTAATCTTACTATGTCCTTTTGCACGTCTCCATTAAAAGGAATAATATTAAGTACCCCCTTCTATTATATTTGTGTTGTATTGTTTTCTTTGTTTAGCAGGGGTTTTGAACATTGAGTTCAAGTGTTGAAGAGTCGCCTAAGATGGGTTCCAGACAAGATTTAATTTTTATTTATTATAGTTGTATTGCTTCAATTTTATTCGGTCTTGTAATAACTTGTAAACTCTAACTCAATATATGATATAATTTGGGGGATCGTCTAAGGGGGGAGGGAAATTACGTGCTAACTGTTTTCTTTTTTTATTATTTCATTTCATATTAATAATAGGTGTGGTTGTTAAAATCTGTATGTCAATTAAAATGGTAATTTAGGCAAGCACATTAGAATATAGCTTAAATAAGTGGTTTAAAATCAACCTTTATTTGTAACTTTATCCGGTCAATCAACTTAATAAATATATGTCATAATTTTGACTTTTAGAATCTCGCTTTGCTTGCTAATATTGTTAAAGTGTGGAAAATTGACTAATAATTATTAGACGCCATGCCTATAGGTTTTTTTCTTTCTGAATCTTAATATAAATTTCAGAATGTTCTATCTAGAAATCATGATCATAAGGTTTTTTTTTTACTTTGCATATTATTTGGGGTTTAGAAAATCATGTCTATAGGTCTCCGAGTAATATTATATCTTATATAGAATTTATGTATATAGGATTGGTTCTAAGTATCTGCATGTCAAATAAAATGCCTGTAAGCGTCTAAAAATTAGTTTGTTATTAGAAATCATGCCCGTAGGACTTAACTAATAAAACCAATGATTATTAGTCAGTCTAAATAATCTTAGCATGTTTTAATATCTTAATCTTGTTAACTAATCAATTCTAATTAGCTTTAAGCTGCTAATAAAAGTGAAGCACGTTAATCGTTTAGTTTAATTTTTTTAGCATGTTCAATCACCTAGGTATCACGTCTATAGGCTGCTAATAATCTTTCAGCATGTTAAAATTAAAACAAATCTGGTATGCTTGTTTACTGCCTACTGTTGAATAAATTTCTACAATGCAATTATTTTTGTCACTCAAACAAAATCAACCAAGTTTCAGCATGTTTAACAACCTAAGCTTTCTTAGTTTATTAATCAAGTTCTAATCAATCTTAAATTGCTGATAAAAATGCAGCATGCTAATCACTTGGGAGCTATGCATGTAGATTGTAGATTTAATTCAGTTAAAGTAGTATGCCTATAGGTTTTATGCAATTTTTTAAATTTTTTTATCACTTAGAAATCATGTATATAGGGTTATAAATCCGATTTTCATCATGTTAATTAATTAAATAGCATTTCGTTATAAACTTTTGCCACTGTTTAATAGCATAATTGTTTTTTGGCCACTTAGAATAAACATTAATAATCGGTTATTGCTTTTAAATATTCTGCCCATACATCTCTATTTAAACTAATCTGTCTTGATAAAATCAGCTACTAATAATTTACCGCATCTGCTACGTGCTACCCTAATTCAACTCTGCTTCAAATATTAATTTCTGCATAATAATTTCGCCACTTTAAATCAATTACTGATTATTTCCTGCATCTAATAAACTGATTGCTACTTAAAGTAAATTTTCGTGTTAATAATAAGATCTGCTACTGTTTTAAAATAATTCTACATGTGTCATCACTTTCTGCTATATTTTAAAATCAATAAATAAGATATGTTGCGTCATAAATTTCTGCCCCTTAAAAAATCAGTTGATAACTAAAATTAATTCGTAATAAATTTATGTCACCTTAAAAAATCAGTCTAAAAAGATTTGTGTGCTTGCAACAACTTTCTGCTCCTCCTTTACTAAATGATTATATTGTAATGTTCGTTTGTTTGGTGTTGCTGCTCCTACTGCCATAGTTTTTATTTTTCTTTCTGGTCTGGAAGTGATTTAAGATCAACTACGAGAGAAATTCATTTGGGGGTTCATGTGTTATAGGTGTGACATTTCTTGGGGTAGGATTAACTTTATACTTTGCAAAAAGAATGGTTTCTTTAGGCTTGTGTGTTTACATCAAATGTCATGTTGTTTTGACAGTGTGAAGCAAGTGCATGGAAAACACTTTTCAATTCATGTTGTAACCATACAGTTTAGAATGTATTAACAAAAACTGACTATTTGAAGTTTGCTCCTCCTCTTCTATTAATTGTATTAGTTTAGATTTACCATATTATTACCTTTGTGATTTGTGAATATCATTTGGTTTCATTAACCAATTCAAAGAGAAGTCCTATATGTCCGAGTTATTCATACATGTGTGGGTGGGAAGGGAACAAGTATTTAGAGAAATTAGTTGTGTGTTCTTTACTAATTCTGAATTAATGGAAGGTTTAACTTTTTCAACTTAAGTTATATAGTTCCCTTATTTTTTTTACTCTAGATATGTTAGTTTTGTAGATTCAGCTTAACTTGGACCAAAAGTATTCATTTTCACAAAAATAAACATGTTTTATGTTTAGTAGTACATAAAAAAGGATCATAATTCAGATGACTAATTAGTTTTTTTTTTCTCAAAAATAAATCTTATTTTGAAATCTATTTGAAGTCATTAAAACCTCATTTCACACTTTTGTGTAACAAGTTTATTACCAAAAAATAACACATACTTCACAAATGAATGTTTATAGTATTGGACTTTTTCTAGCTTAAAACTAAAATAAACCAAAATTATATTTTACTTATAAATGTCATACGTAAATTTTAAGCAAGAGAAAATAGTAAATTTTATTCGAAAAGTAGAGATAATGATGTTAGGTTTCATGAAGTTTTTCTTTGGAGTTAATAAACAAGATCACAATGGTGAAATTTGTTAGTCATATGGGGTTTACATCTAAACTTAACAATTTTTAATTTTATTTTATAAATTATTAGGTGAAATATATTAAGAACTAAAGTAAATACATTTTATTATATATTAAGGATCATTTTTCAATAAAATAAAGAGAAAAGACATAAAGTCACCACTGAAATTATTTTGAATTTTCAAAAAAACATTTTAACTTTGCGAGCGTCCTATTACCCCACAAAAGTTTTAAATACCTTTGTAAATGGACCATTTTGACCCATTTTCTCCTAATGTTTTATGAACACGCAAATGACAGGTGTGAATGTAACAATTTACTTCCCAAAACCAATTAAATAATGCCACGTTTCAGTTAATTTTTCTATTAATTAATTAAATTATAAAATACACCTTCTTCCCCAATTGTTGGAGTTTATTTTCATGTCTGCTATCAAATTCATCTACAAATGGCAACTTCATCCTGAAAAGTCAAAGACAAAAGGATATAGTGACCTTGACCTATCTTTATTTTTCTAATGGTGGATGGGTCTATCGGCTTCAACCGTCAATAATCTGAGTTTGCTAGTATGCTAATTAAAATCTAGAGGCCAATATGAGACCCTATGTGCTAAATGTTCATCCAAATTGTTTGACTTGGGGTCAGAGGCGTATCTAGAGGGGGTGCCATGGGTTCACGTGAACCCATGCTCCCCTCTCTAAATCATATATAGTAATGTTATATTTTTTTTAAAAATATTTAAATATAGATGTGTGAATCCATGTTCAAAGTATCATATAAAAATGCGATGATGGTTGGGTGCACTTCTCTAAGTGAGAGATAGAAATTTAAATCTTATATCTATCTTGTTTCTTTGAGCAACACTTTTTCAAGTGGTTATCAGTTACACTTTTGTCGTTTCAACTAATTTTTCTTTTGTTTTTTTCCTTTATTCTTTCAAAATTTTCAAGTGTATTACATTGAGAATTCCTAAAAAATTTAGCATTGTAAATTTTTTATATAATTAAATCAAATGTGTATATTAAAATTTAAAACTTGTAGTATTATATATTTTGGATCTATAATTTTTAAACTTTAATGATTCATATTACAAACTAAAAGTCAAATCGATCAAATTTATATTAGAGATACATTTTTTCGTAATCGTGCACCCATCTAGCCGACATCCTAGATACGCCTCTGCTTGGGGTCTAGGTGGGCCTATTATATTTTATCTTTGTCTAAATTCACCCTAATAGCAGTCCAATGCCTCTTGGACCTTAAGCGGGGACGATAGACACCTTGTAGAGATGAAAGCATGCAGTGGTGGGGTAGGGGTAGTTTAGGCCCTATGGAGATGATGACATCGACTCGGCTTAAATGACAAACTTTGGTTTTGTCTGTCCCTACGAGAAGCCAACCGAAATAAAGAAAGTCGAGTGGTGATCCGTAAAGTCTTTCAAAGTCTCCCTTTCCTTCTCCCTTTATTTGTCTTATATTTATAATTATATGGGGTAGTTTCAATATTAAAAAAAAATTGTTTGTTTATCTATTTGTGTAATTTCTGTCTCCTCGCTTACCTCTTTATTGTTTAATATTTATTTGCTGATTTATCATTTAGTCTTGCATGCTCAACTAATTAATTAAAATAACTAAAGTTTTCCTTAATTGTTTAATATTATGTTATCACTTAGCTCTGTATGCTTAATTAAATAAAAAATAATTTAAATGATCTCAATTGCTTAATTATGTTATCACCTAGTTTTGCATGTTTAATCAATTAAATAAATTATCAAAATGGTCTTATCATTTATCACATAACAATCATGTTTAATAATTTACCAACAAATAACGTGACCATACTTGCTACTTGTAACCCCCACATATATTGCATGAGACACGACCGGGACCCACATTTGTGGACCTCGAGGGATGCCTAACACCTTCCCCTCGAGGTAACTTGAAACCTTACCCTGATTTCTGGTTTGTTGACCTTAGCTAGACTTAGTTAGGTTAGATAGGTGCCCTAACGCGCCTTAATTCGTTAGGTGGCGACTCTTCAATCCTCCCAAAGCCCAAAAGAGTTGTTAGGTCGTGCACCAAGAACCGTTTTGAGAAAAACAGGGCGCGACAATTGTGAAATTGATAAAAGTGTACCATGTACACCCCTACTTAACATATAGCCAAAAATCTCATTTTTATATATACGTAATTCCAAATGTCACGTGCAGGGGCGGACCCACGTGGTACTTTTCGGGTGCTCGAGCACCCATTAATTTCATATCGAACTAGATATATTTATGTTGAAATTAAGAAAAATCGTATAAAACTTAATATAAAACATAAAGGTAAGCACCCATGAAACAAATGGTTTGGTTGATCTGATGGTTATCAGTGGGTGCTCAAGGTTGTTTCTCGGTTGTCAGCCACTGATCGATTCCCCTTAGGGACGTTACTTTTGGTTTAAAATCCTACTCCTCTTTCTCTTAATTTATTTTGCTGAATTGTTTATTTTATTTATTTTTCTTCCCTAATGCTGATTGTTTTTTTTTCCTTTCACAAACTGTCTTTTGCTAATTTTCCTAAACAAAATTTTATAGAAAAAACTTTGTCATGTTCCTTCTTTTTTTTTTTAATACAAAATATAATTTTTATTGGTTTTTATTCGCTATCATATTTAAATATGATTGTCTTTCTTATGAAAAATGCTAAATTTGTACACTTATATTTTGTGATTGGTAGCTGATGGAGCACCCACAACATTAAAATCCTGGATCCGCCACTGGTCACATGCCAAGATATTATTCATTAGACAACGTAATTTTTTTTATATTTTATTAGTAAATTATATAAAGAAAGACAAAGAGAATAAATTTAAATTATTAGGAATAGATAGAGCTATTTAATGATAAATAAATATGCACGCATTCACTTATAGAAAATGGGATTTAATCCCCTATAAATTGCATATTAGTATACTTAATATAAAATAAAATTATTTCTCTTCGTTTCTATGAACAAAATTGTTTTATTCTTACCAAAAAAATCAATCTTTATACTATTGACATGTAAATTTAAAATAACATCTATCGACAGAGACAAATCTACCTTAAGAAGTAGCAACAATGTTCCTATTTTTAATATTACAAAATCAAATTTAACTCAGAATTAGAAAATCTATTCGTACACAAACTTTGAATATGAAACCTAATTATTAAACACAAATCAATAAACTATCAAATATCAAAATCCAACCAACATATACTCCAACAAAAAGATTTGAAAAAAAAAATGCATGTCAAATAGAGGTGAATTTATTATACTATTTATGGGTTTAAGTAAATTCAATAACTTTTACTCTAATTTGGTATTTATTATTATGGAATTACTTATTATATATTAATTTGGAATTATTGTTGGAAATTAAAATCCGTAAATTTTATGAATCCATAATTGCTATATAAAAAAAAAAGAGTTAATTACTCGATTGATTAGAGCTTTGGTAGACCAGATCACTCCACCACATATTTGTTTGGTAACCCCAATATCATAGGTATATGACAAGGCCCTCGAGAGGCTGAGATATTCCATATCGAAATTCTCATTGAACATGCATGAAACTTGTTTGATGGACTCAGTTAAGAAATAAACTTTCGATCCTGCTACAAATCATAGAATGAAATAAACGTTTAATACTAACTATGTCATTTTTCTAACTAGTCCCAATTCCAAAAATCACCCTCTAGAAATCCACCAAATTTATTCTTGGCCTTTAAGAACATAGCCAAAAAATTCTTTTTCATAAATTCAAATTAAAATATGTCACATGTAAAATATTACAAGAAAAAAAATATCTTTATGATCTGTAACTATATCTACCTAAACACAACATGTGGATCTAAATCTATGCAAAGATTTTTTTTGCTCAATAATTGATGCTCGAAATATTATCGTGCTTAAAAAAATAAGTGGTTCAAAATAATTATAACTTTTTAAAATTAAAATATAATTGATTATTACTTTTCACTTTCTTCTTTAATCAATAAAACATGAAGACAATTAATGTGGTGAAAAAGAATGTAGCATCAAATTGAGACCAGATAATAAATAAAGATAATTTAATCAAATTACTTTTTTAATTAATATTTTGTCAAGAGTTGTAGAGAAAATGACATAAATAGAGGAGTAGGTCTAAAATGGTCCCTTAACCATACACTTAACCGATTTAGTCCTTTAACTATTCAAAAACTTATCAACTTTGGTCTCTTAACTATATACTTACCGATTTTAGTCTCTTAACTATAAACTTACCGATCTAACTCCTTTAAGTATTCAAAAACTTATCAGGTTTGATCTTTGTCCATTTTTTAAATCAAATATCTTAGGTTTATATTAGTCGATATCTTCTTGAAATTAAATCTTTAACCCATTTTTTAAGTTGTTTCTCTATCCCCGCCCTTTTTTCTTCAAACTACTCTTATGAAAAGAACAATAACGTTAACGATTGAAAATAAAATTAATGAGGAAAGAAGATATAAATCCTAATTTTATTCAATGGAGGATAAAGTTAAGCATATAATTGTTGTTGATGACTTGAATCTGCAATTGAATATGCTAATCAGTGCGGATTTTATTTAATTTACTCAAATTTCTTTACGTAAAATAAAATGAATAGAATAATAAAATTCATCTATTTAAAAAAATAAAAAAATTACAAATCTACCATTTTATAAATTTCAATTTCTGAAAAATTAAACAAATTTTGTTCAATGAAGTCGTTGGAGTACAAACATTGAATTTAATGAGTAATAATTTTTTTTCTTTTTAGAATAAAGTTTAGCATATTCAAGTCATTAGTAACAATAATATGCTTCATTTTATCCTCTGTTGAATAAAATTATGACTTATATTTTCTTTCCTCGTGAATTTTATTTTAAATTGTTGAGGTAAAGGTTTTTCGTATAAGATTAATTTGGAAAAAAAATAGCGGACAAAGAGAAACAACATAAAAAGTTGCTAAAAGATTTAATTTCTCGATCAAGGTATGAATTCCGTTAATATAAACCTAAGATATTTGTCCCATCATTGGTGATTCCATTTTACCTTCTTCTCATTACATGTTACAAAACAATAGTGACATTTTATACTTAAGACTAATTAACCAAGAACTTATTTAAGTGTTTCATAATTTACTATTGACAATACTATTTATTCTGATTTATTCTGAATTCTGATGTATGTGCATTAGTGCTCAAAAAATCTTTAAAATTATGGGGATGAACAAAATAGTATTTGTCACGACTCAGACCGTCATGATTGGCACCCACACTAACTCTCCGATGGGAGAACCACTCCTACAACTCAAACCAAGCAACTAAACCAAAACTAAGACATTTAAGTTACGGAAGCAAGTTAAATACTAAGGAAATAAATAGGGAGTTCCCATAAACTCCAACAAAAGTCTAACAACAAACTAAACAAGGTGGAAGAAATAACCTAGAACTTGAAAGTCAATGTACTAAAACATCTAAAGTTCAACAAGTCTAAACAAGAAGGGATGCAACCCCAATCTAATGAACTAATTAACTAACTAGAACATAGTCTAAGTCCGAAAATGGTGGACATAGACGAAAGAAGAACTCATGGCAGCCCGAAAGAATCGGCTCACCCTTGAATTCGAACGATGATCACTGATCTCCAAAGTGAGGTTTGTCAGTAACCGCTTGAAGATGTCTTGTACTCAATAGAAATAAGAGCAAGTGCAGTATCAGTACACAACCACAGTGTACTGGTAGGATCACGCGGCTATCCCACTAAGTGCAACATGCATAAATCATCACAACAATATAATCACATGCATATAACGAACATATACAATATTATCAACATTTACTAACAACAAACAACTTCACATTTCTCAAGATACACAATTATATCAAATCATTGGTCCTCTCATTGAACCCAAACCCAAACAGTTACCATATCGGAACGTGGTACCCGATCCAATAATTATGTCGGAACGTGGCAACCGATCCCATAGTTACGCTGGAACGTGGCAATTGATCCAAGTTATTTATGCCGGAACGTGGCAACCGATCCATTCAACACACCACAATCACAATCACAATCACAATCACAAGTATATCCTCAAGATCATACAATTAAGTCATGATTTCATGGTAACCATCATTCATCTATCTCATTTACAACAAGTACGACCAATAATGCAACATTCATATATATGCATGTATCATAATGAAGCAAGAACAAACATACATCGCACAATCATAGAATCACAACCATCAATATAATACGGGAATCAATAAACATTCACTAATTACCCGAATTACTAACAGTTCTATGAACCCTAGATCAAACCCATGATCCCAATTATCCAAATTAGGATTGTTTCCACCATAGAATCTATAACAAAACCCTCTCCCATCAATATTCACCCATTCTATTACGTTCTACAGATCGAAAATAGATTCGGGGAGTGAAAAGCTTACATTTAGCCTCAAGAATGGTGAAAAACTAGTAGGAGTCGTCTGGGGTTTGTTCCTTAGCTCTAAAAATTGAAAAGTGCCAAATAAGATTGTTTAGGGGTTTATTTATGACTTTAAGTCGCGTCTGGCCCGCCACAATGGCCACCACCCCGCTACAGCGGCCCCGCCAAAGCGACCAAAATCCCCGCCAAGGCGGGTTGCACGAAATAGAGAGCTATTTAAAGAACTCCAAAATCCCCATTTCACAACACACTTCTAACCAACGACGTTCAGAAAATACCCTTTATGCTAAGATCAATTTCGTGAGTTCTACTCGCCCGAATTCAATTCCGTAAAGTCGTACGGATTCCTTAACGAGTTATCTAACTACTCATGTAATCAAAATCATAATTAACCCACCCAGTTGTTGCCAGATTTCCCTGCACCTTAAAGACTCCGATTTCGTCCAAATTTGTACTAGGTTGGGAAAATCCAAATACTACGAAAAAGTTATCCGACCCCAAATTTTCCCCCGTTGGCATTTTTATAACGACGGGAACAGGTCGTTACAGTATTGTTGAAAGAAAATATGGTCATATAGTTGAAACATGACTCAAAGTAATAGAAATAGTACTACTAGTAGTAGTAATAATAATAATAATAATAATAATAATAATAATAATAATAACTATCACAAACTAATACTGATCGACATCGAGGAAGGTTGTGACGCTTCCTGTTGAGTATAGAGCACAATTCAGAATTGAAGTTCGTTTACACAATATAAGAAAGACAATTCTAAAGAATGAGACTAAGCAACTTTTTTAGATTTCATTAATGTTGTTTGTTGATTTTTGAAAAAAAGGGCGGAACTTGAAGAAGCGAAGCAAACCTAGAGTAGCAGCTAGCCTCTTACATTTTTTCAAGCTCCTTTGATATCTTAGTAGTCAAGCACTAGCGCCCCTTTAGGGTAATGACGCTACAACAACAACAACAATGAAGCTGTCATAAATAGCACGTGCAAAACATGTCCATAGAAGCCGCAAAATATTTAGAGGGTACGGTTGATTATGAATTTACGTAAATTTAATAATTTTAGTGCATATTTCATATATATTATTCCCTCTATGATATATAAAATATCGTTTTAGCAAAATTAATTTATCCTAAAATAGTTATCACTTTGAAAATTTAAGAAAATAATTAGTAATTATTTTTAGCTATTCCCTTATATTAATTAAGATTTTTTATAGTGCTTAATTTAAAAAAGTTATCTAATAATACAACATTTATTTTGAAAATAAATTTACCAAATATTTAATTTGAGGTCATCGTAAATTTTTAAAAAAAAATTAAATTCTTTATCCACCTCTTATTAAAGTCCATATCACATTTCTAAAAATATATTATATAAATAAACGACAATTTGTTATCACTTTCAGACAATTAAATAAAGGACCACAAAAATGACTGTTCCTTCTCAAATTCAACGTTTAATTAATCAATTAATTGGTTGGCAAAATGTATGAATTCATAGTTAAAAATATGCACGGATTAAATTACGATTCGTTTTTACTCAACTCATTTAGTAAGGGTGAAGTGTTGTTTCGTTGTTTTAGTAGTAGGTTTATTAGTGTCTGCCGTAGTACTAGTCGTACCTTTGTAGTTCTTGACTTATGTTGTGTATTGTGTTTTGATTGCCACACTATTTTTTTTTACCCTCCCTAGGAGTTTCCACCCCTTTTCGCTCCCTTGGTGACTCGAACTCGCAACCTTCGGGTTGGAAGTGAGGGGTGCTTACCATCCGAGCAGCTCCCTCTCGTCGATTGCCACACTATTTTGTTGTTGGTATTGTCTCTTTTTTTTTTCTTTCTAGTCTTTACACTGTTTTTCTTATTAACGGTTATGCTTTATTCATTATTTCCCTTTTTTTTTTACTTGGGTTCAATGCACTTGAGCCAAAGGTCTTTTAGAAACAGCCTATCTACTTCCTCGAAGTAGTGACAAGATATGCGTACACTCTACTCTCTTCAGACCCCATCTAATGCATAATTCGAATTTTGTCGAAACTTCAATGTGGATTCCGAAAACCAAATACCAAAAAAGACTTAGTCCCATCATTGGTGATTCCTTTTTACCAACTTCTCATTACATGTTACAAAACAGTAGTAACATTTTATACTTAACATTAACCAAGAACTTATTTAAATGTTCCATAATTTACTATTGACAAATACTATTTATTTTGATTTATACTAATGTATAGACATTAGTACTCAAAAAATCTTAAAAGTTATGGGCATGAACAAAATAGTATGATTGAAAGAAAATATCATCATATAATTGAAATAGGACACATTTTTATTATGTGGGTTGGAATGTTGTTTAAACATGAATTGGCAAGGAATACCACTAGTCTTGAAAAGCTTTAGACTAACACATTTCCTGTTTTCTATCATGATTACAGGACTCAAAGTTGTGTACACTCAAAGTTGGAGGGCATAGTTATGCGCTGAAGCCAAGTTAATGGTTATATATATTTATGTATTATGCTTACTTTAGAAAACCAAGGAGGTATAATTATTCATTTGTGGAAGAGACAAGGGTAATTTAGTCAAATACCCTCTTATGATTAATGTTACTAAATACTTTATTGTCAACAGTATTTTCTCATAACATCTTGTTTTTTTTTTTTTAAGCAAATAGATTATTTAAAGTCAAAACAAATAAGTGTTTTTCATTACCTATTATTTTGTTGAATTTATTTAGTGAATAGACAAAGAAAAGGATCATCTTAAAATACTAAATGTTATAGACAGACAAAATCACACAGAAAAGCCAAGAGTTATATTCAATTTTCCAACTGAATTAATAGCTAAATATATAATCAATGTTCCATCAAGACAATTGGAGCTAGGACCACAAATTGCCTAGTTTTTATATCATTATTTTTCTTGACTGTGGAATTGACCTAGTCTCTAGTCTAATTAATATCTTGCTAGTGGTAGGCGGAAGAAGTATCGAAAAGAGGTGATTAGACCGGTTATGACTTATACGTAGTTTCGGCTTACCGAGGACATGACCGTAGATAGGAGGTTGTGGCACACACATATTAAGGTAGAAAGTTAACAGGTTAACGGTGTCCTCGCTTATCCTTCCATTATAGCAGTCCTAGCATTACTCTAGTAGTTTCTTGTCCTTCGATTTCTTTTACAATTTGATGTTTCTTATACTTCGATTTTCGTATTATTTAATTGTAGTTACTGGTCAAATTGATTTTTCATCTTCTCAATAGTACTTTTTCATGACTTCTTCACTTCTTTTATTTCTTTTTACGTTTTTCCTTAAGCCAGGGGTCTAAAAAAACAACACCTCTACCTCTAAAGTAGAGGTAAAATCTGCGTACGCTCTACCTTTATGTAACATCATTCAACTAGAAGCTAATTGCCTTGATATAAAAATTATTTTTCCCTTTATTGATATTATTAGTCATACATGCACCTAACATAGAAAAGTAGAAGTTGACTCTAAAGTCTTCATTGTTCATCCAAAAATCACACAACAAATTAACAATAACACCAATTAATTCATGTTCTTGATTTGTTCAAACAAATCATATTTTCTCTTGCAATGTCTAATTATATTTCTTATTTTCTTGTAATATTTCTTCTTTTTTTTCATTCCATTACACAATTTAGCTCAAAATAATGGTAGAATAGCTACTAGTAGTTCTATTAGTGCAACAGATGAAAGTACCCCATGGCTTTCACCATCTAATGATTTTGCATTTGGTTTCAAAAAAATTGAAGAAAATAAAAATGAGTTCTTGCTTTGTATATGGTATGCAAAAATTCAAGAAACAACTATAGTTTGGCATGCTAATATAAGTAATTTAGTGCCACAAGGATCAAGAATGAATCTTGATTCTCAAAGAGGTTTAATACTTAGTGATCCTCAAGGGAATATTCTTTGGAGAAGTGATTTGGTTTTTGGTAATATTGATTATGGATTGATGAATGATGATGGGAATTTTGTTGTAATGGGAAGAAATTCTAATGATCCATTGTGGGAAAGTTTTAGAAATCCAACTAATACTTTGTTGCCAAATCAAACATTGGAAAGAGGAAGCTTCCTTGTTTCTCAAAAGTCACAAGCTAATTTCACTCAAGGTATGTACGTGTTTGAATTGTCGTATCTATCATACATCGTATCCTCCCCAGACCCCACTTGTCAGACTACACTGAGTATGTTGTTGTACGTGTTGAATTATGTGACCAACTCATTTGATTGTTTGATTATATTTGGTCTCTAACATGATATCTATATTATGGGTTGAGAGTACGATTTTGATGATTTAATTATATTATGTCTCGACAGGTAGATTTTATCTTCGGATGCTTGATAATGGGAATATGATGCTTGTTACACAAAGTGTGCCTTCCAGTATGGATTATGTTGATGAGTACTATAACACTCAAACTTCAGATACAACAAATGCAACAAATTCAGGGGATAAGCTGGTTTTCGAAGAGAATGGGGTGATGTATGTATTGAAGCGAAACAATCAAAGGCAAATTCTTACTCCGCGATCCATTCCTTCAGCTTCGGACAATTATTATCGTGTGACACTGAACTTTGATGGAGTTCTTAGTCATTATTATCATTCAAGGATTTTGAATAGCAGTGGCTGGAATATTCTGTGGTCTCAACCGAATAATATATGCATCAAAATTGATGGAGACAAAGAACCTGGTTCTTGTGGTTACAACAATGTATGCAGTCTTGGTTCAAACAACAGACCAGTTTGTAACTGCCTAAAGGATATTCGTTGGTTGCTCCGAACGATGCTTATGGTGACTGCAAACCAGTTTTTTCTACAAGTTGTAATGAAGTTGGGAGGGGTTCACCTGATGATTTATACAGTTTATCACGATTCGTGATACTGATTGGCCGAAATCAAATTTTCAGAAAATTAGCCCTTCTACTGAACAAGACTGCCAAAATGCTTGTTTGAATGGTTGTTTCTGTGTTGTTGCTATTTATAGAAGCAATAGTTGCTGGAAAAACAAGCTTCTGTTATCGAATGGGAGAATAGACACCAATTTGAATTCAAAAGCTTTTATGAAAATAAGGAAAGATGGTGTTCCTCCTCTGAGTACTCCTGGCTTTCCAAATTCAGGATCTAGTTGAAGCAAGAATTGGCGAAATCTGTCTGTTGTGTCGTCCACGCTGTTAGGCAGTTCTGTTTTGGTAAATATTCTTTTCATCAGTGTATTCTGTTGGGGATTCTTCCACAATTACAAAAAGAAAATGAAGATATCGCGCCCTACGAGTCATGTGGCAGACTCTATGTGTCATAGTTTTACATACAAAGAACTTGTACAAGCCACAAAAGACTTCAAGGAAGAGCTAGGCAGGGGTGCATTTGGGATTGTTTACTAAGGGGTAATGCCTATCGGTTCAAGAAACGTTGTCGCTATAAAGAAGCTGGACAGAGTTGCTCATGAGGCAGAGAAGGAATTCATAACTGAAGTAAATGTGATTAGTAAGACTCATCACAAGAATTTGGTCCGTCTACTTGGATATTGTAACGAGGGAGCTCGTCGTTTGTTGGTCTACGAGTATATGAGTAATGGAACTCTTGCAAATTTCATTTTTGGTGATCTGAAACCTACTTGGAGTCAGAGGACAAATATCGCAATGGGGGTTGCAAGGGGACTTGCATACCTCCACGAAGAGTGCAGTACACAGATTATCCATTGTGATATAAAGCCTCAAAACATTCTCCTTGATGATCATCACGTTGCTCGAATATCAGATTTTGGATTGTCTAAACTGATGATGATTAACCGGAGTCGAACAGTTACTAATATTAGAGGAACAAGAGGTTATGTTGCACCATAATGGTTCAGGAATAGTCAAGTCACCGTTAAGGTAGACGTTTACAGCTTTGGTGTACTACTACTAGAGATCATCACTTGTCGGAAAAACTATGAGAATGAGGAAAGCTACGGACCAGAGGCGATTCTTACAGATTGGGTTCTAGATTGCCTTCAAGAAGGAAAGTTGGAAGCTCTAGTGCAAAGTGATTACGAGGCTTTGAATGACAAGAAGCAGCTCGAGAGGTTCGTGATGGTTGGTGTTTGGTGCATTTAAGAGGATCCGTCTACGAGGCCTACTATGAGGAAGGTCTGTCAAATGCTTGAAGGATCTGTTGAGGTGACATTTCCGCCATGTCCATATAATTTTAGCATTACTATTTAAGATCATAAGCTTCATTTACGCGCGATTTCCCTCCTCTGTATGTCCTTTTTCGTTCAAGTGTTCTTGTTATATGACTTGCTTTCATGTTTAAATTGTATGAATGAAGATACTGTTATCCATATTATATCAGTGTTCTTAGGTAGTTCTGTTTTTGTTAATGGAGCTAACGTTTGGGGTTGAGTTACACCCATGTCACGACCCGAGCCTACACCCTGAACGTGGCCGGCACTCAAGAACCATTTATGGTCCCATGTGCTCTTTTGAAGAATGAACTTCACTCTTTACTGTTTATTCATCTCAAAACTCAAGTCTTAAAACAAGTTTAATGCATTTGCAAAAGACTTTTTAAAATAGAGTTCATACCGAATTATGGACATGAACGACTCAATTCAAGGTTTTCAATAACCATAGATAGAATTCAGTACTTGGAACTTAAAGAACTTCAATGTTACTACTCATTTCAAGAATGCTCAACTCAGAGGATTCATGCGGAATTATGAGCATGAACTACTCTATTCAAGGGCTTCATGGGTAACATGTAGTAGTCCCATGAGTAGGAATAACATCTCAAAAGGGATTAGGAAATCAATACTCATCAAGTCTTGAAACTTGAAGATACTACTCATCTCAAAGATACTCAATTTATGGCGTTCATGCGGAATTTATGGGCATGAACGACTCAACTCGAGGGTCTAAAGAACTTTATGGAACTCATGTATACGACTCTTCTCATTTTCATACTTACTTCCTCAAAACTTAGCTCGAATTAATAGTTGATTCAAAGGATTCACAATTTGAACTCAAAAACATTCTTGAACTCTACTCTTAACTCTCTCGAATGTGAATTATGAATTCAAGAGTTATGGTTCATGATATGAAGGATCTCGTGATGATAAAATAGACTCATGAGTACATTCTCCTCACTCTCATACTCACTTGCTCGAGTCTTGAAACAAGTTACTAGAAATTGTAGAATACTCCTCAAAAATACTCAAAGGGACTTTCTAAAAAATGTTTGAAAGAACTCTACCTTGAATTTGATTTATGAATTCAAGGTTATGATTTGTGATAGGAAAGATCTCGTGATGTTTAGGAGTGTTTTTAGATAGATAAACATGAGAAACGATCAAGAAATCACGGTCTGGAAGCAAGTCCGCGACGCGGAGATGCATTTTAATATTTGGTCCCAAAATAAATTTTGAGGCAGAGGGGTCCGCGACCTCTCCGCGACGCGGAGAAAGATTCTGGGCATAGGGAGGGTAGGTCCGCGACGCGGAGTTAAGTGCCAGATTCGCCCGATTTTTTTCTTCTTTGTTTTCTAATCCCAATTCGCCTAAATTCGATTCTTTTCTCAATTTCTCTTTAGATTCAGATACCCAGTACATGTACACAAGAATCTAATCAAACAAAACTCTAAAATCGACACGATTTCTCAAGAACTCATGAATCTCCTCTAAACTCAAGAACGAAAGCCAATTTCAAGAACACAATTCAAGAACAGCAAACTTTCAACTTTCTAGAACGAATTTAACACTGAAATTAACATGATTGGCGTGTGGGTGAACAAAGCCAACACTATGGAAGCTTACATACCTAAAAGAACCATCTTATTGAAGAACTTGAAGGAAAATCTTGGAAGAAGAACCCTAGCCTTAGCGTTTTCTTGAATTACTTGAGCGTAGAATTTTTGGAGTGGATGAGAGGGTTTGATTTAAGAAAACTGATTTTTCTACTCGTTTAGGGTAATTTAGATGACCTCCTAAGGGTTTTTAGGACCAAAATACCCTTTAAGAAATAAATAAAACGATCTAGGAGTCGGAATAATTTTTCAGCAGGCAGTGAGGTCTGTATTGGCTCCGTAACGCGGAGCCATCACGGAGCTGCTGCCAGGTTTGAGCGTCTTTAGTAAATCAGTCATAACTTTTTACTCAGAGCTCAAAATTTAGCAAACTCGGTGGCGCTGGAAAGAGGACTCGAAGACCTTTAATTTGTCATTTTTTTGCCCACCTAACTCATCATGTACTAGGAATTATGGTCGTTTGAATTTGGCCCAAAACTTAGAAGAGTTTAGGAATGACTTCAATGAATTCTCTCTAGTTCTTGCCGGAACTCAAGGTGCTATATCTAGTTACCTGACCTTAATACTTCAGAAAATTTAAATTCCTCGGTAAAAACTTACTCACTACGAAGGATGGTTTGAGTCTTAGCTCAAAAATTTATCGAGGTGTTATAACCCATATACCATATCTTTACATGGTATTAGAACTAGGTCTATCCTCGTTTGGGCTTCCAATCCACGTTTCATTTGAGGATAAAATTTAAAAGAAATAATTATTTTTATGAACTAACAAGTAATTTATAGTAATTATTTTTAATAATGTAAACGACTAATAATTACTAAAGTCAACTTACCTTTGATCCTGGTAAGATTTTAATACTTTTTGGAATCCATTTTAATACTCCACCGTTTTAAATTATTTATTAATTTTTTATTTATTACTAAAAAATATATTCTATTCATTCATTTTTATTTGTTAGAATATATTTATATCAAAGCCATTAATAGGAAGTCACCTTGCTTGCTAACATATCGCATGGTAAGAATTTAATTATGTATTGGAATTTATTTTAGTTGAATTACTCCCCCATTTATTTTTTTATTTTTCACATCTTCTAAAAAAGATTCAATTCATTCATATTAATTTTGTTAGAAATATATTTTTATTTTTAACATATTAAGACAAAATATTTTATTTTCATATTTTAAATTTATATTAATTATTTATTCTTCAAATTATTTCTCGTGATTTAAAATTAGACATCAATTAATATGAAATTTTTAAAAAAATACTTATTTCTGTGTTATATTATATTATATATTTTATATTGTTATATTTTTTTTTATAATAATTAAAATTATTTGAATATGTTATTCTCAATAATCCGCTTACTAGCTAGTTCATGAACTAGAGGGAGAAACCTTTTTGTTTTCTTCTAAAAATCAAAATCCTAACTACACCCCTGCACGAATTAATCTTGTTAATCCATTTCCCATTATTAATTATAATTACACCTTTGCACGTATTAATTTTGTTAATCCATTTCCCATTATTATATTATAATTACACCTTTGCACGAATTAACTTTGTTAATCCATGTCTCATTATTTTACACCATTTGTTTCCTATTTTAGACTTAGTTCCTAGTTTACGTCTGTCATTAATTATAGTCGTTTCTCTATTACATTTTTCTAGGCATTCTACTTATTATATTCAATGGTGATATAGTAAATTAACCTTCTATTTATAGTTTTCAATAATGGACAAATATTATTGGATAGTGAGAGTAATAAATTCATCAATGACTTGTTCCAAAGTTAAAGTTCCAATGATGGAAAAATATTAATGGACAATGAGAGTAATAAATTCATCAATAATGGACAAATATTTGTTTGAGGGTGATATTAAATTCATTTTTAAGTAGTAAATGTGTGTAATAGATAGTAATGATAGTTTAAGCGTGTAACTGACTTTTCTAGACAAGTTGAAGGTGTAATTTATGTCTTATATATATTATGATTTTATTGATTATTTAATTAAGAATTGGGCCTAAATATTTATAAGCATATACAATACATACATATGCATATGATTTTATTTTTATTTTGAAATATCTTCTTAATTAATATAATTGAAGTAACTAATTTTGTATTCGTGGTTAGAAATGGTTAGTTTTGTTTTGGAGGAAAAAGTATTTTGAAGAAATAAATGCAACAATTAAAATAAAGATATTATAGATTTTTTACATTACTCAATATTTTATTAGAATCAATAGAAACTGTGCCATATGTTGCAAACTTTTTACATTACTCAATATTTTATTAGAATCAATAGAAATTGTGCGATATTTCCAAACTTTGCATTTATTTGTCTATAGTGACTAAACACTTCACTATAGACAAATAATCGTAAGACCTTATTCTAATACTAATTGAAAATGCAAGGGAATGTGAATTGTAAGACCTTACTCTAATACCTTACTTAACAATGAATTTAAACGATACGATACAATAAAGTTATATAACAGTCAAAATAAACATTGTATTTAAACTAATTGTACAATACAATGCGTATCAAACCATCCAAACAAGGTGTTAAGCTCTTTAAAATACTAGTGCTAACTTATTTGTCTATATATACTCTCTATCACCCCCTTTAATTTTCACATTGTGAAGTTTTTAATTCCTTCTTTGCTTCTATCTATTTCCTTCCCTTTTAATTTATTCGTCAATGGCATCTACCAAAGTTAAGATTCCCACGATAGATTTTTCAGAACTTAAACCAAACACTCCACTATGGGAATCCACAAAAATTCAACTTTTTGAAGCTTTACAAGAATATGGTTGCATTGAAGCAATATATGGTAAAAATCCAAATGAAATTAGAGAGGGTATCTTTGATCGATAATGCAAAAAAAAATATTTGAATTTCCCTTAGAGACCAAAATGAAAAATCATTCAGAAATACCATTACATATTGGCTACGTAGGGCAAATTCCACACTTGCCATCTTATGAGAGTTTGTGTATTCCTGATTTTCTTACTCCTCAAAGTGTTTTGCTAATATATTTTGGCCTCATGGTAATCCTGAATTCTGGTATGTCTACTTTTTTTTAAAAATAAAATAAAATATTATGTTTAAATTTAATTTATGCATTGATAAGAGTCTTGAGGCAACGATACACTTATTTTCGTGTAAATTAAAAACTATAAAACTTCAACAACAATAAAGTCCATGTGTAGATCACAGATTCAAGATGTGAAAACAGTCACATATACTCACATTAGGATAGGATAGTGTAGATTGTCTATGATCTATAGACGACAAATGTGTTGTATTGTGTGTGACATATATATAGGTCATGAGTTCAAGAAATGAAAACAGTTGCATTAGGGTAGGATAGGGTAGACATATTAGGATATGATGAATATTATAAAAAAAAATCTCGAATCTATTCTTCATCACACTTTTGGAAAAAAAATAAAAATATCATATGTAACCACACTAAAATATTTGTCATAAAGCCATGATCTGATAAGTAAGAGTTCGATTCCCCTCCCTTATTTCCCTTTTCACTATCCCATTTTTTAAAAAAAATACAAGATTTAGTTAAAATGTAATATGTTTATACTTTATACTAACATTATATGTGCATTAATTTTTTGCAGCAATTTGGTCAAATCTTATGCAAATTCACTTCTGAAATTGGATGAAATGATGAAAAGGATGATTTTGGAGAATTTGGGATTAGAAAAGCACATTAATGAATTGTTGGATAATTTTGTCCTATTTAGATTTACCCATTACAAGGGATCATCAATTATTAATAAAGATGAAAACAATAAATATGATGGATTGGGTGCCCATACAGATAATAACTTCTTGGCTTCTATAGCACAAAATCAAGTCAATGGTTTGCAAATCAACAAAATTGGAGAGTGGATTGATGCCAGTATTTCACCAAATTCTTTTGTTGTTTTGCCTGGTGATTCCTTGAAAGTAAGTGTTACTCATTTTTTTAGTGTTATTACTTTGTTGGAACTTGTGTTATTCAAACCCTTCAAAAATATTATTGAACCATATTAAATTTTTTAAGAAAACATAGCTTTTAGAGGATCCGACCTACAGTAGACAATATATGTGTAGAATATATCTAAGCGACATCAGTTGAAACTACATGTTTAATTTTTGAGGATCCGACCTACACTCGTGTTCGGTTATTCTTCAAAACGATCATATTTTTGAATGATGTGAAGACACTGGATAATACTTTTTGAAGAGTCTAAGATACATTAGTTATAACTAAATCTACATGTTTAATATTTTCATGCAAAACTGAAAATGAATATTGATAATTAGTGGAGCCTATGTTTTCGAATCTCTTAAAATGTTATCTCACTCGTATTTGATTATTCTCCAAAATGCATATTGTTGAAGGATCTGACACATTGAATAATATTTTTTATTAGTTGAAGCAACACAGGTTACAATTGGAACTACATGTTTAGTATTTTCATGCAAAACTGTAAATGAATGTTGATATTTGGTGGAGCCTATGTTTCTCGAATCTTTAAAAATTTTGTCTCACTCGTGTTGAATTATATTCCATAATGCATATTTTAGAAGGATGAGACACATTGAGTAATATTTGAAGAGTCCAAGTAACACAGTTTATAATTGGGACTACATATTTAAAATTTCCAAGAAAAATTGAAAATGAATCTTGATATTTGGTAGAGCCTGTGTTGTTGCTCGACTCTAAAAAATATTACCGCACCTATATTAAATCTTTCAAAAAGCATAATTTTGGAGGATTTGACACTCTTAGTGGTATTTTCAAAGATTTCAAGCAACACTTCAAGAAAAACTAAAAATAAATCTTGATATATCTTTGGAACTTATGTTGCCTGATTTTTCAAAAATGTTTGAACTATATGTACCTTAACAGAGGCGTATCCAGGATCTCGGCTAGATGGGTGCACGATTACGAAAAAATGTATCTAAATTACAAGAATATACTATTTAAAACTTTAGTTAACAATATATACTTATACTCTTTTTTATTTACAAAACTAAGTTTTTAATTACAAACATAACAAAATATTTAATTTTTTATTTGTTAAAAATATAGTTGGTATCCGTATCTATTACCTTTTTTAGGGGAGGTTATGTGCTAATTTTATGGGATTGATAATTATTGTTTACATTTTTTTGACTTTTTCAACCACAGTTTTACTCTTTTACGTTACTTTGTTTTTCTATTTATTGATTTTCTCTCTCTTAATTTTTTTTTTCAATCAAATCATATTATTAATGGAAGCCTTCTCTCACATTTTTACCATTATTTTCATCTAGGTAAAAAACATGTAGGTTTCATCAAGTATGCATAGTGTTTTCACAATTATAACTGCATCATAGTTTCACCAAATATGCAACCATGTAATATATAAACATAAATACATACCAATTATATAACCATCATTTTACCAATAATTATTTTACTACTATATATAAATATACTATTTTATACCTTTTAAATATACTACTATATATCAATAGATATTGCATAAATATTTTGAAAATCTTTATTACTGTAATAGGCTGAACAATAGTTTTCACCATGTTTGTTATTGTATCCGATAGCAACAATTGCATGACTATAAGAAATTTCATCATGTTGAAATTTTTCACAACTACATATGTCATAAACGTTTTAGCACGATCTGTAAATAAATGAAGATATTATTAATATAATTACTACAAAAATTCATATACAAAGTTCAATTTAACCATTACAAAGTCTTATTCACCAATATATACTCAAATATACATAAAACACTTTGGTGTATCTAAAGTTGATTTTTTGGTGTATTTTTCAAAACTATGAATCTTCAATGGTGGAAACGAATCAGTCACAAATATTTGAGTTCCAACTCAAAAACGATCTTGTCCACACCTAATTGAGAAACAGTAGTATTAATCAAGTCTTGGTAATTGGTGTCCACATCATATCACTCCTTCAATCTTGAAATTCAGATACTTTTCTGCGACATTACAAATATTTGTTAGTCAAAATTCAAAAAATAATTGGTGGCAGATAACAAAAATACTCATTAACAACATATGTCTAATACACCAATATAAATTAGATAAAAAAAATACACCAACACATACATCAGGCTATTAGCTTGGTGTTAGTTCGTAGCAACAAATATATCATCATATGTACCATATCACATACCAATCCAATTTTTCAAATTGATACATACATCAGGCTATTAGTTTGGTGTCAGTTCGTAGCAACAAATATACCATCATATGTACCAGATCACATACCAATTCAAAATTTTCAATTTTATATTTTATTAGGATACTACCAATCAATATATGAACCTTTTTTTCTAATTATTATATTATATACACCAACTTAATAACTATAATACGGACAATAATGTAACATACTTTCGAACCAAATCATATGAAACCTAAACTTTAATATAAAAAAAATTGACACTTCAGTTTACAACCAAATCATATGTAGATATTCTAATTAAACCAAAATTTCGAGGATCCAGAACATAAACCAAATTAGATGAATTCAATTTCACCAAAATAGACAAACTAAACCAAACAAATAACTCTCGAAAAGTACAAAATAGATATTTGTGATAAATCATATATAATCACGTAATAAAACACCATGCGAACTATTTTATACAATTACCTGATGAGTCCCATCGTCCGTTGTGTTGAATTGGAATTGAAAAATTATTGGTATTCATTTTTCGATAGTTATTCTTATCAGAGAAGGGGAATTTTGTTTTGGTAGGAAAGCTCTATTGGAAGATAATATATAACAAATTTGAATAAATAAGGAAGGTAAAATAATTGGAGAAATTTATGGAAATAGTGATAAGCGTGGCTGATTTGGAATATTTTTTTAAAAATTTAAATTCTACTTTTGAAAAAAAAAATTGCTATATGAATGAAAAAAAAAAAGTATTGCTATTTTGGTGTAAATACGGTTCTTAATTTGTATACTAAAAAAATCGGCCCAATATAAATTTGATCGATTTGACTTTTAGTTTGTAATATGAATTATTAAAGTTTAAAAATTATAGATCCAAAATATATAATACTACTAGTTTTAAATTTTAATATACACATTTGATTTAATTATATAAAAAATTACAATGCTAAATTTTTTAGGAATTATCAATGTAACACACTTGAAAATTTTGAAAGAATAAAGGAAAAAAACAAAAGAAAAATTAGTTGAAACGACAAAAGTGTAACTGATAACCACTTGGAAAAGTGTTACTCAAAGAAACAAGATAGATATAAGATTTAAATTTCTATCTCTCACTTAGAGTAGTGCACCCAATCATCATCGCATTTTTATATGATACTTTGAACATGGGTTCACACATCTATATTTAAATATTTTAAAAAAAATATAACACTACTATATATGATCTAGAGAGGGGAGCATGGGTTCATGTGAACCCACGGCACCCCCTCTAGATATGCCTCTGTGTACCTAGGTTTTGTAGTTTGAATAATTCAAAGGATCAGTCGATCACTACTAGAAATTCACCTATTTTTGACAAAATTCATTGGAAACGTGCAAGATGAAAATTCTTTTCGATAAGAATATAATGTATGTAGGGAAAAACACGTATTTCTAGTCATAAATAAATGTATTTTAAGTTTTATGCACTGATGATATGAGTGAATTTATACATGCATGAACAAATGGTCGATTGCATTCTCCCCTCCACAGGGTAGCAATACCTAGAGAAAGTGATAGACTCTCCCTTCAACTTAATACATTATCAAAATCAGGTCACTTCATAGAGGCCCCAAAAGAACTTGTGGATGAGAAACACCCTTTGCTCTTCAAGCCATAAGAAATGCTTGGATTATTTAATTATGTTGCTTCAAACCCTGGCACTACTGATGCTTTCAAGGCTTATTGTGGTGTTTGATATGATAAATGTGAATTTTCGACCAACGTTCTTATCGGAATATCGCTAGTATATACGGAATATCCGATAAAATATTCGTCGAAAATGTCTCCAACATGCCATCATTTCGTTTGGAATTCGTGTTTTCTTTCTAGTGTGTATCTTATGTTTGAATTGTTGTCATTCTTTATCTTTTGAGTTCTATGTTTTATATATGCTGAAATTTTTAAAAAAATGTGAATTTCTGATGAACGTTCCTATTAGAATACCATTAGTATATGTGGGATTTCTGATAGAATGTTTGTCGAAATTCATGTTTTTAATATTGTGTATCTTATGTTTGAATTGTCGTAGTTATTAAGCTTTGGCATTCTATGTATTATGTATGTGTAATTCCGATGGGAATTCATGTTTTGTTTGTGTTTTTCTATGCAAATAATAAATTTTAAATGAACAATTTATTTATACTACCATTTGTTTGTTATAAATAGAGGGGTTTCCTCTAATTTTTAAATTATGATCATCATTATTATTTTCGCTATATAATGATGAGAAGTCGTATGATAATGATCAATTTGGTGTGGTCGCGTCATTATTTATATCTCTTCGTAAACATTATTTTTCTATGCTTATTATTTAATAATCCTAATTTATCTTTTACCTTACTTTTTTTTTTTTGTAATAACTCTATCTAGTATTTTTAAAAAATATAATATTGTATATTTATTCTTTAAATTACTAATGTGGTAATGACGAAAAATAATAAAATATATCCATATGATGTATTCATCAAAATGATATAATATAATACAACACAAGACAATACGTTATGAAATCATGGGCAACAACCATCCAAATATAAATTCAAAATATTCAACCACTCATATATTTTATTCATCAAAACAATATTATACAACGCAACACAATACAAAACAACACAACAAAATACAATACAATATAATACTTTACGCAATCATACGTAATAACCATCCAAATATAAATTCAAAATATTCAACCAGCCATCTGATACATTTTATTCATCAAAACAATACATAAATAAATTTTCATAGCTACTAAATTCTTAAAGACCACAATAATTCTTGACACTCAATCCATTTTTAGCACCTAACATAATATATTTATTAAATTCAGGCATCTTAAAAGGCTTGTACATTATAGGGTGTTCTTCATCCACTAATTCTTTTGGGACCTTCAAAGTATAATCTATCTTTGTCTCCTGTTGTTACAACCCTGTGTTGAGCAGATGTCAATCTATCATTTGTCCAGGCCTGTATAATTAATTCATATCATCAACACATAAAAAGTATGTATAAGAATTTATTTGTTTAATTAATAATTAAGGAACAAAAAGATTGACTTAAATTTCCTATGGAGAATGAAAATTTTAAATTAATAAGATAATAACAAGACAATTTAAAAAATTATTATGATAGTTCTGGTATCATTTTTCAATTTTCCAGAAAAAGAGATACGTTATTCCAAATAATATCAAGATTTAATATTTTTTGTGGATTGAAGTTAGTTGAAGTCAAATAAAATAAGACAGGTTGATGCATAAAATATTTGACGTTTGCATAGGGTTTGGAGAAAGGGCAACACTTCAAGGGATGTTAGTTAGGTGAACAATCTAATCTAATACAAATATTAGTGATTTCTTTTACGGATCGAGCCTGCATCATGATATATAAATCACACACAAACATTTTTTTCGTTGGTTGAAAACTCCTCTAATCTTAGCTTCTAGTTGGGCTTGAATAATCAATCATACAAAAAAAAATCTCTATTTCTTTTATTCTCCTCTACTATAGCAACACACCACCCCACACACAAAAAATAATAATGAGTTAAGCGTCAAAAATACATATAAATTAGAAGTTTAGGCGTATTTTTGACTCCTGTAATAAAAAATAAATAATAACTTACCATGAGAGCATCTGCTAATAAAACAATATAGGAATTTGGTGAAGTATGATTGAGCTCAATCCACTCTCCATTTTTGTAGAGAACTTGCAATCCATTTTGATTTTGTTTAATTATGGTTAAGCAGGAACTATCTGTGTGGGAAGGTAATGTTGATTTATTCTCATTTTAACCTTTAATTACCTTGTAATTAGTAAATCTTGACATATAAACATTGGAATTCAAGAATTCATCAATGTAATTTTTTAGCCCAAGACTCTCCAAAACCATCTTTTCCACCATGTCATTCAATTCCATAAGTTGCTTGAAGTAGGACTTTGCCACATTGCTGCCAAATTAAAACATACAAAACTTATATATATATAAATAGTAATGCAATATTAATTGTAATACTACTCAAAATTATGTAAGAAATACACTTAATATATATGTATATATACCTAGTATACATACCCGTCCGATGTACATATAATATTAAAATTTTATTTTTAATCATTTTAGATTGTGATATCTTGTTCCTCAATGAAATGTACACCCCTCCATCCCTTCCCATAATCATAACCAATTCTATATGAATAGCAACAACGAATCATGTGATTAGATTGTTAAAAGAAGTAATGCATGCATACCTAAAATTAGGGTTTCCATGAGGCCAAAAGGTATTGGAAAATGTTTCAACACTATTTGGGAGGACCAAATCAACAGAGCTCACACTACCATAGAGTGGTATACTTGCAAGTTGCCCATCATAGATATGAAAGGGTTTCTTTCTATATTCTATCAATTTGGATAATGGAAAATCAAATACTTCTTTTAAAGTATCAAACATGCCCTCTCTAATTTCATTTGGAACTTTGTCATATATTGCTTCAAAACAAGCAAATTCTTGTAAGGCTTCAAAAACTTGAACTTTTGTTGATTCCCATTGTGGAGTGTTTGGTTTAAGCTCAGAATTGAAAAAATCTATGGTGGGAATCTTAACTTTTGTAGATGCCATTTGAGAAATATTTAGGATATTATCAACAAACAATTCTTCACTTATTTGTAAGAGAGAGCCAGAGAGGGAAAATGAGGGGCTTCCCATCACTTTCAAAAATAGTATTACTATTCAATGGACATATTCATTATGGAAAAAATTCCTAAATACACAATTTTTTAGCATATTTTGCAAGAATCTCTATCATTTGAAAAAATTACAAAAATCTCTACTCGCTCCTATTCTCGGATATATCACTTTACACAATGTATCGGACGAACGCGATGTATCGGGACATTGACTGATGTATCCGAAACCGAGATGCGATATATCGAGATGTTGAGGGATGTATCCAAAATCGAGACGCGATGTATCGGGACGTTTTGGGATGTATCCGAATTCCACCAAATTTAAGAAATTTTTGTAGTTTGAAAGAAAGTAGGGATATTATATAATTAATTAGTTCTTAACACTATAAGATTTGTGTAAAAATTCCCAGATATCTTAGGTCAAATTATGTGAAATGTGAGCCCATTAGGTTTACTTTAGCTTTTTTAGCCCCTCATCTTCTTTAAAATTTAACATTCCGCAAATGTGAATCATTTGAAGCAAATTGTATATCAAAAAAACTTATTATACGATTAAATATAACATGTAACAAGACTTTGCTCTAATTTCCACTTACTAACAATATAGTGAATTACTTAAATACACAACTTATTTTTACCATATTTTCTAAAATTTTCTATCATTTGAAAATAATACAAAAAAATCTACTCACTCATATTCACATATACATCACTTTACACATTGTATCGGGACATACTAGTCCTGAATCATTAATTATAAGTTGTAATTGAAACTTTGTGATACTAATTGAAATTCATGTGTAGTAATTATGTTCCCTTTTCATTCATTCATCCCAAGTTGTCATTCTCAAAGTACCCCTTCTAATAAACAACTAAACATTTCAACTTCGAGAATGTACATCTAGATATATCTATGTGCTATGCACGCTAATTTCAAGTGGGGATTATAAAGACTTAGCATTTCTATGGAGAAGCCCTTTGTCCATTTAATAAGAGTTCCTGATGCAATTGACAATTGTTTCACAGGGAAAGAGAAGGTAAAGCCTAACTCCCTTTGTCTACCAGGTGGAAGATGAAAATCATCACCTTCTGTAGCTACAAATTCTGCAAGTGCCGTGGCAATAAAATCAAATTACACCTGCAATTAACAGTTTGAAGTTTAATAATGTGAGTACAACCTTATTGGATTAAAAAAGTTGCATACACATGATTTCATGTGTCATTATACTTGGAGGATGGAAGAATGAATTACGCATTTAAAGAGCAGAATTAAGTGTCAAAAAAAATCTCGGAGGCAGACAGTTGCTCCTAATGCTCTACTTGAAGAGAATGAACTAATATGATTTTTCAAGTAGTATGTAGGTAGGTGATAATGCTCTAGGGAAGGAAACATTAATGGTCTTTTATCAAAACGTTGGGCAATGATCAATGTGACATTTGATGTAGCAGGATATCAAAAATAAAGATCTCATTTCATCCCTCTCATGTACGTTCTTCTCATCTGATAGCTTATTTTCATATGTAAAGTGCATGTTACCTCAATTTTCCTGCACAGTAATGCGCCGCTCTTTAGTTTATTGGTATGTGCAAAAGAACTCTATTCTTTTTGTTTTCCATCCAAAAACTAATTATTTGTTGTACCTTTGCAATTACACCTTACTTAGTATGTTGCCTTTAATTCTACTTTTTGCTTTCCTTACTTTCTGTATTTATTTTTATTCTCTTTCAGTCAATATAATTTTGCTGTTAGCTTGTTGGAGTTCATCAGTGAAGACTATCAATTTATAATATAGGTTTATTTGGAGGAAGGGAGCCAAATGTTTCTAGAACTGCACTTCTCATTGTGGCCAGCATGAAGAAGCGTGATTGGATGCAGGTTATACATGATTTTCTTTGCATATAATTTATGTACAAGTTACTGGAATAATTCAATGGAACTAATAAGAATCACTACATATTTGCACAAATCCATAAATTGTCTATAGACAGGGAGAAAGCCAAGTGGGGTATGTGGAGCTGCACTATACATTGCTGCTCTTTCACATGGACTGAATCGTTCTAAATCAGAAATTGTAAGTGGTCGTTCTAAATTTTCTTTATATTGATGGTCAGAATTCAGATTTCTTTATAGACATGCTTCATGATGTAAGTATTCCGCTTACAACTTATGTGCATCTGAAAGTATGATAATGTGTGTGAAAGTAAGGTTTCCTAGTCTTTTATGTATCTGGCTTGACCTAATTCTCTTTTGTAAGCTTTGCATCTGCTTGATGCCTTCTCATGAAACATCTTACTTCATATAAAAAAAAGTTTTATTCTTCTTTGTGAATCTCTTACGCGTTTTAGCTAGTTTTCGAGGACTACTTAATTCTTTCTTGGTCACAGATTTGGACTTCTTCTTGACAACTGTTCTTGTTATACTTTCTTCACTTATTTTATGTTCAATGTAATTTTTTAGCCCAAGACTCTCCAAAACCATCTTTTCCACCATGTCATTCAATTCCATCAGTTGCTTGAAGTAGGACTTTGCCACATTGCTGCCAAATTAAAACATACAAAACTTATATATATAAATAGTAATGCAATAGTAATTGTGATACTACTCAAAATTATGTAAAAAATACACTTAATATATATGTATATATACCTAGTATACATACCCGTCCGATGTGCATATAATATTAAAATGTTATTTTTAATCATTTTAGATTGTGATATCTTGTTCCTCAATGAAATGTACTCCCCTCCACCCCTTCCCATAATCATAACCAATTCTATATGAATAGCAACAACGAATCATGTGATTAGATTGTTAAAAGAAGTAATGCATGCATACCTAAAATTAGGGTTTCCATGAGGCCAAAAGGTATTGGAAAATGTTTCAACACTATTTGGGAGGACCAAATCAACAGAGCTCACACTACCATAGAGTGGTATACTTGCAAGTTGCCCATCATAGATATGAAAGGGTTTCTTTCTATATTCTATCAATTCGGATAATGGAAAATCAAATACTTCTTTTAAAGTATCAAACATGCCCTCTCTAATTTCATTTGGAACTTTGTCATATATTGCTTCAAAACAACCAAATTCTTGTAAGGCTTCAAAAACTTGAACTTTTGTTGATTCCCATTGTGGAGTGTTTGGTTTAAGCTCAATTGAAAAAATCTATGGTGGGAATCTTAACTTTTGTAGATGCCATTTGAGGAATATTTAGGATATTATCAACAAACAATTCTTCACTTATTTATAAGAGAGAGGGAAAATGAGGGGCTTCCCATCACTTTCAAAAATAGTATTACTATTCAATGGACATATTTATTATGGAAAAAATTCCTAAATACACAATTTTTTAGCATATTTTGCAAGAATCTCTATCATTTGAAAAAATTACAAAAATCTCCACTCGCTCCTATTCTAAGATATATCACTTTACACAATGTATCGGACGAACGCGATGTATCGGGACATTGACTGATGTATCCGAAACCGAGATGCGATATATCGAGATGTTGAGGGATGTATTCGAAATCGAGACGCGATGTATCGGGACGTTTTGGGATGTATCCGAATTCCACCAAATTTAAGAAATTTTTGTAGTTTGAAAGAAAGTAGGGATATTATATAATTAATTGGTTCTTAACACTATAAGATTTGTGTAAAAATTCCCAGATATCTTAGGTCAAATTATGTGAAATGTGAGCCCATTAGGTTTACTTTAGCTTTTTTAGCCCCTCATCTTCTTTAAAATTTAACATTCCGCAAATGTGAATCAATCATTTGAAGCAAATTGTATATCAAAAACACTTATTATACGATTAAATATAACATGTAACAAGACTTTGCTCTAATTTCCACTTACTAACAATATAGTGAATTACTTAAATACACAACTTATTTTTACCATATTTTCTAAAATTTTCTACCATTTAAAAATAATACAAAAAAATCTACTCACTTATATTCACATATACATCACTTTACGCATTGTATCGGGACATACGTGATGTATCGGGATGTTGAGTGATGTATCGGAACGTATGCGATGTATCGAGACGTTGAATGATGTATCAGGACGTACGCGATGTATTGGGACGTTGAGTGATGTATCCATAATCGAGATGCGATATATTGAGATGTTGGGGGATGTATCTGAAATTGGGACGCAATGTATCGGGATTTTGGGATGTATCAGGAATCCACCAAATTTAAAGAATTTTTGTAATTTGAAAGAAAGTACGAATATTATGTAATTAGCTCTTAACACTGTAAGGTTTGTGTAAGATTCCCAAATATTTTAGGTCAAATTATGTGAAATGTGAGCCCAATAGGTTTACTTTAGCTTTTTTAGCCCCTCATCTTCTTTATGTTGATGTTGCTTCTTTGTTCTTAGTCTGCCTCTTCTTTTCCTTCTTTAAAATTTAACATTCCGCAAATGTGAATCATTTGAAGCAAATTATATATCAAAAAACTTGTTATACGATCGGAGTAAGACTTTTAACAACGGAATTTTCTCTCGTTAAAAGCTATTTTTCTTGTAGTGAGCGTTAAATGATTTTCGTGTTTGCTATTCCTAAAATTTACTCTTAATTATATATAATTTCAATTGAAATATGAATGTGATTTCACGATTTATTGAGGCTAATCGAGTATTATTAAAGAAGGTAACATATTTTAAACCACAAGTTTCAAAAGTCTTTCATTCTTAAACCTTGTGTAAGATCTTACTACATCACATCAATTGGATAGAAGAAAATAATTAACTTTTCTCACTACAAGAAAATAATGTGTCATACCATCAGACGTGGCTACATTACCATCATATGTGGCTGATGGCTCGTGTGACTACATTACTACTAGCATAAGTGGTGTGCTAGCAAGTTAGCCATCCAATTCTATTTTTTAAGCACATGCATAATGCGTGATTCTCCCTGCAGCTTGAGGGACAACTCCCCTCCAATAGGAAACATCATGTGTTTATTGATTGATAAGGACATCACAATGACACATCAAAATTTATGAGGCTATAATAAGGAAATAATTATGATTTAATAACATATTGTGTTGTGTTACGTTGTATCGCACTGTATTATTTTGATGAATACAAGTGATTAAATATTTTGAAGTAATGTTTGGATGCTTATTGCTTATGATTTTATGATGTATTGTTGTTAATGTTATTGAGCATTTTAATATTAGAAATTAAAATATTAAGTGCATGATATATAATTAGTAATAAATTGGAAAAAATGGTGACATAATTCTCCGTAACTAATAATAATGATCGGATCATCATTATTATTTTCGCTATATAATGATGAGAAGTCGTATGATAATGATCAATTTGGTGTGGTCGCGTCATTATTTATATCTCTTCGTAAACATCATTTTTCTATGCTTATTATTTAATAATTCTAATTTATCTTTTACCTTACTTTTTTTTTGTAATAACTCTATCTAGTATTTTTTTAAAATATAATATTGTATATTTATTCTTTAAATTACTAATGTGGTAATGACGAAAAATAATAAAATATATCCATATGATGTATTCATCAAAATGATATAATATAATACAACACAATACAATACGTTATGAAATCATGGGCAACAACCATCCAAATATAAATTCAAAATATTCAACCACTCATATATTTTATTCATCAAAACAATATTATACAACGCAACACAATACAAAGCAACACAACAAAATAAAATACAATACAATACAATACAATACTTTACGCAATCATACGTAATAACCATCCAAATATAAATTCAAAATATTCCACCAGCCATCTGATACATTTTATTCATCAAAACAATACATAAATAAATTTTCATAGCTTCTAAATTTTTAAAGACCACAATAATTCTTGACACCCAATCCATTTTTAGCACCTAACATAATATATTTATTAAATTCAGGCATCTTAAAAGGCTTGAACATTAAAAGGTGTTCTTCATCCACTAATTCTTTTGGAACCTTCAAAGTATAATCTGGATTTGGGAAGGAAAATAATTGAATAGAGAATCTATCTTTGTCTCCTGTTGTCACAACCCTGTGTTGAGCAGATGTCAATCTATCATTTGTCCATGCCTGTATAATTAATTCACATCATCAACACATAAAAAGTATGTATAAGAATTTATTTGTTTAATTAATAATTAAGGAACAAAAAGATTGACTTAAATTTCCTATGGAGAATGAAAATTTTAAATTAATAAGAAAATAACAAGACAATTTAAAAAATTATTATGATAGTTCTGGTATCATTTTCAATTTTCCAGAAAAAGAGATATGTTATTCCAAATAATATCAAGATTTAATATTTTTTGTGGATTGAAGTTAGTTGAGGTCAAATAAAATAAGGCAGGTTGATGCATAAAATATTTGACGTTCACATAGGGCGGAAGAACAACCCCTAGAACCTGAAAGTCATTGTACTAAAACTCTACTAACGATAAGTCTAAGAACAAGGGGGACAATCCCAAAACTAAACAAACACCTTAAACAAATAGTCTAAGTCCGAAAAGAGTGGACTTAAACAAGAAAGATCCATGGCAACCTGAAAGAACTGGCTCACCCTTGAATCCGGTCACGCTCAATAGTCACCTAGCTGAGGTCTATCTATAGCCGCCTGAAGATTCTCTGTACTCAACAAAGAAAGAGCAAGTGCAGTATTAGTACACAACCACGGTGTACTAGTAGGATCAGGCGGCTATCCCAATAAGTGAAACACATGCAAGTAACCACAATCATTATAAAACAGGCATATACCGAACATATACAATATTAGTCAACTATTACGAACAACGAACAGTTTCACGATTCTCACATATCACAGTTATATCAATTTAGAGCAACAAACCGTCTTCCAATATCAATCATCATTAGATATAAACGAAATCATCACAAGTAGATACACAACACAATTCAGTGGTCCTCTCACGGAACCCACTTCAATGGTCCTCTCATGGAAACCACACCCAAATTGTTAGATTACAGGTTCGTGGTACCCGATCCATTGTTTATGCCGGAATGTGGCAACCGATCCCATAATTATGTCGAAACGTGGCAACCGATCCCATATTTATGCCGGAACGTGGCAACCGATTCAGGTTAGTGTGTCGGAACGTAACACCTAATCCATTCAACAAACCACAATCACAATCACAATATATATTCTCACAATCATACAACAAGAGGTGATTCTTTGCATACAATTATTCAATTATCTTCATTTAAGATTAGGGTGATCAAGAATGCAACATTCGCATACATACATGCATTATAATGAGCAATTACAAACATATATCACACCAACATGAAATCACAGCCATCACCTACCTCGAATCCAAGCTTGAATCCCCTAAGCCACTTAAATCTTCCTTTTCCTGATTCTTCCCGCTTGTTCGTGGTCTAAAAACATACAATTAACGCAAGGATCAATAAACGAGGCTTAATTACCTAGATTATAATCAACATTATCAACCCTAGGCCAACCCAAGATACCATTACCCAAATTAGGGCTTTACCTACCATCCAAACAGTTCCAAAAACCCTTCCCCAACAATAATCACCCATGAAACCAAGTTCTACGGATCAAAAAATGGATTCGGGGAGTGAAAACCTTACCTTTAGCCTCAAGAATGGTGGAAAATAGTCAAGAAAATCCCTGGGTTCGTTCTTTAGCTCTCAAGTTCAAAAATTGCAGAATAATACGAATTTGGGGTTTATTTCTGACTTTAAGTCTCGTCTGTCCCGCTACATCGGCAACCATCCCACTACGGCGGCATGTACAGAGACAGAATGCTGGAATTTGAATTCCAAACCCCCATTTCACGACACACCTTAAACTTTAGGTTGTGAAATTCAGAAATCTTGAATTATTGTAGGATTTTAGAACTTAAAGTTGTGAACTTTAGAGAACTTAAATTTTTGTAGGATTTTAGAACTTCATAAGGTTGTGAATGTTAGGAATCTTGAATTATTGTAGGATTTTAGAACAGTAAGTTGTGAACCTTAGAGAACTTGATTTTTGTAGGATTTTAGAACTTTAGGTTGTGAAACATTAGAAATCTTGAGTTATTCTAGAATTTTAGAATTTTAAGTTGTGAATTTTAAAGAACTTGAATTTTTATAGGATTTTAAAACTTTAAATTGTGAACTTTAGAGAACTTGAATTTTTGAAGGATATTAGAACTTTAGGTTATGAAATTTAAAGAACTTGAATTTTTGTAGGGTTTTAGAACTTTAGGTTGTGAACTTTAGAAATCTTGAATTATTGTAGGATTTTAGAACTTTAGGTTGTGAACTTTTGAAATCCTGAATTATTGTACAATTTTAGAACTTTAGGTTGTGAAATTTAGAAATCTTGAATTTTTGTAGGGTTTTAGAACTTTAGGTTGCGAACTTTAGAAATCTTGAATTATTGTAGAATTTTAGTACTTTAGGTTGTGAACTTTAGAAATCTTGAATTATTTTAGGATTTTAGAACTTAAAGTTGTGAACTGTAGAGAACTTGAATTTTTGTAGGATTTTAAAACTTTATAAGATTGTGAACGTTAGAAATCTTGAATTTTTGTAGGGTTTTAGAACTTTAGGTTGTGAACTTTAGAAATCTTGAATTATTGTAGAATTTTAGTACTTTAGGTTGTGAACTTTAGAAATCTTGAATTATTTTAGGATTTTAGAACTTAAAGTTGTGAACTGTAGAGAACTTGAATTTTTGTAGGATTTTAAAACATTATAAGATTGTGAACGTTAGAAATTTTGAATTAATGTAGGATTTTGGAACTTTAAGTTGTGAACTTTAGAGAACTTGAATTTTTGTAGGATTTAGAACTTAGGTTGTGAAACATTAGAAATTTTGAATTATTGTAGAATTTTAGAACTTTAAGTTATGAATTTTAGAAAACTTGAATTTTTGTAGGATTTTGAAACTTTAAGTTGTGAACTTTAGAGAATTTGAATTTTTGTAGGATTTTAGAACTTTAGGTTGTGAACTTTAGAAATCTTGAATGATTTTAGGATGTTAGAACTTTAGGTTGTGAACTTTAGAAATCTTGAATTATTTTAGGATTTTAGAACTTTAGGTTGTGAACTTTAGAAATCTTGAATTATTGTGGGATTTTAGAACTTTAAGTTGTGAACTTTAGAAATCTTGAATTATTGTGGGATTTTAGAACTTTAAGTTGTGAACTTTAGAAATCTTGATTTATAGAATTTATGAACTAATTATTAGGTTGAACTTCAGAAATCTTGATAAAATATAGTCTTTATGAACTATTTGCAATTTTGAAATGATTTTTTTGTAATTTTAAAATGAATTTTGGAAGACTTTATAAGTCTGTAAATTGTGATTTAGATATTTTTGAATGTTAATTTAAGTTTGTTGTTTTATATTTTGTGTAGCTTCTTTATAATGTTTTGTGTTTGATTGGGGCTGAATTAAATTGAATTTACAGGTGGGCAGCAAAAACTGCTAGTTTCTACTATCAAAAAAATTGCAGAAAAAGCGACGAACATGGTGGTTTTGTCCGTCGCTTTTTTGGATTTTATTTTTTTTAAAACCCAGAAAAGCGACGGACAGGGTCCTTTAGTTTGTCGCTTTTTTTAATTTTATTTTTTTAAAACCCAGAAAAGCAACGGACAGGGTCCTTTAGTTCGTCGCTTTTTTGGATTTTTCAAATTTTTATTTCCAAAAAAGCGACGGATTGTGTCTCATTGTCCGTCGCTTTTCAAGATTCTAAACAAATTAAAAATTAATTAAAGCAACGGACGGCGTCGCATTCTTCAAAAAAAATATTTAAAAAAAAAAAACAAAAGTGACGCAGTGCATCGCTTTTGGAAAAGCGTCGAGCCAAAAAGCGACGAGATTGACTGCATCGCTTTTCCGTCGCTTTTGGCCAAAAAAGTGACACAGTCCGTCGGTTTTTTTTGTCTGTTTTTGACAGTTTTTTAGTAGTGATAGTTATATAATATACAACATATTAACTTAATTTTCTTGCTTGGAATTGCTTTCTCTGGCCACCTTTGCTTCAAAAATAAGTCGAAAGTCTACTAAAAATAATATCTACACCTGTCCTCCTCAGACCCCACTTGTGGAATTGTCGGGTATAGCAAGAGTTAATTGGAAATAGAGGGAAGATGAAAAGAGGAATTGAAAAAGATTCTCTTATGCTTTAAGAAAAGACATTTCTCCCTCATTGGTGGTGGAAAGGAAAATAGAAGTGTTTAAATAGAGAAACACTTCTATTAGTTGTTAGAAGGGTTGGAAAGAGGGACCCCCCATGCGTCGTCGTCGCTCGCTAGCTTTGGCTTTGGAAAATGATCGAGAAATTATTTTTTGGACAAAGTTTTGTTTTAATGATTTATTTAATTAATTAAATTCAATTAAATGGCCAAAATGTTTCAATTATTTAGTTAATTAACCGAAACATTCCGACCCAACTCAGATCCGCGCGACCCATTTTATTTAAAATACTTTCCCATTTTATTTGAATTTCTCGCCATTGGAGATGACTGTTCTGAAAGGTTGCAACTTTCAGGAATAGCCATGACCGTTTGAAAGGTTGTAAACTTTCATGAATGGTCGTGTGGATTCTGAAAGGTTGCAACCTTTCGGAACCAGTTCTTCTTGGCTATAAATACCAGTAATTTTTCAGATTTTTTACTTACGAAAAATTTCTGATTTCTTCTTCTTCTGCACAAATTATTTTTGTGTACTTTACTGCTGTTGAGTGGCTCACTGACACCAAAGTTTTGGGTATCAATACACTTGTAATCAGTGGTACTGTTTTAATCACAGATTGGTTAACAATTACACTGAGCATATTATTATTGTTAAACCTCTATATTCCATAAGGATGGCGGTAAAGTCTATGTACATCTTTTTCCTTTTTGAGCATGTTATTGTTGTTAAACTACGCTACCCCACAAAGTAGCGGTAAAGTCTACATTCATTTTTCCCTTTCTTAGAGCTCACTTGTGGAATTACACTGCATGTTATTGTTGTTAAACCTCTATCATACAAAGATAGCGGTAAAATCTGTGTGCATCCTTTTCCTCTTTAGACCTCACTTGTGTAATTATACTAAGTATGTTATTAATTGTTTGAGTTTTATTTTTTATTTTTTCCTAGAGAAATGGAGCCAAGAGAAGCAATAGATGAATTGTTATTGAAATTGCATCTTTGTTTTGCTACAAACACAAAAATAGGAATAATAGGAAGTGGACCAAGTGGAATATCAGCTGCTTATGCATTGGTAAAACTTGGTTATACAAATATCACTATTCTTGAGAAGTATAATTTTCTTGGTGGCATGTGTGAATCAGTTGATATTGAAGGTATTTATGCTAATTACTCCGTTCGTTTCAATTTATGTTGTATACGTTCCTTTTTAGTTTGTTCGTAGAAAGACGTCTTGCTTTCTTATTTAGAGAGTCCGAGCAACATATATATTTTCTTATCATGGTATCAGAGTCATGCCTATTAAATTTTTATTTCACTCGATGTTGGCCCCTCATATTATATCGTCCATGGGCGTGTGGGGGTGTTGAATTGTCCCAAATAGGTGGGTGGAGGCAGTTTGTCCTCTTACATGATTCTTTTACAATTTTCGTCTTCTAGAATTGAGTTAGACCCAAGGTCCATTTTCTTATCAACATAAATTGGGACGGGGGGAGTTTATATATAAAGTATGTTGTCGCACTAAAAGATTTTACAGAATGATTTTAATTCTATACACTAACAGTGTAAAGAATTTTTCCACTATCAATTTATTTGAACATGTTGTACGTACACGTAGTCGTATCGTCAAGGTTACATTTAGCTACTTTTAGTTATCGTGGTAACATCAGAATTAGTGTATAAGTTAAACTCTTAAACATACGTGTTACGAATCGAGGAAATATTTACGACTTGGGAGGACAAGTTGTTGCTGCAAATAGTGCTCCAACAATATTTCATCTAGCAAGAGAAATCAAAGCTCACCTTGAAGTTCGAGGTTAGTTATTACTTATTACTCATGGAATTTGGCATAAAGCCCTGAAAGTTTTAAACCATTCTACTAAGATATGTTTCGGACTCTGCAAAATGTCGCCAGGTGCATATCAGATCCTCCAATAGTAGCACATTTTTGGAGAATCCGACAAGGGTGCAACAACATTTTGCAGAGTCCAAGTAACATATCTCCTAAGTAGTCCAATAATTGCCGAGTCACGAGTAGTAAACCTTCCAATAATATTTAAAAGTACTAACTTTATTCCTGTGAATTTTCCGAAACATTACTTGTTACTGATCCCTTTGAGCAGTAAGCAACAGCGGAAGAATCAACATGAATAGCCTCGAGGAGGAGTTGTTCGGTAAAGTACAAACTATTGACTATTACACCACAGTCTTGAAGATAACTGGATTTGATCATATACCTTTGGGTGGTTACTACTTTGGTGAGTTCATGGATGATCCAAAAGCCATTGGGAATCCAGTTGCAATGCAGAGATTTTACAATGACACGAACTTCTTTTTGTTCTGGTCTTATGGTAACTCGGTCGACATAGTAGGATTAAGGGTCACTGAGCTCCTCATAAAAGTTGTTGAAAGTATGGGAGGCTTTGTTGAAAAAGTCATTTTGCAACGAAAGTTCAAGTATTTCCCTCATGTTAACAACCAAGGTACTCCTGAAAAGACTATGCGGAATTTTCATTTGAGTTTAAGTTTTATGCACTCACAATCATGATCACTTATAAGTCTATGGCTAAACTACTCTGAATCTCTATATAGTGTGTATAACTAATATCTTTTCATTTTAAGATTTGAACTATTATCGGTCTATTGATTGTGTGTTTCAAAATTACACAATCCTACATGGTCAAATTCTGTAATAAAACTCAAATTCGGGTTTCATTTCAAGGGACATACTAGACTAAAAGTGTCCTGAATTGCGACCTCACCTAACTGATTCCTCTGAGCCTAAGATGCGGTCTCTACTCGGAGATATTCATCAATTGATGTTATTTGGTTGCACTATATGTTGTATTTGCATTGTTGAGTTATTTGGTTGCACTATATATTTAGTTTACGACAACAAGATTCAAAAGTCTTCTTTACTTTCTTAAACTCCGTGTCAAGTCAAAACCAGAAAAATAAATTGAAAATGAGGGAGTAGTTGATTTGTTGAGTTTAGTTGATCTCTTATCATGATTTTGGTCTAATCGATATTTTGTCAGAGACTATGTTAGGGTGTTTATCTAACTGCTATATAATGAATATATTCATTTTTTTGCTTTTGCAGAGGTTACTGCCACTGAAATCAGATTGTATCCTTGCTTCTAGGCAACTAGATGAATCTTCCAGGATCAAGAAGACCGCAAACCTTTGCCAGATGATTTGTGTTTTCTCCAGTTCACTTCTGGTTCAACTAGTGATCCTAAAGGAGTTATGATTACTCATAGAGGAATGATCATTCATAATGTGAAGTTGATGCAGAGAAGATGTCGGGCCACAACGAGGACGATACTAGTGACCTGGCTACCACAGTATCATGACATGGGACTTATTGGAGGACTTATCACTTGCCTAGTAAGTGGAGGTTGTGAAAAAAGTTAAAGATGATTTTTTGAATAACGTAGATTTCTCTAGAATGTCCTAGTATAGAAACTTAGAAATTATCTTGACGAAATATCTAGATATTCTAGAGTAGTTGTCTTAAGAAAATATCTAGCTATTTTAGAGTAATTGCTAGAAGATAAGTTCACTAGAACTTTCTCATAGATGTATCTAGAAGAGTTTCTAGAACCATCCCTAGACAAGTATAAATAGGAGATAGCCTTGTACATTTGTATTAAAAGGAAAAATCAAAGCACTTAAAGAGCCTTCTTCCATTACAAAGTTCTTCTTTCTAAATTCTCTTTTTAACTTTCTAGCTTCCTCTTCTTCTTTAGTTGAATCTTCCGATCTTAGTTAACAATCTTGGGCTAACAGAAGGTTTCCCGAGTATACTTTTCTTCTGCTATTCTCTACATGGTATTAGAGTCATAGCCACACACTGGCTTTTGGTTTTTAATTCAAGATCGAGTTAGTGAAAAATTCAACTTGTTTCTCTATATGTATTTCAACGGTCGTGCTAACGGATTGGGGATGGAGCTGTTGAACCAGTCCAATTACAAGGTATGGAGGACATGTATGGAGTCATACCTTGTGGGTGAGGATTTGTGGGGTTAACGGGATTAACACAAGTCTTCCTGCCGACGGACCAGAGAATAGTAACACATACAAGAAGTGGAAGCAAGTTAATGCTAAGGCTGAATTTGTCCTGAAGAGGTCAATATCCTCCAATTTATTTGATTATATTATAAGGTGCAAATCAGCTCATGAAATATGGAGGTCCCTCGATCAGTTGTTCAACAAGAAGAATGAAGCTCGGCTACAAATATTGGAGAATGAATTGGCTAACACCATTCAAGGTAACCTCTCTATAGCCGAGTATTTTTTGAAGATTAAGAACTTATGTTCTGAGATATCTTTATTGAATCCGGAGAAGGCTATCTCTGGAGCACGAATAAGAAGAAATATTATTCGTGGGTTGAAATCAGAAAATATTCCCTTTGTTACATCGATTCAAGGATGGGCTCAACAACTATCCTTGGAGGAGTTTGAGAATCTGTTCTCATCACAGGAGCTACTAGCGAAGCAAATGGCTGGGGTATCAATCAAAAAAGGGGAAGAAAATGCTCTTGTATCAAACAAGAGTAAATTTAAAGGAAAAACAGTAAGAGATAGGCCACACTCTCGATTCCAAAGTGGTTCAATTCCGCTAGGAAAGGAGAGAGAGTCTACCAATAACTATAAGACTCTCAAATGTTATCGGTGTGGCAAAATCGGACACATAAAAAGATTTTGTCGAACCAAGGAAAGCAATATGGCTCAAACTAAGAAAGTTGTTGAAGAAGAAGAAGAAGACTGGGAAAGTGTTTCGTAGCCGAGACTCGAGCAATAGATGCAATGACATCCATTAATTTTGAAAGAGACAAGATCGTGGATTCAGGATGTGGGCATCATCTTACTGGAGATGAATCTAAATTTTCCAACTTTCACAAATACAATGGTCGTGATGTCATTGTAACAGCAGATAATACAGTTCATCACGTGGAGAAGGAAGGCACGATCGTCATCAATGAGAAGCAGGAAGACTCAACCACTCTCAACAGTGTGTTTCATGTTCCAGGGATGAGGAAAAATCTATTTTCTGTTGCAAATGTCGTAAACGCAGGAAGTTATCTCCTATTTGGACCACTTGATGTGAATTTCCTTCGAAATATCAAAGAACTCAAGGCAGATGTCATTCATACTGGTAAGAGAGTTAATAATTTATATGTTTTATCTGCCTCTAATTCATATATTGAGAAGATGAGTAGCAATGATACTGCACATCTATGGCATGCTAGACTTAGGAATCTTAACATGGAAAAATTAAAAGTCATGGTAAAATTGAATCTAGTAAAAGGATTGCCTAACTTAAGCAATTTTGGTGGAGGAGAAATTTGTGAAGGATGTCAATACGGAAAGGCACACCGTCTTTCGTTTGATAGATCCTTGTCAAGATGCATTGCTCCACTAGAGCTAATTCATAGTGATTTGATGGGGCCAACAAGAACTTCTTCGTTCTCCGGTTGTTCTTATATGCTAATTTTAATTGATGATTTTACTAGATTCACGTGGGTTTATTTTGTGAAGAATAAGTCAGAAGTTCTCAACAAGTTTATGGAATTCAAGGAAACTGTTGAAGGCGAGCTGTCACATCTTGCAAGTTGGGGACTAGGAAGAAGCTTAAAACTTGGAAATAGTCTTTTTGGAAAGAATTAAAAATCTGGAAAATTTGGCTAAGTATGGAAAATAATGAATTTTTGGCCAACTTTGAACAGTTATAACTCCTAGCTCAGAATGATCTAGGTGTAGTTCCAGCTATGGTTGCAATGGATTGGTCTTTCCAACGCCATCAAGTTTGCTCGTTTCTGAGTTCGTATGAGCCAGTTATGCCCTTTGAAAGTTGGGCAGTTGGCAGGGAATCCGTCCGGAAATTGTAAGGGTATTTTGATCTTTTCCCTAGCCTTGTCTTTGGATATATTTAAGGTGTAAGACTGATTTTTGATCAGTTTTTCTCTTTTTAAAAAGAGTAAGAGTTAGGGTTCTTGAGAGAAAAGGAGAGAAAGGAGAAGAAGAAGCAAACTTCGTAAAGATCGTCGTGGTTTTCTTCGGAGGTGATCCCTATTAAGGTATGTGAGTTCATAGTGTTGGGTTGGTTCTTTCCCCCACACGCCAAGCTCGTTTAATTTCGAGAAAAAATTGATTATGTTTGATTGAAGTTGTTGGTTGGGATTGTTGAAGTTGTAGTTGTGTTGTGTTGTAGTTCTTGTTGGTTTGGTGTATGTTTCCGGTGGTGTTTTTGAGTTAAATCTAGTGTATGTTAAGGTTTTTGATGATTCTAAGTGTTTGGGGGATAAAACTTTGAAGTTTAGAAGGTTTAGAGTTGGAGAAAAGGAGAAGAAAAGTTGAGTTTTCGGGGAAAAGGGCTGGGGCGTCGCGCCAGCCAGCGCGCCCCAAGAGGGACTCTGAGGTCCAGCCCTTGGGGCGCCGCCCCTACCAGAGCCCCAACCAGACCCCTCTGAAGTTTTTGGTCTGGCGCTCCGCGCCTCTCAGAGCACCAAGAGCACCAAGTCTTCCCATTCCTTCCCCACTTTTTCATACATGTTCCTAGGTGTTGTACCTATGTTTCATTGTTGTTTCCAACACTCCAAGGTACGTTTAAACGTCAAGAACTTGTCCATAACACGTGATCAAACACCTTGAATCCATGATTCCAATTCAAGGAGAGTTAGTTTCCAAGTCAAGTAAAGTTAAGAGTTGAGTTTAGAAGTTAAAGAAGTGAGTCAAGGTAAGTCTTTAAAGTTGTTCAAGAGTCTTTATTGAATGTTTTAACTTCACTTAAAGGCTCAAGTTTCAAGTCAAGTAAAGATTAAGAGTCAAGAGTTTCAAGTTGAGTAAAGAGTTTAAAGTTGAGTTCATTTCTCAAATGTTATTAGGGAACTATGTATTCCCAAAGAAGTTTCTAAATGTTTTTACATTTGAGTAAGAAAAGAACTATGATTCCAAAAGAGCCTTTGGGCTAGTTTTCAAGAAAAAGGAACATCGATTCCAAGTGAGCCTTCGGGCAAAGTTTTGAGTAATTATCTCAAATAAAGAAAGATGTGTTTAAAACACTAATGAGCTAAGTATTTTTGGGAGTAGTCTTGAGCACCGAATTGGGGACACGAGTTCATATTAACTCAACTCTCCATAAGAACCATGCGCCAACATGGGAGTTAACGGGTCATACTTTTTAGATGAATCCGTAAGATTAAGCTAGTGGATCCACTTAGTAAAGTTAGCTTCCTATATCACGGCAAGGAATAGGATGGTCCTTGGGCAACGTGAGGTAAAACGTTGTATCACCACTAGAGCTCATAGTGGGGATTGTCGGTTAAAGGATCTCCCACTAAAGTTATATTACTTTTATATAAGTAAAGTTGAGTTTGTTATCGTTTTATCCTTAACGAACTAAGTTGTTTACACTATTTTTAACAAGCTTTATATATTGCATGTGTCTTATTGCTTTATATATTGAGTTCAGTTATTCATGAGTTTAACAGAGCCAAGGTAAGAGTTCTTTTGTACTCCTTCCAAGCTTAAGTTGTGGTTTAGCTTTCCAGCTCGCATACTTGTACATTCAATGTACTGATGCCAGTTGACCTGCATCTTATGATGATGCAGACACAGGTACCCAGAGTCAGCATTCAGTACGCCGTTGATCCAGTTGAGCACTCCAGAGTTAGTGGTGAGCCTCTTTGTGTTCCGGAGGACTCGATTATGTTGTTCTTTTAGTTTTGTTTTATTAGGATGTTGCGGGGTCTGTCCCAACATCCATCTCAATATTATAGAGGCTTCATAAACAGTCAGTCAGTTGGTTTTGAGTCTCTCATCTATGTATATATGTAAATATTCTATTTTGGGACTCGAGTTGCCTTTTAGGCCAGATTTTTATCAGTTAGGTTGTTTTATAACCTTGAATTGCATTGAGTTATGATGTCGAGTTAAGTTTCCGTTGAGTTAAGAAAACCAGGCCAAGGGTTCGCTTGGGGGCCAGCAACGTTCTTCGAGTGTCGGTCTAGGGTGTAGGCTCGGGGCGTGACACGAGCTTAGCTCAAGAATAAGGAGGTTGCGAACAGATAACGGTGGTGAGTACACTTCTGAAGAGTTTCTCTCTTTTTGTCGTCAATATGGCATTAAAAGAGAACTTACTTGTGATGATACGCCACAACAAAATGGAGTGGCAAAAAGAAAGATTCGACACTTAACAGAGACATGTAAAAGTTGTCTTCATGCCAAAAATCTACCTAGAGCCCTATGGGTTGAAGGTATGAAATGTGCAGCTTATGTGATCAACAGGATGCCGTTTTCTCCAAACAACATGAAGTTTCCCTATGAATTAATGTTTGGAGAGAAGCCTAATATCAAAAACCTAAGAGTGTTTGGATCTATTTGTTATGTTCATATCCCTGATTCTCAACGGAGCAAGTTGGATCCCAAGGCAAGAAAATGCATCTTTGTTGGATACGATGAAAGGAAAAAGGGTTGGAAGTGCATGGATCCGAAAACTCATCGTTTTGTTGTTTCTAGGGATGTCGTATTTGATGAAATCTCCTTGTATTATGGAGTTGCATCAAAAGGAGAGGGTTCTAAAATACTGAACCCTGGAGTTTCGAACTTGCCCATCACAAGTTCTTCTCCAGATAATACAGTTGTTGAGGAGCTAAGCGAAAGGGGGAGCCCAGAAACTCAATAATATGAAACTGAACAAGAAGATGATGCATTGGTTTCACAAATACCAAACCCAACTATTGTTAAGCCAGCTCGCTTCAGAGATGAAAACTTTGTTAGTACATATTCTTGTTTCTTTGCAGGGCCAATTGACGATGAAGATCCTTCATCTTTTGAAGAAGCTAAAGGAGTCAAAGAGTGGAAGTTTGCCATGGATGATGATATAGAGGCTCTAATGAAAAATCAAACTTGGAGCCTTGTGCCAAAGCCAAGAGATGTACAACCCATTTCTTGCAAATGGGTTTACAAAATCAAAAGAAGAGCAGGTGGCAACATAGACAGATATAAAGCTAGATTGGTTGCTCGAGGCTTTTCTCAAAAATATGGCGAAGACTACGAAGAAACCTTCAGTCCAGTGGCTAGGATGATCTCAGTTCGAGTTGTACTAGCTATGGCAGCCTCATATGGTTGGAAACTATGGCAACTTGATGTGAAGAATGTTTTCTTGTATGGAGAACTTGACAAAGATATTTATATGGAGCAACCACCCGAGTATGTTTCTAACTTACATCCTGATTATGTTTGCAAACTTAAAGAAACACTTTATGGACTCAAGCAAGCTCCATGAGCATGGTATGGAAAAATTGCTTAATATCTATATTTCTGTGGCTATACCACATCACATTCAGATCCTAGCTTGTTTGTTAAGAAACAAGAAGATTTTCATGTGGTTGTTCGCTTGTACGTGGATGACATGATAATAACAGGAAACATGATGATAAAGTTGCAAGGCTTCAAGAAGAGCTTGCCCTAAGATTTAATATCATGAAGTTGGGAGAATTACTGTAACATCTGACAATTTGAAATAGCTATGAGGAGGCTTAGAATTGGAAATAGTCATTTTTGGAAAGAATTTAAAAATCTGGAAATTTGGTTAAGTGTGGGAAAAAGTGAGTTTTTCGCCAACTTTGAATAGTAATAACTCCTAGCTCAGAATGAGTTAGGTGTAGTTCCAGTTATGGTTGCAAAGCTTGTGGAATGATCTTTCCAACGCCACCAAGTTTGCTCGATTCCAAGTTTGTATGAGTGAGTTATTCCCTTTGGAAGTTGGACAGTTGGCAGGAAAGTGAAGTCCGTCCGGAAATTTTAAGGGTATTTTGGTCTTTTCCCTAGCTATTTCTCTTGGGGTATATTTTTGTGTTAGGCTGATTTTTGGATCATTTTTATCCCATTTTAAAAGAGTGAGAGTGAGGGGTTTGAGTGAAGAAGAGAAGAAGGAGAAAGAGGAGATCAAGCAAGTTTCCATCGTGGATATCGTCGGGGGTGATCCCCACTAGGTATGTGAGTTCTTAGTGTTGGGTTGATCCTTTCCCCCACACACCAAACTCGTTTTATTTTTGAGAAAAGATTGGTCATGTTGTTGAAGTTGTTGGGTTGTGTTGTTGGTGTTGTTGGTTTGTGTTGTTGAAGTTGTTGGTTGTGTTGTTGGAAGTTCTTGTTGGTTTAGTACATGATTTGATTGTGTTTTTGAGTTGAATCTCTTGTTTGTTGAGGGATTTTATGATCCTTAGTGTTGGAGTTGAAACCCTTGAAGTTAGGGTGGTTTAGAGATGGAGAAACAAGAGAGGAAAGTCGAATTTCGGGAAAAAAAAGGGCTTGGGGCGTTGCGCCAGCCAGCGCGCCCCAGCAGGGGCTCTGAAGTTTCCCCTATGGGGCGCCGCGCCTAGTAGTGTGCCACAGCAGATCCTCTGAGCTCCAAGGGCTGGCGCCCCGCGCCTTGCAGAGCGCCAAGGACGCCAAGTTCCCCCATTCCTTCCCCACTTTCTCATACATGTTCCTAGGTATTGTACCTATGTTTCATAGTTGTTTCCAACACTCCAAGGTACGTCTAAACGTCAAGAACTCATCCATCAACATGTGATCAAACACCTTGAATTCATAATTCCAATTCAAGGAAAGTTAGTTTCCAAGTCAAGTGAAGTTAGAAGACAAGTGAAGTTAGTTTCCAAGTCAAGTGAAGTTAGAAGTCAAGCTTATAAGTTAAGAGAGCCAAAGCAAGTCTTTAAGGTTTTCCAAGAGTCTTCATTGAACGTTATAACTTCCTTTTAAGGCTCAAGAGTTCCAAGTTAAGTATAGAGTTCCAAGTTAAGTATGGAGTTCCAAGTTAAGTATAAAGTTCCAAGTTAAGTATAGAGTTTCAAGTCGAGTAAAGGGTATCGAGTTTCAAGTTAAGTCAAGAGTTTTCAGTTAAGTCAAGAGTTTCGAGTTAAGTCAAGAGTTGAGTTCATTTCTCAAAAGTTATTAGGGAACTAAGTATTTCCCAAAGAAGTTTATAAATATTTTCACATTTAAGATGAGAGGAAATTGAGATTTCCAAAAGAGTTTTGAGAAGTTGAGTACTATCTCTTTTAAGAAAAAGATGAGTTTTGCGAAAGAGTTTCTAAAACATGATTAGTATGACAAATCGAGTATGTCATCAATGTTCAAACAGTATGGTCTCTAGATATACCATCAATGTTTAAGCAATATGAATATCCCGAGTCATCAATGATCATATTAAAATATGGTTTTGAGATAGTCTTTTTAGAAAGAGTTTTTCAAAAGCCTTTAGGCTAAGTTTTGAGTAACTATCTCAACTAAAGAAAGATGTGTTTAAAACACTTATGAGCTAAAGTATTTTGGGAGTAGTCTTGAGCACCGAATTGGGGACACGAGTTCATATTAACTCAACTCTCCATAAGAACCATGTAGCCAAACATGGGATTTCTCGGATCATACTTTTTAGATGATCACGAAAGTTAAGCTAGTGGATCCACTAAGCAATAGCGTTCTGTATGACGGCAAAGTATAGGACAGTTCTGGCAGCGTGGACAAGACGTTGTGTCACCACTTAGATTCATAGTGGTGGTTGTTGGTTAGAGAACTCCCACAATAGAAAGAGCTTAGTTCCTCGAGAAGTTCTGCTTAGTGTGGATGGGGGTATGGGACTTCATTCATGCATTGCACAAGTAGACTTTGAGAGGAAGCATGGTATTTTCATGATATTATAAATATGATTTTAACGTCATGTTTTAAATAGTTTTGTAAGCTTTATATATATTGCACGTGTCTCATTTCTTTATATTTAGTTCAGTTATTCATAAGTTGAACAGAGCCAAGGTAAGTTCTCTTTTGTATTCTTTTCAAGCTTAAGTTGTTGTTTAGCGATCCAGCTCGCATACTCGTACATTCTATATACTGATACCAGTTGGCCTGCATCTTGTTATGATGCAGACGCAGGTACCCAGGATCAGCATCCAGCACACCGTTGATCCAGTTGAGCACTCCAGAGTCAGTGGTGAGCCTCCTTGCTTTCTGGAGGACTCGGTTGTTCTGTTCTTTTAGTTTAGTTTTGTTAAGATGTTGCGGGGTTTGTCCCAACATTCATCTCAGTGTTATAGAGGCTTCATAGACAGTCAGTCAGTTAGTTTGAGTTACTCTTTTGTGTATATATATGTAAATATTCTATTTTGAGACTCGAGTTGCCGTTTTGGCCAGATTTTATCAGTTGGGTTGTTTTATAACCTTCCATTGCATTGAGTTATGCTATTGAGTTAAGTTTCCGCTGAGTTAAGAAAGCTAGGCCAAGGGTTCGCTTGGGGCCAGCATGGTTTCCGGGTGCCGGTCCCGTCCAGGGTGTAGGCTCAGGGGGTGACAATTAAATTATTTTCTTGGCTTAGAGGTAACAAACACAAGTAAATGGGTCTTTGTTACCCAAGAAGGGTATGCCAAGAAGCTATTGGACAGGTTTGGGGTGAAACAAAGCAAAAAGTGCTCTACGCCTTTGGAGACTAGCACAAGGCTAAGGCGTGAAGAAGGCTCACTTCTTGTAGATCCCAAGCTTATCGAGCTCTAGTTGGAAGTCTCTTATATTTGATTATTACAAGGCCAGACATTGCCTTTTCTGTTGGATATGTCAGCAGATTTATGCAGTCACCAAGAAAGCCGCACTTGGAAGCTGCAAAGAGGATCCTGAAGTATATCAACTCAACATCAAATATGGGCCTATTTTTTAAAAGAAAGAATGACTTGGTATTAATCGGATATACCGACGCAGATTTTGGTGGTGATATGGATAATCAAAGATCAACATCAGGCAATATCTTTCTCTGTGGTGGAACAGGTATTTCTTGGTGCAGTAAGAAGCAAAACTCAGTTTCTTTGTCAACTACGGAGGCGGAATATAAAGCAGCAGCACTTACTGCTCAAGAATGTGTATGGCTCCAAAGACTTGTTAAAGATTTGCATCTATCTATATCAAAGCCAACTACGATCTTTGGAGACAACCAAAGTGCCATCAAGCTAGCAAACAATCCGGTATTTCATGCAAGAACTAAGCACATTGAGGTGGAACATCATTTCATTCAAGAAACAGGTCTTGATGGAACTTTATATACATCAGAGGTACGAAGTCAGGAGAATATTGCTGATATCTTCACCAAGTCACTTCCAAAAGCTTCATTTGAGTTTCTCCGCGGCAAGATTGGGATAGTTTCAAAAAATCACTTTAAGGGGGAGTGTGAAAAAAGTTAAAGATGATTTTTTGAATAACATAAATTTCTCTAGAATGTCCTAGTATAGAAACTTAGAAATTATCTTGAAGAAATATCTAGATATTCTAGAGTAGTTGTCTTAAGGAAATATCTAGATATTTTAGAGTAGTTGCTAGAAGATAAATTCAGTAGAACTTTCTCATAGATGTATCTAGAAGAGTTTCTAGAACCATCCCTAGACAAGTATAAATAGGAGATAGCCTTGTACATTTGTATTAAAAGGAAAAATCAAAGCACTTAAAGAGTCTTCTTCCATTACAAAGTTCCTCTTTCCAAATTCTCTTTTTAACTTTCTAGCTTCCTCTTCTTCTTTAGTTGAATCTTCCGATCTTAGTTAACCATCTTGGGCTAGCAGAAGGTTTCCCGAGTATACTTTTCTTCTGCTATTCTCTATAGAGGTTCCGCGATACTCTTTTCTCCGACAACATTCATCAAGAACCCCTTTTTATGGCTGCATACAATGAGCAAATACCGTGCTACATACTCATGGTGCTGGCCCGAACTTTGCATTTGAACTCCTCGTATGGAGACTAAAGTCTAACAAAGTGCAGAATCTCGATCTCTCCTCCATGACTTTTCTCATGGTTGCTACTGAACCAATAAGGGAAACAACTGTCAAATGGTTCATCAAGTTGATTGAACCTTTCAGACTCTCCCAAGAAGTAATGGCACCAGGATATGGCCTTGCAGAAAACTGTGTGTATGTGAACAGTGCATATGGAGAAGGCTTGCCAATTTTGGTTGATTTGCAGGGGAAAATCTGCTGTGGCTATGCTAATGTACACACTGCAGACGTCGAAATCAAAATCTTGATACTGTTGACATCACTGATCCATCACTAGTTTATATCGGAGAGCAAGTTGTGATCAATGAAGGAGTATTGCTTTAAAGTCAAAAATGGTGTCTTGAGTTTCAACCCGATTAGAATCGGCCAAAAATTGTCGATTGGTCCTTATTCTGTTGTTCAAAGAGGAAGCATTGTGGAAGATGGTACAAGCACCAAAAAGGTCAGTAGAATTAGAAATAAAGAAACTTTCATCAACTAAGTTGCTCGGACTCTTCAAAAATATTACCAAATGTGTGTCAGATCCTCCAAAAGCTAAGCCTTTTTTGAGGATCCGAAAAGAGTGAGGCAACATTACATTTGTAGAGGGTCCGAGGAATACAGTTCATCAATACCACTAGTCTTTTTTTTTTTGGTAAAAAACAGACTTAGTAATAATATGCATCATTACAGTTACAATCCAGGTGGGTACAGAGCAAACTTGTTCTAGTACTATTACTTAATCTAGTAGTACTATTAGCATCTCTATTACATATTAGTATATTACTAGGTACGTGAATTCCATCAAAATCTTGCTCTATTTGATCTTCTTCCATAGCTTTCTTGACAAAAGATGGGGTTGTTAACCATTCCACAAAAACTTCTTCTCCTTCCATTTCAGCCCCTTTCTTTGCTGCCACCTGGTTGTGCCTGATCGTTAGGTGCTTTACTATTTGATGGGGTTCTTCTCCTTCCATGCCTATTTTATTTAAATAATAGCAGCCTATCATGATGGCATAGCCACAAGAAGAATTTAATTTTGTTCGGGCATTGTTGATCCCATATCCATTTAAAGTTCTTGTTCCGCTGGTTTATCTTGGGAATCTTTGTTTTTGATGACGTGTTAAAGATATCGTTGTTAGTCAATGACCAGGAAGGTGTGTCTTTAGCTCTAATCGTTGTTGGTATGATACTTCCAAGCCTACTTCAATGTTTTTCCAGATTTTGCTTTTTCTCCTCTGAAAATATTCTGGCGATCGTATACAATTATTTATTCTTAGCATAAATTCCTAATAAGGTCGCCGCCGCCCAAAGTGTTGTTGGATTTTCCATGCTAGCTTACTCATTAGGGCCAGGTTCTTCCATTTACAATTTTGGAGACCTTGAGATTTGTCTAATGTTACGGTGTCCCAAGAAAGTAGATGTAGTTTTTTCTTAAGTGTTAGTTGTTCCCCAAATAAAATTCCATTGTATTTGGTCTATCCTATTGGTGATACTGGTCGGCAACTTGATAAGTTGCATTATGTGGGTTGGAATGTTGTTTAAACATGATTTGGCAAGGAATACCACTAGTCTTGAAAAGCTTTAGACTAACACATTTCCTGTTTTCTATCATGATTACAGGACTCAAAGTTGTGTACACTCAAATTAAAGTTGGAGGGCATAGTTATGCGTTGAAGCCAAGTTAATGGTTATATATATTTATGTATTATACTTACTTTCGAAAACCAAGGAGGTATAATTATTCATTTGTGGAAGAGACAAGGGTAATTTAGTCAAATACCCTCTTATGATTAATGTTACTAAAATACTTTATTGTCAACAGTATTTTCTCATAACATCTTGTTTTGTTTTTTTAAGCAAATAGATTATTTAAAGTCAAAACAAATAAGTGTTTTTCATTACCTATTATTTTGTTGAATTTATTTAGTGAATAGACAAAGAAAAGGATCATCTTAAAATACTAAATGTTATAGACAGACAAAGTCACACAGAAAAGCCAAGAGTTATATTCAATTTTCCAACTGAATTAATAGTTAAAGATATAATCAATGTTCCATCAAGACAATTGGAGCTAGGACCATAAATTGCCTAGTTTTTCTATCATTATTTTTCCTGACTGTGGAATTGACCTAGTCACTAGTCTAATTAATATCTTGCTAGAGGTAGGCGGAAGAAGTATCGGAAAGAGGTGATTAGACCGGATATGACGTACGTAGTTTCAGCTTACCGAGGACATGACCGTAGATAGGAGCAGGGGCAAATTTATGTGTAAAAAATGGGTCACCGGAACCCGTGGTCATCCGACTAAACTCGATATATTACTTGTATAATTATTAAAGAACATATTAAATAAACACTTGTGGAGCCCGTTCTTAAAGTTGCTGGATGGTTCACTAGTTTGACAGTCAGATTTTAACACCAAGGTCTCAAGTTCAATCCTAGCCAGCCACAATTAACTTAAATTTTTTTAATAACTAATAACACTCGTTTTTAAAAAAAAAAATGAAATTCTAAAGCTATGGTGCACCCGTTTTCTTAAAATCTTGGATTCGCCTCTGGATAGGAGGTTATGGCACACACATATTAAGGTAGAAAGTTCGCAGGTTAACGGTGTCCTCGCTTATCCTTCCATTATAGCAGTCCTAGCATTACTCTAATACACTATATCAAAAATGATCTTTAGCAGTAATTAATTAGCAATTGCCGCTAAATATGTATTTTTAGCGGCAATTAGCCCTCTTTGTATATGTCCCTAAAGACTTTAGCGACATTGGATCTAATGACACTTAACTAATGCCGGTAAAGACTTTAGCACTCTTTATTAATGTGTCTATTTATTGCCGCTAAAAGTTATTTTTGTTGTAGTGTAGTTTCTTGTCCTTCGATTTCTTTTACTATTTGATGTTTCTTATACTTTGATTTTCATATTATTTTATTGTAGTTACTGGTCAAATTGATTTTCATCATCTCAATAGTACTTTTTCATGACTTCTTATGTTATTTCTTTTTATGTTTTTCCTTGAGCTGAGGGTCTATAAAAAAAACAACTCCTCTACCTCCAAAGTAGAGGTAAAATCTGCGTACGCTCTACGTTTATGTAACATCATTCAACTAGAAGTTAATTGCCTTGATTTGAAAATTATTTTTCCCTTTATTGATATTATTAGTCATACATGCACCTAACATAGAAAAGTAGAAGTTGACTCTGAAGTCTTCATAGTTCATCCAAAAATCACACTACAAATTAACAATAACACCAATTAATTCATGTTCTTGATTTGTTCAAACAAATCATATTTTCTCTTGCAATGTCTAATTATATTTCTTATTTTCTTGTAATATTTCTTCTTTTTTTCTTTCCATTACACAATTTAGCTCAAAATAATGGTATAATAGCTACTAGTAGTTCTATTAGTGCAATAGATGAAAGTACCCCATGGTTTTCACCATCTAATGATTTTGCATTTGGTTTCAAAAAAATTCAAGAAAATAAAAATGAGTTCTTGCTTTGTATATGGTATGCAAAAATTCAAGAAACAACTATAGTTTGGCATGCTGATATAAGTGATTTAGTGCCACAAGGATCAAGATTGAATCTTGATTCTCGAAGAGGTTTAATACTTAGTGATCCTCAAGGGAATACTCTTTGGAGAAGTGATTTGGGTTTTGGTAATATTGATTATGGATTGATGAATGATAATGGGAATTTTGTTGTAATGGGAAGAAATTCTAATGATCCATTGTGGGAAAGTTTTAGATACCCAACTAATACTTTGTTGCCAAATCAAACATTGGAAAGAGGAAGCTTCCTTGTTTCTCAAAAGTCACAAGCTAATTTCACTCAAGGTATGTACGCATTTGAATTGTCGTATCTATCATACATCCTATCCTCCCCAGACTCCACTTGTCAGAGTATGTTGTTGTTGTTGTTGTACGCGTTGAATTGTGTGACCAGCTCATTTGATTGTTTGATTATATTTGGTCTCTAACACGATATCTATATTACTGGTTGAGAGTACGATTTTGATGATTTAATTATATTATGTCTCGACAGGTAGATTTTATCTTTGGATGCTTGATAATGGGAATATGGTGCTTGTTACACAAAGTGTGCCTTCCAATATGGATTATGATTATGAGTACTATAACACTCAAAATTCAGACTCAACAAATGCAACAAATTCAGGGGATAAGCTGGTTTTCGAAGAGAATGGGGTGATGTATGTATTGAAGCGAAACAATCAAAGGCAAATTCTTACTCCGCGATCCATTCCTCCAGCTTCGGACAATTATCATCGTGTGACACTTAACTTTGTTGGAGTTCTTAGTCATTATTATCATTCAAGGATTTTGAATAGCAGTGGCTGGAATATTCTGTGGTCTCAACCGAATAATATATGCATCGAAATTGATGGAGACAAAGGACCTGGTTCTTGTGGTTACAACAATGTATGCAGTCTTGGTTCAAACAACAGACCAGTTTGTAACTGTCCTAAAGGATATTCGTTGGTTGATCCGAACGATGCTTATGGTGACTGCAAACCAGTTTTTTCTATAAGTTGTGATGAAGTTGGAAGGGGTTCACCTGAAGATTTATACAGTTTCATCACGATTCGTGATACTGATTGGCCGAAATCAGATTTTCAGAAAATTAGCCCTTCTACTGAACAAGACTGCCAAAATGCTTGTTTGAATGATTGTTTCTGTGTTGTTGCTATTTATAGAAGCAATAGTTGCTGGAAAAAGAAGCTTCCGTTATCGAATGGGAGAATAGACACCAATTTGAATTCAAAAGCTTTTATGAAAATAAGGAAAGATGGTGTTCCTCCTCTGAGTATTCCTGGCTTTCCAAATTCAGGATCTAGTCGAAGCAAGAATTGGCGAAATCTGTCTGTTGTGTTGTCCGCGCTGTTAGGCATTTCTGTTTTGGTAAATATTCTTTTCATCAGTGTATTCTGTTGTGGATTCTTCCATATTTACAAAAAGAAAATGAAGATATTGCGCCCTATGAGTCATGTGGCAGACTCTATGTGTCATAGTTTTACATACAAAGAACTTGTAGAAGCCACAAAAGACTTCAAGGAAGAGCTAGGCAGGGGTGCATTTGGGATTGTTTACAAAGGGGTAATGCCTATCGGTTCAAGAAACGTAGTTGCTATAAAGAAGCTGGACAGAGTTGCTCATGAGGCAGAGAAGGAATTCATAACTGAAGTAAATGTGATTAGTCAGACTCATCACAAGAATTTGGTCCGTCTGCTTGGATATTGTAACGAGGGAGCTCATCGTTTGTTGGTCTACGAGTATATGAGTAATGGAACTGTTGCAAGTTTCATTTTTGGTGATTGGAAGCCTACTTGGAGTCAGAGGACAAATATCGCGATGGGGGTTGCAAGGGGACTTGCATACCTCCACGAAGAGTGCAGTACACAGATTATCCATTGTGATATAAAGCCTCAAAACATTCTCCTTGATGATCATCACGTTGCTCGAATATCAGATTTTGGATTGTCTAAACTGATGATGATTAACCAGAGTCGAACACTTACTAATATTAGAGGAACAAGAGGTTATGTTGCACCAGAATGGTTCAGGAATAGTCAAGTCACTGTTAAGGTAGACGTTTACAGCTTTGGTGTACTACTACTAGAGATCATCACTTGTCGGAAAAACTATGAGAATGAGGAAAGCTACGGTCCAGAGGCGATTCTTACAGATTGGGTTCTAGATTGCCTTCAAGAAGGAAAGTTGGAAGCTCTAGTGCAAAGTGATTTTGAGGCTTTGAATGACAAGAAGCAGCTCGAGAGGTTCGTGATGGTTGGTGTTTGGTGCATTCAAGAGGATCCGTCTACGAGGCCTACTATGAGGAAGGTCTGTCAAATGCTTGAAGGATCTGTTGAGGTGACATTTCCGCCATGTCCATATAATTTTAGCATTACTATTTAAGATCATAAGCTTCATTTATGCGCGATTTACCTCCTCTGTATGTCCTTTTTCCTTCAAGTGTTCTTGTTATATGACTTGCATTCATGTTTAAATTGTATGAATCAAGATACTGTCATGCATATTGTATCAGTGTTCTTAGGTAGTTCTGTTTTTGTTAATGGCTACTTCTTTTGAGTACTTTCTCTCGAGTTTTTGTTTGGGCTTTCAGTCCACGCTTAAATTGTTCCTGCATTGGTTGGGAATGGAGCTAACATTTGGGGTTGAGTTACGCCCAGATACCATATCTTTACATGGTATTAGAGCCAGGTCTATCCTCGTTTGGGCTCCCAATCCACGTTTCAGTTGAGTCTGGGCGAGAAGGGGGTGTTAGAGTGAAGTAGAATGTCACATTAGTTGGGACAATGGACCGATCATCTACTTGTATGGACTTGAGCAATTCTCTCCTCATGAGATAACTTTTGGAATTGGTAAATCTAACTTGTATTTTCAAAAAAATTGGTTGAAAGTCAGATCAGCAACATATTCATATGGGCTAACACACATGAAAAACTGAGAAAATCACATAATTCTTGCTAAATAATGGCCCCTAAATGCCAAAAATATGTCGTGGATCATGGTGATACTATACGTACTGCTCCCCCAACTCATTACGTAGGGTCCTGTAAAGGTTTTTCAAAATAACCGAGTGAAAGTCATATCAACAAAATATTCATAGCTAACACAAACACAAAACTTAGAAAATCGCTTAATTCCTGGCCCCTTATTGTCAAAAGCATGTGGTGGATCACAGGTAAGTTGATATAAATATATTCATACAAATAAAAATGAATGAATAGAATGTTTTTTAGAAGATGTAAAAAATAATAAATGATTTAGAACGGTGGAGTATTAAAATGGATTCCAAAAAGTATTAAAATCTTACGAGGATCACAGGTAAGTTGACTTTAGTAATTATTTCCGGCATATTAATCGTTCACATTATTAAAAATAATTACTATAAATTACTTGTTAGTTCATAAAATTAATTATTTCTTTTAAATTTTATCCTTAATTATCATTAAGTTACTCTTTAAAATGATTAAATATTTATTTCCGTCCAATATTAGTTGATCATTTTAATAAAAATATTTGTCCCATATTAGTTGTCCACCTTTCTAAATAAAGAAAATATTAATTAAATTTTTTTCGTATATTACTCTTTCAATTAATTCTTTTTGAAAGTGTTCACATTTGTTTGTAAAATTTTCAAGAAGTTTTCTTAAAGGGATAATTAGTAAAATTATTTCCTTATTTATAATTTCTTAATATATATGTAAAAAGAAAAAAAATGATCAACTAATATGAGACAGAGAAAGTATTACAATAACTACTCCCAATACTAACTAAGCAATTCAGGTTTATTGAACTCATCACATAGAAAATTCAAAAGAAGGGTAAAGATGAAAGAAAATTCTAAAATTATTCTTTGAACAATTAAGTTAATTTGAACTATGAATTATATGATTTTTTTTTGCAGTAATTCTAATTTTGAAATGGAGGAATTGTAATATTCTATTTGTTCACTTTTATTTGTCCATTTTGAATTTCGCACTCCTCTTAAGAAAAATAATAATTGAAATGAGTATTTTATCATAATATTCATATTAATTGATGTTTGGTTTTTAGATTTTCAGAAATAATTTGAAGATTGAATAATTAATATTAAATTCAAAAAATGAAAAAAAAACATTTTATCTTAATATGGTAAAAATAATAAATAAAAATAAAAATGTACTGTTATACCCCATTTTAACTCGAGGTCAAAACATGTACAACATATTGGTGATTTCCAAATTATTAACTAACTCAAGAAGTCGCCACCTAATTAATTATGGTGAATTAAGACACCTAAATATTTAATTAAGTAATACTAAAATTGACTTCAATTAAGGTCTACTGACTTATGTGATTCTAAGTAAGAGTTCTAATTTATCCTAAAGGAAAGGAGTAAAGCATCCTTTAAGATTAGTTTTAAAACTATTAACCGGCCAAACTTAGATTAATTAATTTTAAAAGAAAGATATGAGTGCTAAAGATTAAGTAATTGAGTAACCAAGTTGGAAAACATTATGTATTTTAAAGCTCTTTTTACAATTGTATTAGAATGAAAAAGATTTAAGAAAGAGTAATTTCTTTAGATCAATTTAGATAAATTCATGACTAAAAATAAGTAATTAAAAAAATAGACACTTGCTCATTGATTGACAAGGTGCTCCCATTAGAAAAAGTTTTAGAAAAATAAGAGTTTAGAACAAAATATTTTCTTTATAAGACATTGCCATGTTTGAACAAAACTTGAAAAATTAGTGAGTTTAAAGATGATGCAAAATGAAGTGTTTAAAAAGATTTTTTCAAGTGAAGTTAATAAAAGCTAAAGTAACTAATAGGTTTGTTTCTAGCTAAAGGTACCAAAACCCAAACATCTATATTAAGTTACCTATTTGAGAATTCAAAGATAAGAACATATTCAAGTCACATAAACTAGTGTAACATGTAAACAAATAATGCAAAAATGTAACTAGCCATAAGTGACTCCAAGACAAGACCACTAATTTCGCTTGCAATTTCGAATGGTCAAAGATGTAGTGAAAACTCCATGTGCGGGTATGAGGATAATGTTGAGTCTATGAGACTTGATAATTGGTAGAGTCCCAAAATCAAGACTCCATTTTTTCTCCCAAAGTGTTCATGCAAATAAAGATAGGGTAAAGAGAATTAGTAAAACAATTAAACCTTACTCGATATCAAATAAACTAGAAATAGAATTAAGTTAAATAGCGAATATACCATCCAAAACATAAAAACATGCAAATGCGGAACAAGTCTCAACGCAAACTACTATGCTGCCTTTAAAGCACAAAAAAAATAAAAAAAAAATACACAAACCCTCATATTTAAGCTACAAATGAACTACTCGTTAAAGACTTGAATTAAAAAAAATACTTATGCCATAAGTTTTCCAGATTTTATACATGCTGTAATGCTATTGCTTAAACTAAAATATAAAACAAAATACATACACAATATAATTAACAAAAGAGCACAAAACTTAAGTTAGTACTTACATGCAAAAAATAGGTTGCACGAGAATGCTTACAGTCGTAGCTTTTAATAAAAGAGCACTTAATTGCTAACCATTTTTTTATTTGTAATTAAAACAGCGACTATATCAAACCATTCGACATTCTTACACAACCATTACTAAAATATTTAGAAGAAATTGAATCTATAAAACAGAGTACAAGGCAGAGACTTAAACTAAAATTTATATATAGCAAAGTTGCAGACGGTGACTTACATTTTACTCCTTAATTTGTACAACATGCAAAAAAATGAAAATCAATTCCTTTAAACATACTTCCATATAAGAATATGATGAGCTGCAAATTTTATCATGTAAAGACACCAAATAATCATTTAAATTGGAACGACAAACTGATTTCAACTGAAGATTTAATCGTGAAATGAAATCATTTCTTTAGTAAATGACGGCTAAAACATGAGAGGAAACCAACTTCACTTCTCAAAGAAGACGCAATATTTTTTCTTTAACATGACTTTCACTAGTAAAAACGAACAACAACAGAAGAAACACATATGACATAAAAAAAGAATTCTCAAATATACATAGTGTTGTAGTGACAAAGAAAAGGAAAAAAAAAGGCGAGTATTACCTGTTGCAGGGCAGTGGACAGGGTTGCCTCGATCAAAGGTCTGTGTTCGAACAATGACGGACTCGAGCAAGCTTGAGATTGAAATTTCCGGCAAGATTCGAAAGAGAATATCAAAGGTAATTTTCTTAGCAAAACGCAGTGGTTTAAAGTACTATGGGGGGGGGCGAAAAACTTGGTTCAAAGCTGAAAATACAAATGTATACTTACAGGCGAAAATAAGATAAGATTTGGGTGGGATTTGAAGCCGTTTGAAATTAGAAATCACTGCTTCAAGCTTATCTCAATATGTGACAAAGAACCATTGATAAACATGGCTTTTCTTCACGTGATTCATACAAATCCTCCCTTGAAATAGTAACTCTACCTTTGCTTTTGATATAGAAAACCTTGAAGCATGAAAGTGGGAAAAGAAGATAGAGACATGTATTCAATTTTCCAAAACTTGCACGAAAATGACGCTCTGTCAATGGAAAAACATTTGAAAGTTACGCCTGAAGAGGAAAGAGGCCCGAGCGGCGCGTTTAGAGTAGAGAAAAGTTTAAAACCTAATTTGTTTGCTAGGGATTGAAGGAAATGGGCTGGCTCACTTGGGCTCGCTTTGACAAAAAAAATGGGTTGATCACTTGGTCTGATTTAAGGCTTTTGGGCCGAATTTCTTAGCCTTTTCTTTTGGGTAAACTACATAAATCCCACTACTTTACATCCTAATTACTAGGAATCCCATTAGTTTTCAATATTACTACCTATACCATTTTTCGTTCATAAGATACATGGATAATAAACCTTAAGATACATGACTCTATTAGAATTAAAAATATACATGTTTTAAAGGATAGGATACATATTTTAATTAATTTGAATTAATTGTTTTAGTTTAATTCCTTAATTAAAGGAGCAAGTTATGGGAGATCTAACAACCATAATGTAATTATGGCTCCATCTCATCATGAACGACGATATCATCAAATTATTTTCTGAACTTGTCTTCTTCATCAAATTATCGTCCTTTTGAATCACCAAATTTTCTAAATTTCTTTTGTCAATGGCGAATATCACAATATTATTGAGTCATTCCAGTTCATGGGTATCTGAAATCGAATATGAAAATTATAGAAGATACATGTATCTGTCGACTTTTAGAATCGAGATACAGATTTCATTTATTTAAATTAATTAGTTGCAACTCATTTCCTTAATTAGAGGATTAATTGAGATACATGTATCATTACTCACGAGATACATGTATCCATCGATTTTAAAAGCCGAGATACATGATTTATAACTTTGAATTAAAGAGGTATAACTTATTTCCTTAATTAAAGGATTAATGGATGAATGATTAACAATCAAAACTGATTTACATGATCCTTGATTATCAACTTTAACAAGTTTTCCTAAAATAATGACATCATAAATCATAGTAATTTTGTAATTGTAAACTTCATCTCCTTCATTAATTCCTTCTTTTGTATCTTAAATTTTTGAATATTTCGGCCTTGAGATACATGTATCATTTTTCGTGAGATACATGTATCCATCGGTTTTAAAAGTCCAGATACACGATTTATTATTTTGAATTAAAGGGGTGTAGTTTATTTCATTAATTGATGAATAATTAACAAACCAAACAGATTTACAAGATACTTGTGTATCAACTCTAACAAGTGTTCCTAAAATAACGAAATCATAAATCATAGTAATTATGTAATTGTAAACTTCATCTTCTTCATCAATTCCTTCCTTGTATCTTAAATTTCCGGCTTGAATGTTGGTGGATGAAGACCCTACAATGACAAAAACCTAATTTGTAAAAGTTTATACAATCAAATTTTACACCAATATGAACTCTATCTCAGATGCATGAACGGAATGTAAACCCAAGATACATGAGAATAATGAAAAATAATAATAATTTACCTCATTGATACAACAATTGTGTTGAAAAAACCTTGAACTTTTTCTGGATAATATTAGTCATATGAAAGAAGCAAGTTAATGACTAATTTATAGAAAAGATGTATGGACCATGACGATAATGAATATGAGTTTGTATATGATGTTGATTATCACGATTTGGTTAAGGAAGAGAGAGAGAGATGGGGTGGATGTGAAGTACGTGGGGTGGAGGTGAACATTAGGGTAATGAGAAAATAATTTGTGTACCATTAATTAAGGAGTTTAAATTTTAAGATAATTATCTAATACCATATTTAAGGGATTTGTGTATCTAATTAAATCTTTTAAAATATATGGTATAATTATTAAAAATGGTATTATGTGTAATTTTTTTAAACTAGAGATAAAATAAGTATATATGGTAGTAAAGTATGTCTAGTTAGGTAGTTTTTCCTTTTCTTTTCTTCTTTTAAATTACTTTGGGCTTCTTACTTTATAACTAATACAAGATATGTTATGAGATGACAACTAATAATTTACATAATAAAAAAAAATATCAATATTACGACTTTATGCTAATATTAAATATAGATACAAGATATCGACTTATCACTAATTTAATAAAATATGAAACTTGAAATAAAATGACGACAATCAATTATTTAAGGAAGAGAGGTATAAATAGAAAAAATAATATTAGTAATTTTAATAATGAAACTAATAATTTTAGAAGATATATAGTCGTAGTAATAAAAATAGTCATGAAAAGGAAAATTTTATACGTTATTAAATTAAAAGCTCGAAAACAATGAATTAGAAGAAAGGAGGGACAAAATTGGGTGTCTACGGCTAAAAATGTACTTCTAACAAATAAAAATGATTGAATAGAACACTTTTTAGAAGATGTGAAAACGGTGGAGTATTAAAATGGATCACAAACCATATGTAGTAAGTTGACTTTAGGTACTATTCCTTCAATATTACCCCTCCGTCCATTTTTAATTGTCATAGGTTTTTTTTTAGAGTCAAACGATAAAAAAGTTAACTAACATTTTATGATGTATTTTTTCATCATATTGATATGCAAAAAAAATTGCAATTTATAGTACTTTTCATATAGTTTTTAAATATCTAAAATTTTATTTAAAATATCGAATTAATGTAATTAAATTTAACTTTGAAAAATAGTCAAAATAACTTTTGAAAAGCGCAACATGACAAATAAAATGGACGGAGGGAGTATATTATATGTTCACAATATTAAAAATAATTACTATAAATTACTTGTTAATTCATAAAATCGAAAGAAAAATAATAGATTGTTTTAAAAAATATATCCTTACAATTATTTTCTTTTTGAAAATGTAAATAAGTTTGTAAAGTTTTAAAAAATGATAACAAATTATTCTTTTTATTTATAATTTCTTAAAAAACACGTCAATAAAAAATAAATAAACAACTTATATAAAATGCCGGAAATACTACTAATTAATGAAGAATACAAATAAAGAATAGATATTTATTTTATTAGAATCAATAGAAAACCAAGTTGTGTCATGTTATAAATAAAAAAACTTTGCATTTCTCAAAAAGTTGGCCTGTTTAAAGTTTTTTATACTCCCTGGGTCTCTTTTTATTTGTTTAATTTTGACTTTTTATTTATCTTTTTTTACTTGTTATTTTTAACAAATCAAGAAGAAATAATATTTTTTTTATATATTTTATCCTCAATTTATTTAGAGAGTTAATATTTTTGAAAAAGATAGAACCTTTTTAATGAGTAAACTGATTTTAGAATTCTATTAATTAATAGGGGTAAAATGGTAAACATACTATATCAATTATTATTTTCTTAATAGGTGTGTAAAGCAAAAATGGATAAATAAATGGAAACAAAGGGAGTATAGTTTATAACAATCTTTTGTAACAATATTTTATTATAATAGCTATGCTTTTTGTGAAATTGATTTTTATGTTATATTGCATTGAGAAAATACATAATATCCCTCCTAAACTTGGCTGCAAAACTTACTTTAGCACTTTAACTTTACGGGTAATTATTTACCCCCCCAATCTCTTTTCAAGTGAATTAAAATACTTCCTAATATTATACTACCAGTCTCACAATGGCAAGTGCATTCCACACGCGCCATGTCATTGATACGTCAGCACCATATCATTGCCACATCAGCATCACATTAAACATTATTTAATTTTTGATTTTTAATTCTTTTTTATTTCTTTTTATTTATTCACAATTTTAGAAAGTAAAAAAAAAATCTCAAAAATAAGAATTAATCCATGATTATAAGAAAAATAATCTCAAAAAAAGAACAAATTTTCAGTTGAAAGAGATTCAAAATCTCAAAACCATTCTCACAAAAATACATTCAATTTTTAAGACACATAATCAAAACAAATAAATAATAACAACTAAAAATTTAATTTGAGATGAAAAAATTGTAGATTTTCATTAAAAAGAGCTTCAAGTTCATCACATTCAAACCTTGCCATAAATACTTATTTTAATTTCAAGCAAGAACAACTCGATGGTTCATCACACTTTTTGGGTTTTACTGATAGAAAGGAAATGAGGGTGGGATGGAGGCATCTTGAAGAAGGAGAAAAAATATGGAAAGTTCAACAAAGAAGAAGAAGAAGAAAAGTGTGAGGCACCAAGGTTCGAAGAGAAAGAAAGAGGGTGGGAGTGGGGTTCGAAGAAGAAGAAAGGGGTGGTGCAAGTGGTGGTCGAGGGCGGGAGGGGTGGATTGGGTGTGAGGAAGATGAAGGGGCGGGAGGTGGGGCTGGGGTTGTGTCACACCCCTTTTCGCGACAGGCGGCGGAAGGGTTTTTCCAATTTAAGTGACGTTATTGATTAAGGGATTATTTTGTTTATTTTTTCAGAGTCGCCACTTGGAATTGAGTTGTGGTGTTCCAAGTCACCTTTTCAAATCCCTAATCAATAGGAAATGACTCTTTTAGTTTTGGTCTACGAACTAGAAATTCGGGTAAGGAATTCTGTTGACCGAGGGGAAGGTATTAGGCATCCCTCGAGTCCCGTGGTTCTAGCACAGTCGCTTTTATTGACTTATACTTATTTTAATATGTTTTTGGATAATTTGTGTCTAAGGCCATGATTCACTTATTTTTTAATTGTTGAATTTTTATTAGTCTTAAACCGGATGCATAACTGCATTCTCGATCTTGATATTTTAGAGACATAATTGTCTTCTTTGCATCACACTTAATAACCTTATCTTTTATAAGTCACTACCTTAAATTAATAAAAAAACTATTTATATTAGTGGACAAGGTGCGTCACCGCATCCTTGAGTTTATTTTAATGTCTCAAAAAAGATGTGTAACCACATTCTTAATTGAAACAAATATTTTTTAATTTGTTTAAGTGTTTGATCTAACATTAAAAGAAAATATGTATTCCTAAAAAAAAAACAAATAAAGTAAAATACTAAACTTCTAGAATAAATTTTTTGATCATTATTCATATGTTTTTATTTTTTGCAATTTCTTAAAGTTGAAGTCAAAATTAAGTGTACACTTTCTAATCAAAGAAAATAATACCGAATTGCAAAAAATAAATCTCATTTTTTGTTTGATAAAATAAAACAACAATAATTTATTTATATATTTATTTTTTAGCCTAACTATACCTACTTTATCATTCTTATCTAAATCAAGACAAGAACAATGTTATGATCCGTTCATTTTTAAGAGATCACAACTAATAAATAAAAATAATTTAAAAAAAACAAAATCATTAATTAAAGCTACCTTCATTCATGAAATAGAGATATAACAACTAACAAATGAATCATTTCTATCAAATTCATGAAGGAAACAAAATATAATAAAACTTGTCATAAAATTACATCAAATTCCATGAATAAATTAAATAAATAAGGCAAAGTAAAGTTGAATACCGCAAAATCTTAGCCGAAACTCGATTAGAACACCCACAACTTTTGTAGGCTGTTTGTGATGGTATATATGTTTGTGTTGATATGAAAAGAATGGGTAAGGAAAAAAAGATGTGAATGTGTTGGTGAATTTTTAAAAGGATAATCAAATAAAATGGGAAGGTTTTTTTTTTTTTTTTTTTTCTCGTGTAATCTGGTTTTTTTTTTTTTTTTTGGATTCTGTCCGTCCATTTTCTTTGTGTGCGTGTATTGTGTTATGTTTTTTTTTTTCTGATTTTTTCTCCTCTTTTTCGTTTTGTGACTCTGTGTATATCGGTGTCTTGTAGTGGTGTAGTGTGTAGGTATATAGTGGTGATGTACGTGTGTGTGGGGAGTGTTTTAGTGGGGTAGTGGAGGAGTAAGTGGGGTGAGGGTAGTGGTAGGTTATTTCTTTTATTTTAATTTTATATATATATATATATATATATAAATCATAATAATAAAAATATTAATTAATTATTTTGAATTAATAAAATATAAGAAAAGTCAAATAGCTAGTCTAAAAATATAATTAAGAAACACTAGCTTATTTATTAAATCTAAATGAAAAGAAAATACATAGTTTTTTTTATTTTCTTGTTATTTTCAATTTTTTTTTAAAAAAATAAACTTACCAAAATAAGGTAAAAGTCAAAATATTTAATTTAGATTTTTATAAAATATTTAAGCTCTAGAAATGGTGTAAGACCTTAAGTTCGGTCAAAATTTACATGTCTACAGGTTGGTGGTACTAAGGGCTGGGGGTGGTAGGGTATGAAGAAGATGAAGAAAAGAAAGATTATTGGCTAAAAAGAAAATAATTGGGGCCCACTTATTTTTTCTCTCTTTAATTTTTGACAGAAACGCGCTGTTACTTTTTTGACTTGCCATGTCAGCGATTTGGGTGTATTTTAATTCACTTGAAAAGAGATTAGGGGGGTAAATAATTACCCGTAAAGTTAAAGTGCCAAAGTAAGTTTTGCTGCCAAGTTCAAGGGGGATTTTTATGTATTTTCTCTATTGCATTATATATTTTAGGCGGAATGACCTGGAAGACCCTTGTACTTGTCTCCGTTTGTCACCTGGACCCTTCTACTCACGACTTTGCCAACTGGACACTTAAAGTTATTAAAACACACAAATTTAAATCCATTTGATCGTCGACTAAGCTTATGTGGTTTTTTTTTTTTGGCTGAATCAGATCAAGAGAGTGGTTACACGCGTTTAAAAGCAAGTGAAGACAATTGTTTTCAAAAAATTTAAAAGAAAAATATAACAATTAAAAAAAAAACCATTCCCAATATGTTGTACGGTTCTTCTTCCTCCTCATAATTTCACCCAACCCCCACCATCACCACACACATCTTTTCAATACCTTCCAATACTCTTACATACAATACTGTGTTTTAATAACTTTAAATGTTCAATTAGCAAAATCGTGAGTAAAAGGGTTCAGGTGACAAACGGACCCAAGTATAAGAGTCTCCCAGGTTATTTCGCCTATATTTTATATTGCTATATTTTTCTATAATAATTAAAAATTATTCAAATTAATGATATTATTCTCAATAATTTGCTTGATATGAATTAGGGAGATACTTTTTTCCTTCTAAAATTCAAAATCCTAATTACACCCTATGCGAAATAGACCACTTATACCCTCCATTACATTTTGGGATCAAAAATACCCCCGCAGTTATCCCAGGAGACCATAAATACCCTCAAGAGTTAACACCCAATTTTTTAGTGACGTGGCAAGCCACATGGGACTAATCCCTCCACCTAAGCATTGCTAACTAAGATTTTTAGTGGTGACTAAGGCTCCAACAACCATTCGCTAGTAAAACCTATTTTTTCAACAAAAATATATGATAATTAATTTTCGATTGCGACCTAATTTTCTAAAATAAATAACTTGCAACATCCATATTAAAAACATCCAATATTATTACAAAAAATAATCAAAATTACTTCTCGATTCAAATCTCCTACTATATATATATATAATGCATCATTGTACATTTTATACATTTACATATGACATAAAAATAAAACATATAGTGTCTTCAAACTCCTACTTAATCGATATCATATTTGGTTTTTTAAAAACAATGAACAAAAAAACACAAAATTAGAATTTAATGTTAAAAACTTTTAGTGACAATTTTTTGGGCTTTTGTGGCGACTGTTGTTGCCACTAAAGGTCTAATTCTTTTGTAGTGAATCCTAGTTGGCAACGCTTAGGTGGAAGGATTAGTCCCACGTGGCTTGCCACGTCAACAAAAATTTGGGGTGTTAACTATTGAGGGTATTTGTGGTCTCTTAGGATAACATCAGGGGCATATTTGATCCCAAAATGTAACGAAGGGTATAAATGGTCTATTTCATATAGTTCGGAGGCAATTTTGACCCTTTTCCGTAAAAACAATTACACCTATGCACGAATTAATTTTTGTTAATCCATTTCTCATTATCTATCTATCTATGCTATATTAAAAGTACAAAAATTTTAATCAAGTTGATTGAACATTTTGTCCTTTATTAAAAGATATCATTTAGACAATATCGTCTTTTCATCATTTTCCTCTAATTTTATTTAATTATGTTTATTATAATTATTTATTATCTTAATACAAATCATATATGTCTTAAAACAAATCATATAAGAGTCCAATTCTTTCTTGATATTATTGGTCAAGTTTCAACTACAAATAAAAATTAGTAATATTGGTTAAATTTCAACTGTGGGTAATATTACTTTTCTTTTAATGCAAAGAATAAGTTATATCTTTTAACTCTCTGTAATTAATTTATGTGAACATTGATAAGTCGTTAGTATATGTGAAATAGGAGAGTTACTTCCACATTAATGGTTCACAAAATATAGGAAGTATTCAGAAGACTTGAAGTTACTTTTGTATTATGACAAATTTGTCATTAAAGTAAGAGTACATTTATTATATGTTAGTTTCTTACATTCTTTTGATGGTTGAAAACGTAAATGATTTTCCTATTTAAGGAGTATCAATTGGGAGCTAAATACACAGAAAAAAAGAAGAAGAGGCATTCCTTTCATTTACTATCTCCTTCACTAACTCCTCTATTGGCTCAAATAATCCTTCTTCCAATTGTGGATTTCTGGGCAATTGTTTTTGTGCAACTCCAAACTTTCAACCACGAGTGCACGTGTTTGAGAGTATCTGTGGAACCCTGGGGAGCGACCGGCTACAACAATTTGCACCGAAATCGGGCCGAAATCGCTTTCAAGGCAGTGGCTTGCCACGACATAGTATTTGTGGTAAGCTATTTACTACTTTATCATTCTAATCCATTATCAATTGTAGTATTTTTTCCAACATCAACTACAAATAAAAGTTTAAAAAAACCACCGTTATATTTCATTATAATAGTTATATTTTTTATGAAATTGATTTTTATATTATATTATATTATGTTATGTCTATTATATTGTTATATTTTTTTCTATACTAATTAAAAATTATTCGAATACGTTATTCTCAATAATCAGCTTAATATGAACCAGAGAGAACACTTTTTTTTCTTCTAAAATTCAAAATCCTAATTACACCCTTGCACGAATTAATCTTGTTAATCCATTTCCTATTATTAATTTTGTTAATCCATTTCCCATTGTTTTATACTTCCTCCGTTCCTATTTATATGTCACCATTTTTTATTTTACGTACATTAAGAAATTAAGTAAGTTTACAATTGTCATTAATTGCAGTCATTTCTCTATTATATTTTTCTAGGCATTCTACTTATTATATTCAAAAGGTGATATATATATACTAAAATTATCCTTCGATTATAGTTTCTTAAGATGTGTGCAAAGTCAATACTAGTAAACAAGTATTTTTGGACAGAGGGAGTAATAGATTCATCAATGACTTCTACTAAAGTTAAAGCTCCAATAATAGACTCTTTTTCTCGCGAGTTCTCTTGATACAATGTCACAACCCAAAAACGGACATGATGACATTTGTCTATTCCCACCATGACAAGTCAGCCTAAAAAACATACTCTTTTGATGAATATTTGTGAATATTATTTTGTTCCTTCATTGATTCTTTTAATTTCTATAAATTTTCTTTGTGATTTAAGGGATGTTAGTAATGTATTTATTGAATAAATATATAATTATTTGAACCTCGTTACAGTGTATTTGATATCTAGAAACATCAATTACATTTCCTTGTGAAATACATAATTAGTAGGATATTTAAGATGTCTCTTAAAAAAATATATATCCGATTTTATAAATATAAATTAAAATTTAGATTGAAATAGCTTTTAAAACTCTCACAAAATTTTGATGTCTACCCTAGCGCAAGAGTAAAAGAAAAAGCTGGATAAAGAGATTCCTTAAATGATGTTAGATTTTACTCCTTCTGTTTGCTTTTACTTGTAGGAAAGTGTAAAAAGCAAAGAACAAAATTTGATATGTTATTCGAGGTATAGTTATAAATGTCTTATAATATCTTTTTTCAAATTTAAAACATTTAATTCTCAAAATTATATTCTTATTTTCTTCTTAAAAGAAAAGTGCACACATTGTATGAACGGTCTATTAGTCATGGTAGAATTGTATATAATTTTATTCGTTGATTATATTTAAAGAAGAATCAATTGTAAATTTGAAAATTCATACTTAATTCAGTTTACTAAATTGTGTATTGCCGAGCAATTAGTATAATTTTTAATTGGAGAATAGTTTACTTATATCTACTATTAACATGGATTTTAATTGTCTCCTTTGATAGAAAATTCTATATTATATGAAAATAATTTCTAAAAAATGTATATCCTAATATGTTATTACTTTATTTGCATACATTAATTATATTGTAATTTAATATAGTATCATACATAAAATATATCTATTTTAAAGTATTATAATTGATATTTTGAGTGATCTTTTGTTTATTTGTTTTGAAACATCCTCTTAATTAGTATTATTTGAGTAACTCATTTTTTTTATTCACGGTTAAATTAGTGAAATAATTTTACCAATTTATATAAATGTTAATTCTTGTTTGGAATGATTATAATATAAAAAAATTAATGTGTTATTCATGGCATAGTTATAAATGTCTTATCATCAATTTTTTTTTATAAATATCTAAATTTTTTTCTCTTGAAAAACATCCATTATATAGACTAATCTATTTAGTTGATTATATTTAAAGAAAAATATATTCAATTGTAATTTTTTGAATCTACGCTTAATTACAATATTTTACTAAATTTGTATTACAAAATAATTAAGTATAATCTTCAATAGATAAAATAATCATTTGTAGTAATTATTAATGATAGTAATTATTAATGAGAAATTTAATTGTCTTCTTAAATAAAGAGATTTATTTTAAGCGAAAAAATAATTATTCAAAGATATGCATTGATACATTATGAACATAATTTGAGCTCGGGGTAGGGATAGAGGAGGAAGTGTAGGTTATGTATATGTAGAACATAATTTATATGGTATAGTAATGAAAAAAATATTAAATGTATAAAAATGAAATTACAAAAAAAATTATAACTAAAGTGTACAATTTTTTTAATTAACTAAATAATATTTATTTTTAAAAATAAATCAAATAAACTATTCACACACAAAAAAATATATACAAAAATACTTTTCATTTTCCTCGGCAGTCAAAGAGTTTGTATTTTAGTAGTTTAAGGAATTTGGAAAAGAGCAAAAAGTTAATTTTGTTTTGAAAAAAAGATATTGAAAAAATAAATTTAACAATTAAAATAAAGATACTATAAGACTTTTTACATTTCTAGCGAAATTTTTCTGATTATAGAAGACTCTGCCATGTTGCAAACTTTGCATTTCCCAAGAATATGACCATTTCTTTTTCTTTCTTTTTTTAATTATAGTAGTTTATAACAATCTTTGGTAACAATATCATTATAATAATAGCTGTAGTTGAAATTTCTTTCTATGTTATATTATATTTTGTATTTTTATATTGTTATATTCTTCTATAATAATTAAAAATTATTTGAATAACTAATTTATTCTCAAGAACTAGAGAGACAGGCTTTTTCTTTTCTTCTAAAATTCAAAATACTAAACCCCTACACGAATTAATCTTGTTAATCAATTTCCCATGTACTTGTCCGCGCTTCGCGCGGTTCTAAAAAAATAGAATATATGAATTAGTATTAATTAATATTATGATTTTATAAAAAGACAATAATTATAATGAAACGCCTCTTAATGATTTTGCTATATTTTTAGATAGTAGATATATATATCTTTTATTGAATAAATATATGTGAGACATTAACACCGTATATGAAATTATTTATTCAAATTAATGTATAATATTAAGTTAAATAACGTATCATGAAAAAAGTGATGAAGAAATTTGGTAATGTATATATCTAAGAGACAATCTAAGAGCATGTTTAACATGACTGTTGGGGGGCCAAAAGTGTTTTTTTTGTGAAAAACACTTTTTAAAAAATAAATATCAGTGTTTGACAAATTCTTAAAATTGTTTTAAATGGAAGCAGCAGCAGTTTTTCTACTGTTGGGAAAAAACTGGAAATTTCTGCTTCTTACAAAAAACAAAAGCATAAGTAGAAAATTATTTTCTTGAACACTAAAATATCCCTCTCATATATACATATTTACAAATATATCCCGTATTAATTAATTAACATATCTCATAAGTTTGGTTAAGTTTCATTAAAAAAATATATTTTTATTTTTATATAATAATTTTTATTTTATTTATGTTTATCAATTATTATTACTTTACATTTTATATATTATTTTACGTTTTATTTTACAAAATAAGAATTAAATGTAACAACAACATTTTTGTAGGATTAAAAATATGAAGGACTTTATTTTATTTTTGTGGTGAATTTATCATATATAGTGGTTTAATTTGTGAAATGGTTTTTAAATTTATTTTTCTTGAAATTTTGAATTATATTTAAGTCATCATGTTAATATTTAATTAATTTATTTATGTATAATATTGATTGAAAATATGTATATTTTAATTTAATTAAGAAAAAATTTAATTAAAATTTTCTAATAAATATTTAAAATAGTTTCTCTCTATAAAATAATCTTAATATTAAAAGTACATTGATACTTGCCATTTTTTGTAATTTGACTCTCAAAGGAACTTTTTAAAAAGGATTAGTCAAACATGATTTGCTTATCAAAATCACTTTTCAAATGAATTAGTCAAACACAATTTTTTTTTCAAAAGCACTTTTTAAAAAGTCATTTTAAAAAAGTGCTTTTAAAAATAAGCAATTTTTAGCAGTAATATCAAATAGGCTCTAACTTTATTTAATCTTTTATAAACAATCTAATATGATTTTAAGATGTAAAAAGAAAAAAAAATTAGAATATTGAAAATGTAAATATACACTAATTACCAGTTAACATGTGGAATGGGAAGTTACCGTATTAATTAAATTATGAAATACTTAATGAATTTAGATATTATTATTTTTTGAACTTTTGATTAAGAACTTTTAGGAGTACTAAGTAAGGATAAAGTTAAAACAACAAAAATCTCATAATTTGTATTTATAGCTATTAATGACTATCATACAAATAAAAACATTCCAATTAAATTTTAAGTTGCATATAATATTAAGAAGTAGTATATGAATTAAAGAAAATGGTCTTTCAAGCGAAAATCAAACTTCTAAAATGTAAAAGTAATGAAAATAAATGATATTTTCAATTAATTTTATAGATATTTTGTTTCGACGTTTCTGTTCCTGCATATAGTTCATAACATCTCTAATAACATCTATCTAAACAAAATAAATAATTATTTAGGGGAAAGATAGAATATCAAGAGGCAGAAATTATTAGTGATTAATTATTTTTTTTAAAATTGATGCACATTAAAAATCTTCCTTGGATTGATGCTAAGGAACAACTTTTCACTTCTTCTTTAGGAGTTGTAGCACAAAGATGAGCAAACTTATGGAGAGGAAAATTTAACCCATAAAAGATAATATTATTACATTTATAATTATGTACAAACTTGTAACAAATAATAAGTGTAACAAAATTTGATATATTGTTGATAATGACTATTTTTTCAAGCTTGAATTTGGACAAATACTTTTCACCAGTAAAGCCATATGTCAATTCTTGGTTATTTCCTAATAACAAAAAAATTTCATTAGAATAATACGTAAAATCAATAATTGTGCCAAAATCAAAACAAAGGACATTTTTTTTTTCTGAAAAAAGAGCAAATTAACACTAATGAAAGCTATGGAAATGAAAGTAAGAATGTTATACACTGGAAATAATTTTCTTTAGTATTTATAGTAATAAAAAAAATAGTTACATAACGTAAGAGAAGTCCAACGAATTTGAGTATAATTATAAGTAAATGAATATTAAGTACATTAATAGTGCCTAATTACATTTGTACAGTAAAGGGGTTTAAATTGGTATTAAAGTGCCTCAACGTGGGCATAGAGAGGTGCCACGTCACCGTTTCTATATCCAGCTTTATATTAATATATAGATTACACCTCTACACGTATTAATTTTGTTAATCCATTTCCCATTATTTTTTATATATATGAATACACACACGCAGTGGCGGATCCAGGATTTAGGGTCTGTGGGTGCCAAATAGACTTATCGATTAAATTAATTTTATATTTGATTAAATTATTCGTCTTTTCAATATATATCATAAATCAATCAATAAAATATAAATAATAAGATATTACACTTTTATTGAGTATTTAATCAAATAAAAGAAAGTTAAAGGAGTAATAATGTAATTAATTTAATTTAAGTCAATAACAATTATAAAAAATAAAATAAAATTGTGCTAGCTGTTTTTCCTTTAAAAAAAGGTGCTTGGAGCCTTTTTTTTTTTCTTAAAAAACGTCTACAACAAATTTCTCAAAAAAATAGGTACAAATGGGATTCGAACCCGCAAATCAACTTTCTAAAGTTGCCCTCCTACCGTGGCACCATAAGCCAGTTTTGTTCTGTGGGTGACACGCTTTATATTTATATAAATATTATATATATATATATACCTATGTATATATAGAATTTTCATCGAAGTTCGGGGGTGGCGTGGCACCCCCACACCTCTTCATAGATCCGCCCCTGCACACACGTATACCATCTGTTTCCTATTTTAAAGTAAACTTTGAATTCTTCCTCCTTTGTTTTGTACCTCCGTCGTCCAACAATAGTTATGTCATTAATTATAGTCGTTTCTCTATTACATTTTTTTAGGCATACTACTTATTATTTCCTCCGTCCCATTTTATATATCACCTTTTTACTTTGCACTTGCAGTAAGAAATGATGTAACTTTACATTTCTACCCTTATTTAATTTTTTTGGAACTCAAGTTTTCAATCAATGAATATGAATTAATTTATTTTGATTAATAATTTAACCAATGAACATGAATCATTTACTTAACTTTTCTAAGTTGGACAAATGTATGTTTTCAATGCTAATCACTCACAAGAGTAAAAAGGGAACAATATGATAATTTATGCATTGATTTTATGAAATGACACTTGACAAGTATTATGGATCAACTATTTAATTATAGAAAGAGATGACATATAAAATGGGACAGAGGGAGTATATTCAAACCGTGATATAATAAAATTACTCTTCTATTTATAATTTCTTAAGATGTGTGCAAAGTCAATAATGGACAAGTATTACTGAACAAACAGAGTAATAATAGATTTGTACCAAAGTTAAAGTTCCAATAATAGATTTCTCTAATGAAGAGTTAAAACCAAACACTTCACTATAGACAAATAATCGTAAGACCTTACTCTAATACCAATTGAAAATGCAAGGGAAGGTGAATTGTAAGACCTTAGTCTAAGACCTTACTTAACAATGAATTTAAACGATACGATACAATAAAGTTATGTAACAATCAAAATAAACGTTGTATTTAAACTAACAGTACAATACAGTGCGTATCAAACCATCCAAACAAGGTGTTAAGCTCTTTTAAAATACTAGTGCTAATTTATTTGTCTATGTATGCTCTCTATCACCTCCTTTAATTTTCACATTGTGAAGTTTTTAATTCCTTCTTTGCTTCTATCTATTTCCTTCCTTTTTAATTTATTCATCAATGGCATCTACCAAAGTTAAGATTCCCACCATAGATTTTTCTAATCCAGAACTAAAACCAAACACTCCACTATGGGAATCCACAAAAATTCAACTTTTTGAAGCTTTAAAAGAACATGGTTGTATTGAAGCAATATATGGTAAAAATCCAAATGAAATTAGAGAGGGTATCTTTGATATTGCAAAAAAAATATTTGAATAACCCTTAGAGACCAAAATGAAAAATCATTCAGAAATACCATTACATATTGGCTACATAGGACAAATTCCACACTTGCCATCTTATGGGAGTTTGTGTATTCCTAATTTCCTTAATCCTCAAAGTGTTGAAAATTTTGCTAATATATTTTGGCCTCATGGTAATCCTGAATTCTGGTATGTCTACTTTTTTTTAAATTTTTTTAAATTATGTTTAAATTTAATTTATGCACTGATAAGAGTCTTGAAGCAACGATACAATTATTTTAGGGTAAATTATAAAGGGAAAATGTACAAGTACCCTCCTAGAATATGACCGAAATCCCTGAGACACACCTTAACTAAACTAATGTCCTATTACCCCCTGAACCCATTTTTTTTTTTTTGTAATTTTGTGCACCTTTTTGGCTTACGTGGCATCCAAATATCTCCCACGCCTCAATTGCGTGGAGTACGGAGTGGGGGGGGGGGTAATAGGACCTTAGTTTAGTTAAGGTGTGTCTGTGGGATTTCGGTCATAGTCTAGGGGGTACTTGTGCCTTATCCCAATTATAATTTATAAAACTTCAACAACAATAAAGTCTATGTATAGATCACAGATTCAAGATGTGAAAACAGCCACATACTCACATTAGGATAGGATAGTGTAGATTGTCTATGATCTACAGACGATAAATGTGTTGCATTGCGTGTGACAAATGTGTTGCATTGTGTGTGACATATATATAGATCATGGGTTCAAGAAATGAAAACAGTTGCGTTAGGGTAGACATATTAGCATATGATGAATATAATTTTTTTTCTCGAATCTATTCTTCATCACACTTTTGAAAAAAAAATAAAAATATCATATGTAACCACACTAAAATATTTGCTACATAAAGCCATGATCTCATAAGTAAGAGTTCGATTCCCCTCCCTTATTTCTCTTTTCACTATCTCATTTTAAAAAAATAAAAATAAATACAAGATTTAGTTAAAATGTTATATGTTTATACTTTATACTAACATTTTATGTGCATTAATTTTTGCAGCAATTTGGTCAAATCATATGCAAATTCACTTCTGAAATTGGATGAAATGATGAAAAGGACGATTTTGGAAAATTTGGGATTAGAAAAGCACATTAATGAATTGTTGGATAATTTTGTCCTATTTAGATTTACCCATTACAAGGGATCATCAATTATTAATAAAGATGAAAATAATAAATATGATGGATTGGGTGCCCACACAGATAAAGACTGTACATTCCTCCAACTTTATAATCTCCCGCCTTTACTAATTTCGGATACTTAAAAATACACTAATACACTTGACTTTCAACCCCTTAATCATTCCAGTCTTGATAATAGCTTAACCTTTCTAGTTACTAGAGGAGTTTTCGGATGTAACCACTACCAACCCAGCCAACCCCTCACGACATACCCCTTACTCCTTTCACATCTCCACTCAACCCTTGACCCCATGGTACGGTCTATTAAGTCTTGGTTAACCATCTCAATACTACTCCCCTTCCGGAGAAATACCCAACTATTAACATCATGACATATCACCACCCCAATACTCAACGACTATACATATGACCACCTCTCTAAGACAAGACATAGTAACACCTGGACCCTTGGTCTCCACTTACCATGCCCCATCTTGATTTAGGCCTGACATTCACAGTTCATTCATTAACAAGATATACCCAATTACCTTACAACATCGCAAACCCACGTATATATATAGAAAGCTCTAAAACAGTTATCAACTCAAGAGTAACATACAATTCCACATTGTCATTAATAAATAGATATATAATTATCAATCCCAAGTGGTCCTCTCATGGAACCCATACCCAAACTGTTAGTGTGCCAGAACGTGAAACCCAATCCAATGCATATATATGTGTCAGTACATGACACCCGATCCAATGTATGTTAGTGTGTCAGTACGTGACATCCGATCCAATTTATGTTAGTGTGCTAATACGTGACACCCGATCCAATGTATGTTAGTGTGTCGGTACATGACACCCGATCCAATGCATGTAAGCGTGTCGGTACGTGACACCCAATTCAATGTATGTAAGCGTGTCGGTAAGTAACACCCGATCCAGTCAGCACAATCACAATCAAAATCACATCCACAACAAGCATACTTATAGACATACAATCAAGTATTAGGTTCGTGGCATTCAATTGTACATATTCAGTCTTTTTATTAGGTTTGATTGAAAGTGCTACATTCACATACATACATGCATTACAACGAAGCAAATACTCACATACGTCACACAAATATGAAATCAAACCATCACCTACCCTAGTTCACGGGATAGGGCTTCCTCCTACGGTATACATCTGATGTAACACCTAGGAATATATGTATAATCATCTCTTTATCGGTGCACAAAAGCCTACGCATGAATTCTACCGTCAATTACCAATATACTACACAGTGAATCACGAATTTACAACTACTCAATTAATAAACCTAGCCTACCTGGGTGCCAAGAAATTATAAAGAGATTATAGCTCCAATCCAGGTTTCCGAACGATGAGACAATGGATTTTGACCGGAAATTCGTAAGCTATCAACATCCTTACGCTAGAAATATCCTTTTGAGGTTTTCTGGGGGGATTCTCGCCTCTTTTTGGTGTTTTTGGAAAAAAGAGAAAATAAGGTTACGCGTTATTTAAGTTCTGTTCCGTCATTCCTGCTCTGGCGCGCCTTATCCCGCTGGGGCGCCGCCGCCCTAGCGGTATCTGGCCCGCTCTGGCGGGATAGTGGCCCCAGTTTTTTTTCCTACGTTTTTCCTTTCCTAAATAACGACAGTTTAGATTGTTACAATTAGATTATCTGAGTATGTTACTTCCCAAGTTGGCTATGCAGCTCCAAATGATGCTTTTAAGGTTTATTGTGGTCTTTGATATACTAAATGTGAATTTCTGATGAACGTTTTTGTCAGAGTACTGCTAGTATATATGGGATTTCTGATAGAATATTCATCGAAAATGTCTTCATCATTTCCACTGGATTTCATTTGGAATTCGTGTTTTTATAATAGTGTGTATCTTTAGCTTTAGAGTTGTTTGTGCTATATATGCTAGAATTAAAAAAAGGTGAAGTTTTATGAACGTTGTTGGTAGAATACCGTAAGTATATATGGGATTTCTAAAAGAATGTTTGTCGAAATTCGTGTTTCTTTAGTAGTGTGTATCTTATGTTTGAATTGTTGTAATAGTGAGTAATTTCGGTGGGAATTCATGCTTTGTTTGTGGTTTTTGTGCAAATAAAGAATTTTAAAGAGATAAGTGTCAAAAACACACCTAAACTATCCCTTTTTTTGAGTTTCATACTTAAACTATTGTGAGTCTGTGTTTCATACCTAAACCTAAACATATATATCTAACGGTCATTAATTAATTGTCGGATCATTATTGGTATAATGTACTTGATGGTATATTAATTTTCTAAGGCTTTGTTTCTTGGGAAAATGCATAAATACCCCCCGAGCCTATGCCCGAAATCCCAGAGACACACCTAACCTTTACTAAGGTCCTATTACCCCCCCGAACTTAATTTATCTATAATATTCTACCCCTTTTCGGCCTACATGGCACTATCCTTGAAAAAAATGTCAACATGCGCTGGGCCCACAAGATAGTGCCACGTAGGCCAAAAAGGGGTAGAATATTACATATAAAATAAGTTCGGGGGGGGGGGGGTAATAGGACCTTAGTAAAGGTTAGGTGTGTCTCTGGGATTTCGGGTATAGGCTGGGGGGGTACTTATGCATTTTCCCTTATTTCTTTGGTATTTTTTAACCATCCGATGTCGGATCTTAGGCAATTTATAACCATCCGATGTCCAAAACACACTCGTTTAATTAGGTTCTAATTAATTTGAATTTAAGTCATACACGTTGACTTACACTTGTCAATAGAGCCTGATTAGCCTATATGTGTCCGTTCTGACCTGACTCAATAAAATCTACTACTAACATTTTCACAGAAAATGAAATGATAGGAATAATAATACATATATATACAGTGGCGGAGCCAGAATTTTTAATAAGGAGGTTCAAAATCTAAAGAAATAGACACACGAAATAGCCAAAGGGGGTTCGACATCTACTGTATATACATAAAAAAATATTTTAACCATGTAAAAATAATATAATTTTTCGCCGAAGGAAATTCGGATGAACTCCCTAATGATAAGGTGGCTCCGCCGCCACTGCATATATATACATAACTTTATTTTAACCTAGTTATATAACATAATTTTTCAATGAAAAACTAACAATAGAGCTGAGTTAGCCTACACATATTTGTTCTGACCCGACTCAATAGAAATCTACTAATAACATTTTCAAATAAAATGAAATAATAAAAATAATAATCATATATATAACTTTTTTTTTTTACCTATTTATATAACATAAGTTTTCAATGAAAAAATATTAATATTAAATAAAAAAACTCGTCACATATTTAATAGTGTTGATATCCTACTTTAAAATTAATATACTATCAATTTTTTTGGGTGCTCTGAAAAATAGAAAAAAATAACGGAACGTTATTTTAAAAAATATTGCTGTCCAACATAAATGAAGACGTGTTTAAAATTTCAGTGGTTAATATTGTTGTGTGATGCTATAGATGTGTACAATTATTTCAAATTGTCTTATATTAATCATTGACCCATAACCAACATTATTGTCGTGACTTGTGAGGTGCTATAGATGTGTGTACAATCATTTTCTTTCTTCCTCAACATTTTTGTTTCTTTCTTTATGGTAATGGTAATTAATTAATTAAAACATGTTTATTTATGTAATTTTCCAAAAAAAAATGAATTTACAAAATAATTTTTGGAGTAATTATTTGCTACTTTTATTAGCTTAAAAAGTAAAAAATGGCCATTTTGTGCCAACTTTTCAAAAGAGGACTAATAGATGTCAATTCCTTCCCTTAGTACAGCATGCCAATTTTCTTCATGCTTCTATGTTTAGATACAAATTATGTCTTGGTCACAATATTCTTTTCTAAATATGTTTCTGGATTGCTAAAGTAGTTTTTTTATTTAGTCAATCTGAATGGAAGTATAGATCTTCATTGTGATCTAATATTAATTTTATAGAACTGAAAATATTTTAATTTCTTAGTAACACATAGTTGTAATATTCATTTCTAGAAAATAAAGAAGGTCAATTAACAATTTTTTCTTAAATCCAAATTGTAGACTATTTTTTAAGAAATGAAAAATATATTTGCTCTAAATTAAAAATTTAAGAAATACCATATTTATAAAATTAAAGGATATTTGAACAATTATGGCTAAAATCATTGCGGCAAAAATGACGTTACGAATTGATATCCTACTTTAAAATTAATGTACTACTCCCTCTGTTCATAATTACTTGTCCACTTTTGAATTGACACACCTTAAATAAAATAATTAATGACGTGGTGAGTTTACCATTTTACCCCTATTAATTATGAAGTGGATGAAAAGTTCTATATATTTCAAAGTAATTAATCATTTAATTGAGAGTATAATAGGTAAAAAAAATTGTCCTTTCTTGATTTGTCAAAATGGACAAGTAATTAGGGACAACTATTAAAGGAAAAGTGGATAAGTAATTAGGGACGGAGGGAGTGTTAATCTTTTCGGGTGCTCTGAAAAATAGAAAAAAATAACGGAACTTTATTTTAAAAAATATAGCTGTCCAACATAAATGAAAACGTGTTTAAAATTTCAGTGGTTAATATTGTTGTGAGGTGCTATAGATGTGTACAATTATTTCAAATTGTCTTTTATTAATCATTGATTTGTCTATATATAATCAATATTCCCTCTTTAATTTTCATATTGTAAAGTATTTCTCCTTCTTTATTTCTTTCTAGTTCCTCTCTTTTTAATTTATTCATCAATGGCATCTACCAAAGTTAAGATTCCCACCATAGATTTTTGCAATCTTGAGCTAAAACCAAACACTCCACAATGGGAATCAATAAAAGTTCAAGTTTTTGAAGCCTTAAAAAGAATTTGGTTGTTTTGAAGCAATATATGACAATGACAAAGTTCCAAATGAAATTAGAGAGGGCATGTTTGACACTTTAAAAGAAGTATTTGATTTTCCATTGTCCAAATTGATAGAATATAGAGAAAAACCCTTTCATATATATATGATGGGCAAATTACAAATATACCACTCTATGGTAATGTGAGCTCTGCTGATTTGGTCCTCCCAAATAGTGTTGAAACATTTGCCAATACCTTTTGGTCTGATGGAAACCCTAACTTTAGGTATGTATTACTTCTTTTAATTATATATAATGTGTTCGGTATTATGAAAGTCATTTTTCATTAATGATATTTGAAAGAATAAGATTTATGTAGGTGATATCATTTAGTTTTAGTCATGTTAGTACACCAATTATTCTTGCTCATATATTTGTAGGAGATTTTTTTTCTCATTATGTATTCGGTATTTATTTTGGGATTCAGATTAATAATATGGAGTCACGATAGTGTAAGACGCATTAAAAGGAGAAACGTTTCCTACTAGAATTGTTTTTATTCCTAAGGCTAGAATCAGGAATCTTTAGTTAAATTATAGAGATAATATTCATTCCATCACTAAAAGGTGAAAATTAAGTATCTTATTGTCCATACATTTTATATAGAAGAGATGTGATCATTAATAAAATAAAAATTAAGAACTCACGAGTAAACCAAATAAATATATCTAATTTATATTAATTAGAAGAGTATTCAATAATTATATCCAAGTGATAGGCTAATAAAATCAATATTAACAATCTAATCACATGATTCATTGACGCTATTCATATAGAATTGGTTACGGGTATGTGAAGGGATGGAGGGGAGTACATTTCATTGAGTAACAATGCAATAGTTGGACATGATTTAACATGCTCGAACAAGATATCACAATCTAAAATGATTAAAAATAACATTTTAATATTTTTCACACATCGCGCGAGTATGTATACTAGGTATATATACATTATATATTAAGGGTGTGCTTGGTATGAAGGAAAATGTTTTCTTGGAAAACAAGTGAGTTTCTAACTTATTTTCTTATGTTTGGTTGGTGAATGAAAAATATTTTCTGAAAAAATATCTTTTATTTTCGCTTGAGACTAGAAAATACTCTTTAGGAAAATAATTTTTTTTTACGGGAATGACTTTGGGAAATTAAAAAACATTTTCCAGAAAATATTTTCCTTCATACCAAACACACCTTAATAGTATTTCTTACATAATTTTGAGTAATATCACAATATTGCATTACCATTATATAAGTTTTGTATGTTTTAATTTGGCAGGAATGTGGCAAAGTCCTACTTCAAGCAACTTATGGAATTGAATGAAATGGTGACAAAAATGGTTTTGGAGAGTCTTGGGCTAAAAAATTACATTGATGAAATCTTGAATTCCAATTTTTTTTTTCAAGATTTACTAATTACAAGGTAATTAAAGGTGAAGAGAAGTATAAATCAGAATTACCTCCCCACACAGATAGTAGCTTCTTGACTATAATTAAACAAGTTCAAAATGGATTGCAAGTTCTCTACAAAAATGGAGAGTGGATAGAGGTCAGTAATACATCACCAAATTCCTATATTGTTTTATCAGCAGATACTTACATGGTAAGTTATTATTTATTTTTGAGTACCGAGGTAAAAAATACACCTAAATTATTTATTTATGTGTATTTTTGACGCTTAACTCTTTGTTATTTTGTGTGTGAGGGGGTGGGTTGATGCTATAGAAGAGGAGAATAAAAGAAATAGAGATTTTTTTTGTATGATTGATTATTCAAGCCCAACTAGAAGCTAAGATCAGAGCAGTTTTGAAGTAACGATAAGATTGTTTGTATGTGATTTATAGATTATGATGCGGGCTTGATCGAGAAAAAATCACTAATATTTTGTATTAGATTAGATTGTTTTCCTAACATCCCTTGAGGTGCTGCACTTTCTCTGTGAAAGAAATCACTAATGCTTTTTATGTGTCGATGTTGTGGATTTATACAGGCATGGACAAATGATAGTTTGACATCTGCTGAACACAGAGTAGTAACAACAGGAGACAAAGATAGATTATCTATTCAATTATTTTCCTTACCAAAGCTAGAATATACTGTGAAGGCCCCAAAAGAATTAGTGGATGAAGACCACCCTTTACTCTTCAAGCCTTTTAACTTGCTTGAATATCATAAATATACTATGTCTGGTGATAAATATGGAGTTAATCTCAAGGATTATTGTCGTATTTAAAAATTTAGTAGGGTATGAAAATTTATTTATGTGTATTTTCTTTATGAATAAAATGTATCGTATGTATGGATGGTTGAAAATTTATATTTGTATGGTTATTGCATATGATTACATAACGTATTGTATTGTGTTGCGTTGTATTGTACTGCATTGTTTTTATTAAAAAAATATGTGTTATACCCCATTTTAATTCGAGATCCAAATGGTGTACAACATATTGGTGATTTCCAAATTATTAACTAACTTAAGAAGTCGCCACCTAATTAATTATAGTGAATTAGGACACCTAAATATTTAACTAGCTAATAATAAAATGACTTCAATTAAATGGTCTACTTAACTTGCATGATTCTAGGTAAGGGTTCTAGTTATCCTAAAGGGAAGGGGTAAAGCATCCTTTAAGATCCGTAAAAAAACAGTTAACCGACCAAACTTAGGTTAATTAATTTTAAAAGAATGATATGAGTGCTAAAGATTAAGTGATTGAATAATCAAATTGGAAACATTTTTTAATTGTGAAAGCTCTTTTGTAATTGTAATAGAATGATAAAGATTTAAGAAAAAGTAACTCGTCTTGGTGAATTTAGACAAATTTAGTAATCCAACGGCTAAAAGAAAGGTAATTAAAAAAAAAAGGTATTTGCTCTCATTTATTGACAAAGTGTTTCCTTTAGAAAAATATTATTCTTTTTTAGAAAGATAGGAGTTTAGAACATTTTTTTTTTTTGAAATACACTATCAAGTTTGAACAAAACTTAATAAATTAGTGAGTTTAAAGTGGTGCAAAAGAAGTGTTTTAAAAAAAGTTTGTCAAATGAAGTTCATAAAAGCTAAAGTAACTATAAAGGTTTGTTTCTAACTAAAGGTATCCAAACTCAAACATCTATGTTAAGTCAACTATTATGAATCCAAACTAGAAATATCTAAATCACACAAGCAAGGATAACATGTAAAGAAAAACGCGTAAACAAATAATGCAAAAATGTAAGTAGCCATAAGTGACTCCAAGATAGGACCACTTGCTTTGCTTGCAATTTCGAATGGTCAAAGAGGTAGTGAAGACTCCATGTGCGGGTGTGAGGATAATGTTGAGTCTATGAGACTCGATTTTGCGAGAGTCCTTAATTGGGACTCCATTTTTGTTCCAAAGTATTCATGCAAATAAAGAGAAGATAAAATGAATTAGTAAGACATTCGACTTTAAGCGATATTATAAAAATAGATAGTACTAATTAAGTAACATTATACATCAAATATAATATTTAACATATAAAGCGTGCTAATGCCGAACGGAAAACTCAAACTAAGATATTAAGGCATTTTTAAGTAGCCCTTACGAAACACTTGGAAGAAAATCAAAACATCCAACTGTACTAATTAATGAATTAAGCAAAAGAATTTAAAATCTATATTTTGTACACAGAGAGATAATATAGGAATCTTAGATAACATGCCAAGGATCATGATATTTCTTACTCTAACAAAAATAAATAAATAAATAAAATAAAGACATATAGAAAATTAAAAATAACCTGTATATCATTTCTAAAAATAATCAACAACAAATATCAACTCTTTTTAGCATATTTTTAAAGTAAGAAAAACACAAGTTAGAAAATTTTATCATACAAAAGATGTCAGAGGGACATTAACTAACAAGAAAACTGATTTCAAGTAATATTATCAAGTTGTCTAATACGCCAAAAATAATCTCAAAAATAATTCATTGCCATTATGACTAAACTAAGTAGAATTATTTGCAAAAACATGATTTATCTTTCTAATAAGATATGAAATCAACCCATTAATATTAACTATAAGGAGATTATCATTATCTAAAGAGATATGACATCATAACAACCATAACTTGACTTAAAATAAAGATTTAAGCACAAAAAGAAATCATTTCTTAACTACGAGATGGTTGAACATGAAAGAGGGAGGACTTTCTATTATTACGAGTCTTGAACTAAACCGAAACACATATGAAATGTTATTCTTATTATAGCTAAAATGAGCAGGGATTACTACGACATATGTAACATTTTAATATAGTAACAAAGAAAACAGAGAGAACAGGGAGTGAATTTACCTGCTATAGGGCAGTGAACGGGGCTGCTGCGATCAAGTGTCTATATTCGAACAATGACGAACCCAAACAAGCTTGAGATTAGAATTTCCTGCGAGATCGAAAGAGAGTATAAAATATATTTTTTATGGAAAAAATGCAGTGGTTCAAGGTACTATAGGGGAAAGAAAAGCTTGGTCTTAAAAATGAATGCCAAGAGTGCTATGGAGGCCGAAAATCCTCTCCCAAAGATGGATGCAGGAGCTGTACTTATAGTGACAAAGCTAAAGTCTTTCTCCTTGGGATTTTGGGCGGGACTTTGATTGAAAAAGAAAATGGCCGTTTGAAATTTCAAATCTCTGCTAACATGATTCTCCTCTCCCTCAGAAAATCTCAAAAGTTCTTTTGGCCTTTTGTTGACCAAATTAAAAAAGAGAGATGAGAATCAAGAAGAGGAAAAGAGCTGTTGATTTCCTTAGAATAAAGAAAAAGATTGCACCAAAATAGATGGACAAGCTCTGTCCATGGCTGAGAATGATGAATCTTCTATCCGGAAGTGGAAAAAGCGTAATTAGCATTGTTTCGGAGAGAGTACCGTTGCCTGGATAGGTCAGATTGATTAGCTTTAAGTTTGGGCTGAATGTTAAGAGCAAATTTGGGCTTCTCAGGTAGGTTTTGGGCTGAAAGAATGGCTGGAGACTTTTGGGCTGTAGTTGAATTTTCTTGGGTCGTTTCTCTTCTTATTTTACATTATTTTGGGCTTCTAACTTAATAACTAATACAACATATATTATAAGATGACAATTACTAGTTTATAAAAGAAAATTATATTATGACTTTATGCTAATATAAAATATAGATACAAGAAAATGGATTTATACTTAATTTAATAAATACGAAATTTGAAATAAAATGACGACAATCGACTATTTAAGAAAAGAGGTGTAAAAGTGATAATAATCATATCGATAATAAAACCTATAATTTTAGTAGATAAATAGGCGTAATATTAAAAATAGTTGTGAAAAAGATAATTTGATATGTTATCAAATTGGAAGCTCGAAAACAATAAATTAGAAGAAAGAAGGGTCAAAATTGGGTGTCAACAATATGAGTGGTTTTTATATATTTTGAATTTATGTTTCGATGGTTAGTAATGCATATGATTTCATAATATATTGTATTATATTGTGTTGTGTTGTATTATATTATATCGTTTTGATGATACAATTGTAACACCTTAGAACTTATCAGACCAGAACAACAGAAAAATAGGTGAACCACGACAGAGTTCACGGATCGTGAAAGGAACCACGGTCCATCGACCTTTCCCTGGTTCACACCCACCAAGAAATGGTGGACCACGGGACCCTTCATAGGCTGTGGACCACCCCCACGAGCCGTGGGGAGGCTCGTGAAAGCCAGGCAGTGTCATCAGGGCTAAGGGGTCACGGGACGTGGTCCCAATGACGGGCTGTGGAGGGGTCTGTCATCCAAGACCAGTAGACCCCATCCCTAAATGGAGAACCACTGTGACTTTCACGGTCCGTGGTCCTCTATGTCACGCCCCGAGCCTACACCCTGGGCGGGATCGGCACCCGGAGACCATTTCTGGCCCCAAGCGAACCCTTGGCCTGGCCTTCTTAACTCAGCGGAAACCTAACCCAACAGAATAACTCAATGCAATGCAATATTACAAAATAACTTAACTTATAAAATATGGCCATAAAGGCAACTCGAATCTCAAAATAGAATATTTACATATATATCTAGATGAGAGGCTCAAAACTAACTGATTGACTGTCCGTCTATGAAGCCTCTAAAATACTGAGATGGATGTTGGGACAGACCCCGCAACATCCTAATAAAACAAAAACTAAGAACACAAAATAATTGAGTCCTCCGGAATGCAAGGAGGCTCACCACTGACTCTGGAGTGCTCAGTTGGATCAACGACGTGCAGGATGCTGATTCGGGGTACCTGAATCTGCATCATCAAACGATGCAAGCCAACTGGCATCAGTACATGGAATGTACGAGTATGCGAGCGGGAAAGCCAAACCACAACTTAAGCTTGAAAGGAAATACAAAAGAACACTTACCTCGGCCCTGTACGACTCATGACTAACTGAACTCAATATTTAAAGCAATAAGACGCATGCAATATATAAAGCTTGTAAAACAGTATAAACAACTTAGCTTGTTAATGATAAAACAATAACAACTCAACTTTACTTATATAAAAGTAAAATAACTTATGTGGGAGGTTCTTTAACCGACAACCACCACTATGAGCCATAGTGATGATACAACGCTTTACCTCGCGTTGCCCAAGGACCATCCTATACCTTGCCGTGATATAGGAAACTAACTTTACTTAGTGGATCCACTAGCTTAACTTTCGTGATCATCTAAAAAGTATGATTCGAGAAATCCCATGTTGGCGCATGGTTCTTATGGAGAGTTGAGTTAATCAGAACTCGTGTCCCCAATTCGGTGCTCAATACTACTCCCAAAAATACTTTGGCTCATAATTGTCTTTAAACACATCTTTCTTTAGTTGAGATAATTACTCAAAACTTAGCCCAAAGGCTCTTTGGAAAAACATGGTTCCCCTTTTACTCAAATGTAACGACATTTATAAACTCCTTTGGGAATACTTAGTTCCCTAATAGCCATTTTAGAAATGAACTCAACTTTAAACTCTTGACTTAACTTGAAACTGAGACTCTTACTCGACTTGAAACTTAAGACTCTTACTTAGCTTGAAATCTATACTCTTTTACTTGACTTCTAACTTCACTTGACTTGGAAACTATTTTTCCTTGAAACGAAATTATGAATTTCAAGGTGTTCGATCACATGTTATGGAGGGATTCTTGAATGCTTAGACGTACTTTGGAGTGTCGGAAACAACTATAAAAACATAAGTATAATACTTAGGAACATACATGAGAAAGTGAGGAAAGAATGGGGGAACTTGGCTGAGACTTCAGATTTCTGGTGACACAGAGGGCACTTACGGACGCCATCGACGGACCGTAGATGGACTTACGGTCCGTCCTGCAGGTTCGTAGATTGCGTCAAAAACTTCCCCAGAGTTCAGTTTAAAAAATGACTAAGTGTTGACCTACGGTCCGGACTTACGGTCCGTAGATCAGGTTACGGACCGTAGGTCGTGCCCGTAGATCGATGCCCCAAAGAGCCCAACTTCTATCCCGATTGACGGTTGACCAGTACGGACCGTCAATCGATCTACGGTCCGTAGGTCACGCCCGTAGATGGGAATCGACAGTCAAACTTTGCTGAAAATTGATGGTGAATCAACTTCAAATGGTCATAACTCTTAGAATCATAATTCCCTCAACATACAATAGATTTCAACAACACAACTAACAACTTCAACAACTTCAACAACAATTCCAATCTTTTCTCAATTTATAAAAATGAGCTTGGTGTGTGGGGGAAAGGATCAACCCACACAAAGAACTCACATACCTATTAGGGATCACCCCCGACAATAATCCACGACGGAAACTTGTTGATCTCCTTTCTCCTCTTCTTCTCCTCTTCTTCTCTTCTTCTTCTTCTCTCCTTCACTCTCAAGAACCCTAACTCTTTCTCTTTTAAAAAATGGGATAAAGAAAATGATCCAAAATCAGCCTAACACACAATGTAACCTCAAAAGAAAGATTTTGTGAAAAGACCAAAATGCCCTTAAATTTCCGGACGGATTTCCCTTCCAATTGCCCAACTTCTAAAGGGTATAACTCCCTCGTACGAACTCGGAATCGAGCAAACTCGGTGGCGTTGGAAAGATCGTTCCACAAGCTTCACAACCATAACTGGAACTACTCCTAACTCATCATGAGATAGGAGTTATGACTGTTCAAAGTTGTCCAAAAACTCACTTTTTCCCATACTTAACCAATTTTCCAGATTCTAAATTTTTCCAAAAATGACTACTTTCCAATTTCAAGCTTCTTCAAAGCCACTTCAAATTGTCGGATGTTACACTCTACACGGTCTGTGAAGTGGACTGTAGAGGGGCATCCCAGAACAGTGTAGTAGACCATGGCCAGAACCACGACCCACTTGACGGGCCATGGTCCCGACGACGGTCTGCCAGTGGCTCCATAGAAAGGCCCTGTCAGATATTAAGTGGGGTCATTTTGGTCTTTTCCCCTATGCGTTGGACCCTTAAACTACGTAGTTTTGGTCAGTTTGAGCCTAGTAACTTAGTCAGAACTTACCCTAAGCATTTCATTCACCAAATTCATAAAACTTAGAACAAAAAGAAAAGGAAAGAGGTGACCCAAAACCTTCTAAGAACGCAGCCGGTTTTCTTCAGTTCTATCCCCGAAATCGAAAGATTTCACTAGGTATGTGGGATTTCACTAGTGGGTTCTTTTCATCCACTGGGTCCCTAGAATTCAGTCAGATTCTTGATTCCCTGCATATTGTTTAGGCGTAGGGTTTCTTGAAATTTGGAAAATTGTTGTGATTTAGTTGTTATAGTGTTCTTACTCAGATTATCATGTTTTCATAACATTGTTGCTGTAACACCCCATAAATTTTTTCAAACTGAGACTCGTACCATCCTTCGTTGTGAGTAGGATTTTACTAAGGAATTTAAAATTTCCTCAGTGTTAAGGTCACTAGATGTAGCACCTTGAGTTCCAAAAAGAACTAAATTAGAAATAGCAAAATCTACAATTTGGCAAGTTAAGGAAAGTATGAGTTTTGGGTCAACTTCAAACAACCATAACTCCTAGCACATGATGATTTAGGTGTGCTATAGGATACCGTAGGAAATATCTTTGAATTATCTTTCAAACGCCACCAAGTTTGCTCAGTTTCAAGGTCGGATGAGTGAGATATGCCCTTTTGAAGTCAGGCTGTCCAATTAAGGAAAGTTACGCGAAAATGAGAGGTATTTTGGTCTTTTCCTTACCCAATCGGATTTAACCGTTTTTAGTAAGGTTTTAGGAGTCTAAGCTGATTAGAATTAGTTTCATTAATCCCCAAAAGCGTTTATGGATTTAGAGAGTGGATTCAAGAGGAGAAAAAGTTCAAAGTTTCAAGCGTTCGTTCATGAAATTCAAGATCTCACCAAGAACCTAGTTCCTTGAGGTATGTAAGCTTCCATAGTGTTGGGTTCGTTCACCCACACGTCAATCATGATTTATTCAGCGTAATTTTGTTCTTGAAATTTAAGGATTAAAGTTTTTGATGAGTTCTTGATAAGTGTTCTTGAAGTTTTCTTATCGATTAAGTTTCGATATAAGATTCTACTTGGGTCAACTTCGAACGACCATATCTCTTAGAATATAAAGATTTACGTGAGCCATAAGTTATCCAATTAAAGGTATTTGAATCTACTTTCCAACGCCGTCAATTTCGCGTCAATCCAATTTCTGAGTAAAAAGTTATGACTATTTTAGTAACCTATACAGTGCTGTTACGAATTAGCCGACGGGAAAACATTAGAAAGAGTCGTTTTTGTCTTTTTACCTCCAAGAAAACCCTAAATGAATTTCTTGACTAATAAAAGGCTCAAAACAATCAGATTTTCATCTTTTAATCCATCATTCTCTTCTATCTCAAACCCTAAGACAAAACCCTAAGGAAAAAATCAACGTAGAAGATCTCATTCAAGATTCTTTTAATCTTTTTCAAGATTCTTCTTCAAGGTAAGTCTTTCTCCAAGAATTCCATTTTTTTCAAATCAAATTCCTATATACAATTATGAATCACTAATGAAAATCACAATTTTTGGCCATAGAGATTTCAAGAAACTAATTCAAGAATCTAAAGAAACATTTTCTTGATCGTTTACCTTCAAGGTAGCGTTTCAAGGTTTTTAATCAATTCTTCTTCAAGATTCTTCAAGAGCCTTGTTATTCCAGGTATGTAAGGTTATCATAGTGTTCGAATAGTTTGTCCTCACGCCCTACATCTACTTTCAAATCAGTAAAAGAGAAATCTAAGATTCTACCCCTAGATTTGAGTATTGTTGAGATAAGTTGATTTTGAGTTCCTAAGTTCATGTTTCTTTTAAAAGTTCGATTCCTAATTATCGAATTGCTATATTGTTATTGAGATCCTTCATATCACGAATCATAACTCTTGAATTCATAATTCACATTCAAAAGAGAGTTAAGAGTAGAGTTCAAGGAAGCCTTTGAGTTCAATTGTGAATCCTTTGAGATCCATCATCGATTTGAGTTAAGTTTTGAGTAATTAAGTATGAGAATGAGAAGAGGCGTATACATGAGTTCCTTATTGATATTTTGACCCTTGAGTCGAGTCGTTCATGCCCATAAATTCCGCATGAACTCCATAAGTTGAGTATCTTTGAGATGAGTAGTATCTTCCAAGTTCTAAGTCTTGAGTATTGAGTTTCAAATCCCTTTGAGATTATATTCCTAATCATGGGACTATTATATGTTACCCATGAAGTCTTTGAGTTGAGTTGTTCATGCCCATAATTTTGCATGAACCCTATGAGTCGAGCAGTCTGGAGTTGAGTAGTATCATTGAGTCTTGAGTTCTGAGTACTGAGGTACTTTATTTCTATTAAGATCCCTGAGTTGAGTCGTTGATGTTCATAATTCCCCATGAACCCTATGATTTGAGTTATAAATTTTAAAAAGTTTTTTTAAAGCCAACACTTGAGTTCTTAAACTGAGTTTTGAGAAAGTAAAGATGAGTTTTGAGTAAAGAGTTTTCTAAAGCATGATTAGTATGACAATCGAGTATGTCATCAATGTATAAGCAGTATGGTATTTAGATATACCATCAATGTTTATGCAGTATGACTTCCCGAGTCATCAATGATCATATTATAATATGATTTTGAAATGTTTTTGAGAAAGAGCAGAGTTGAGTTCATTTTCTTTAAAATGATATATGAGAACAAAGTATTCCCAAGAGTAAATGTTTTCACATTTAAGATGAGAGGAAACTGAGATTTCCAAAAGAGTTTTGAACAGTTTGAGTACCATCTCTTTTAAGAGAAAGATTTTTGAGTAATAATCTCAAACCACAATAAGAGTTATGTTTTTAAACGTATGAGCTAGTATATTTTGGGAGTAGTACTGAGCACCGATATAAGGGAGAGTTCAGATAACTCATAGCCCCCATAAACCATGTGGCCAACTTGGGTAGAAAGGGTCATACTTTTTAGATGATTTCTTAATGCATTGTAGCATAGACTAGTGGATCCACTTAGTGAGTAGGTCTTATACCCTGGCAAAGTATAGGACAATTCTGGCAGCGTGGGTGAGACGTTGTATCATCACATAACTCATAATGATGATTGTCGGTTAAAGAAATTCCCATAGAGATATTTGTATTTTTATATACACAGAGTTTACTTGTATTTTCATATACAAACTGAGTTTATATTGTATCCTTGCATACAAACTGAGTATATTGTATTCTTAAATACGTTGAGTTTCTTTCTACTGTTTTAAAAGCTTTCCATATATTGTATCTTTTATTGTTGCTTTATATTGAGTTGGGTATCCAGAGTTGAGTATCCAGAGTTTGAGTACCAAGAGTCGAGTGTCTTATTATTGAGTTGAGTCTTACTTCACTGAGTTGAATATCTTATTATTGAGTTCTGCCTTATTTCCCTAAGTTGAATATATTATTATTGAGTTCAACCTTATTTCACTGAGTTGAATATTTTATCTTTGAGTTGAGTATCTTATTCTTGAGTAGAGTAGAGTTGAGTGAGTTCAGAAGAGGTAAGTATGTTTCCTTTTTATCAAGTTCAAGCCTATATGTTTATGCTTTAGAATTCCCGTTACATGCTTGTACATTCCACGTACTGAGCTATTTAGCTTTCATCATTTCATGATGCAAATACAGGTATTCAGGGTCATCAACAGACGCTTCGTTGATACCACATGCTGTTCGAGTTAGCTATGGTGAGCCTCCTTGCTTTCTGAGGGTTCCACTTGTACTTTAAGTTATATCAGTTGTTAGGATGTCGTGGGTCTTGTACCGAATTCCATCTTTGTCGATTAGAGGCTTCATAAATAAACAATAGAGTTTCAGAAGTCGGTTTTTATTTATCCTGTTAAATGTTTTAAAGACTTGAGTTGCCTAGTTTTGGCTAGTTGAATATACGATTATATTTAGAGTTAATTATTTGAGTTTCAATGAATTTTATTCTGTTTTAAGCTTTGTATGCTTGAGTTAGTCTTCCGCTTGTAGTCAGCCAGGATGAGGGTTCGCTTGGGGACCAACAATGGTTCTCGAGTGCCAGCCACGTCCAGTGTGTAGGCTCGGGTCGTGACAAACTTGGTATCAGAGCACAGAGTTAAAGTGCCCTAGGGTGTCTATGAAGCCGTGTCAGTAAGGTATTATTTATGGTTGTGAGGTCCCCACTTCTATAAACGAGGGACTGCAGACATTTAAGAAAAGTTTCCCTTCTTTCATACTCTTAATCATGCAATAGAGCTAAGTCATAGAGATTTACTCATACTCGTGCGTTTCTCCTATTCATTCGACTACTCCTCATACTAGAGGTAGTTGAACAGAAAAGTCTTTCCTTTGTCGATGAGTTGTTCGTAGAAAAAATCTTAAGGAAGTCATAAGATTCTAGAAGGGCTTGAAAGAAGCCCATAAGTTAGTAAGTGTTCAATTTCAGAGAAATGCACCCATAATTATATGAATTATGTGTTTGAGCTAAAAGCGAGTTGTAGTCTTTTCCTTAAGCCTTGCTTCAGCTGAGATCCTTTTTAAGAAGTATGTTTAGAGCTTGGGTAAGATTTTCACCCGAAAAGGTAGCTTGAGTTACGAGATCATGAGAAGTAGTAGTGAAGAGTACAGAGTTAAAGGAAAGTATGCAGAGGTTTAGTAATCCTAGAAAAGGAGATAGTAATGAGGCAAGCTATGTTATTATAGGCATGCACTCGGTAAGTTACTAATGAAGAGTTTTACCTTATGGGTAGACTAAAAAGTGATGAGTTATGAAGATTTCATCATAGAAGGTAGAGTGTGTTGTAGCTAGAAAGGAGTTGATGTTGAAGTGTCATTGTGTAGGAAATGACCAGGTGTAAGTGTTGAATAGAAGAGCATGAGTATTCATGAGGTGATAGATCTAGCTAGGCTTATGATATGTTTGAGATGTTCATGATGTTCGAAAGGTTATAGAACTGATTAAGTAATGAGGTATAGTATAGTAGGCGAGCAATAGTATTGATATTTGGGTTTAGTAATGAACATTAAGCTCGAATTTAAGATGAGTGTCATGATCAAAAGAATGGCAACATGAGGGTGATGACGTTAGTCTTAAGATTTGATCTAGAAGACTTGACATAAAGTAGGTGAGGAATTGAGGTGATAAGCTGCAACAAATATGAATGGTACAAGTGAGAGACCCTAACCTTTAGATAAGGGCAGTGAAGTATGGCTAAGTGACAAGAGTAATAAGAGCATTAAGAGGAGTACCGAGAGGGTATGTAATCAGAAGAGGTTAAGAGAAACACCTTAGAAAGAGGTCTTAGTACCTGCCTATTCAGAGTCAGGTAGTCATGAGATAAACTTCTCCTGAGTGTTAGAGTAAAAGGAGATGTAGACCAGTTTAGAGCTGAAGGAATAGGTCCATAGCTTTCAAGTGTCTGTTGACACCCAATTTTGGACCTCTACATTGTGTATTAATTATCGAGCTTCTTCAATTTCCTTAGTTTTATAAAATTTCAAAATAAATAAATATAGTTTTGAAGCTATTTTAAATAGTTGTATCATTTTTAGATTTTTTAAATAATGTATGTGTTTTATATAATTACGTACATAATTAGTATATTTTTAAATATTCAAAAATTATCCCAAAAAGATTTTTTATGTTTTAGTTGAATATTTTATTAAATTAGTTTACTTTAATTTGGCATATATTTTTTAGTTAACAATTTATAATTAAGTTAATTATTTTATTTCGTTAAGATTAAGAAGCTCGTTAATTAATTAATATTAATTCATCTTATCCAAACTTTAAACCGAATTTGCAAATCAACTCAATTTGGTTAACTTCTTAAATTCAATTGGCAATCTTTTCACTCCCCTTCTTAACTCATTATCAGCAGCCCATTACAACTCTATCAGCAGCCCACCATTACAAGCAACAATTCCAAAGACCCAAAGGTGGGCCGATTTTTTCTAGCCCATTTCCTTTTTTTCAGCAGTCCCCTTTTGTTTTCCAATTCGCCCAGCCCATTTTTTCCCCATACATTACAACATTCCCAGCCCAACAACGATACAGCCAAACCGGACCGACCCCTACGCATGCTTCTTCTTCACGCGAAAATCCCAGCAAACCCGGAAAATCCCACCAAATCGCAGAGAGCCCTGACAACGTCAACATCAGTGCAGCTTCAAACGGCGTGAACAGTACCCCGTGCCAGCTGCCTATTTTCTTTTTGTTGAATTGATTTCTTCCTATTTTCTTTTAGTTTTATTGTTGATCTCGTCTGGTAAACTATGAGAGTTGCGGTTCAATCGTGAAGTCCGAAATCATCTTCTATAGATGATTTTGATTTCCATAATCTGATAAATAGATTGTTTTTACTCTCGTTACTTGCAAACTAAGTGTTGTGACTCATCTATTGGTAGTTGTATCTTCTAACTTAGTCATTATGTATTTTTGTCTATTGTTTCCGATTGCGATCTGATCCTTTGAGTTTTCAAGTTTTAAATGTTTAGTTTTGGTTAAAAGATAGCTTGTTTAGTTCTTGGTCGGACTGAAGGTTAGCCGTGGTAAATCTTAATATTTAAAATCAGTAGCATCATTTAGTGGGTTCATGTGGCCTGATTTTATTTCTTTGAAGTTTCTTTCCAAGTTCCTTGGGTATATGTGTATCCTTAAATTAGTTTGATGTGTTGTACTATGCTTTTATCCTTAGAAAAGGCCCCTGGTGATAAGCTTAAATGTAATCCTCTCTAGTGTATTTGTTATTGTTCAAATAATCAATTAATATATGCTTGTTTCTTCTGCCAAGTGGGGGCCGTTTATGTTTCTTTAGTTATTAGGAAAGAATGGACCCTCATCCTTTATTTCATTGTAGAAAACACACTTGTCATCTAGTGCTGCTGGTTACCATGTCTAGGGAGCTTGTTTATTTTATTTCTTTTGGCTTAGTTTGTGGTTTTTCTCCAACGCGTTGTAGCAATATTGGTTCATTGATACGAATTTACATTTTTGTTAGAGTGATTGTATTGGTCTAGCTTCAAGTTTATTTATTTGTTGAGATTGAGATACTTCACTTGATATTGTTTGAAATAATTAAGTTATGTGGTAATGAAGTTGATGTCAATAGTGGTTTGTTGCCACTCTCCTTGTATTTTTCAATTGAATTATTATGATCCTTACTTATGTGCATTTCTTTCTGTTGCATGTGAATATGCTTTGAGTCCATCATGGACTCTCCTCCTCCTTGCATTTCGGATGGACCTTAAAGGCCCCCCAAATATTTGTTTTCCTCTCGAGTCGGCCCCATAGCAAATTGCGAAGTTGATGAACATGTCTCATAAGCTAAAAAATGGACTGTATACACTAGTATACATATCTCGTATACATGGGCCAAAGCCTAAATCAGCAACGAGTTTGGCTCAAAAAAGGGTGCCCAAATCCATCTCTCCCTTACTCTTAAATTATTTAATCGTGATTATTTATTGTTATTTTTTTTATTAACTCTAACTTTAAACAACCTAGTTGAATTCCCCAAAAGATGAACTATATTTTTTATGTTAGTTTATTTTAATATAATTCATTTTTTATCAACTCTTGTATTTTTATTTATAATCTTTAGTCAAAACTTTTTTGTTTATTTAAAATAGTTTTTCATGCTTTAATTAATCAAATCGGTTCAAATTATTATTAAGATGATTAAAAAATATATATTCTAATTAATCTAGTTTTGGTAAAATTCTATTTACTTGCAATTTGATTCAAATATTTCAATTAATATCATCTTTTCTTAAAAAATTAATTATTTATTTTGTTTAACTATTTTCTCAAGTTAATCTTTTTTTCTAAAAAATAGTCAAAATGTATTTAATCTAAGTCGTAGGATAACCGCGTGTTAGCGGGCGCTTCAAATGCCTTAAAAACCTTCTTGAAGTGCAAGTAAGAACCTCTTATCCATTTTCTCTAAATTTATTAAGATTTAATCTGTTAGTGTCTTTTTAAATTAAGTTTTCTTAATTTCTTTAAAAAATTAAGTGGCGACTATTTCTAAGTATTTTTCTCAAATTGTTTTATACTTTGAACATTTCAAAAAGTGATTTTGCTAAAGATGGTAAAATTACAGCATAACAGAAATGACGACTTTGTTGGGGATTTAATAGGTTCTAACCATAACAGACTTAGGTTAATTATTAAGAATTTTATCATTGCTTGTTTCATTTTATTTTCTTGTGTTATTTCACATGCCTAATGCTTTATTTATCATGTTTATGTGATATAAACTGCTTATTTGTTACTGCTTTATGTAAATTGTATATTTGTTACTACTTTATAATCTGTCACTCCGTTCGTATTTCTCCACTTCTTAGAAATTCATACTATCACACGTACACGCGAGGTGTGTTTTGCGCACCCGCAAATTTCTTTCAAAATCCCAAAATTTAAGAGAATTGGCGTATGCGCGGGGTGTCTGAATCTTTTTCCGTGTGACCACGTAGCCTCCTCACTCGAGTTGTCCACTTAGGAACCTTGTGTCTAGTAAGCCAAATCTTAGAAAACATAAGATAGAGCTAAACCAACACCTTTTAAGGAACATGCATCATGCAAACCTAAGAGTCTTAATACCCATGGCGTATTAAGACCATTAGTTTACCTTATCAAATGTCAAAGTGGGTTCACGACCCAAGTAACACTTGATCATAATATGTGTGCATATTTGAAAGATAATTGTGCATAAATACAGACTATTTGCTCTTAAATAATTAAATTGTAGTAGGAAGGTATATGCTAACCATTTGTTTTGCAGCGCGGATAGCTGTCAAGATCCAAACTTTGGTGGATGGAAGATTTACCCTAACGACACCAATGAAGGAAATGATAGTTGTGGCACAAGAACATTTTAAACTTAATTTATTAGGTTTGTTTTTTGTACAAAATATAATGAAGTTATAAAATTATTCATGTACTTTTTTTTAGAGTATATATTTAATTATTTAAGAGCTATAGAATGACGTATGTTAGCAAAATTTTCGTTAGGCCTACCTCAGGCATAAAAGAGGTCCCTTGCATATTAAGACGCCTTATTGATTTGTTGTTTGTTATTATTACTTGTTTAATATGTTCATTATGCACTACTTGCTTGGTATGTGATTTATTTGCACTGCTTAATGTTTTGTCACCTCATCTAACATCATTTTTTTTTGTTTTTTTTTTTTTTTTTAATCCTATTCCCGAAAAGGCTTATTCACGCTAACAATCAAGATGTCTGACGACGCAAATGCTTTACCTCAATGGGCAGTTCGAAGGCCAAGAACTAACGTGATTGATCCACCAATGGCAGACCTTTTGGGCATTGAAAATGGCACCCCAACTGAAGATAATCCTGAAACTTCGGGAACTAAGGACGACACAAGTAATGATGAACATATTGCTCGCTTAGAGCAACAAATCGCTGATTTGCAAGGAGAAGTTGAGTGTGTTAGGAACTTTGGCAAGTTACCGGTCTCCAACACCCATCCTCAGGAACCAAGGATCACTGCTCCAATGCCTCCTAATTTTCCATCTCTAGAATCTCTTGTTCCTAACCATTTTCCTCCACAAAATACTCAGCCCATAAACACACCCGTCATGAACTCGCATCCCATAAACCCACCTCCTACAAATCAAGTTCATGTTAACCCCCAATATGTTAATCCATCTCTCATGTTCCAAAACCAATTTAACCAAATTCCTTCTAATACTCAACATATTACCCCGCCACCCATTCAAGTCCCTATCAACCCGCAATCTCTCACCCTATTTCCCGGCTACCAAATCCCTCCAAATCAAATTCCCTTCTATCCACAGTATCCCACCCAATTTCCAATATATCAAAGTCCTCAAAACCAAATTCCTACTAACCTATCACATGCCACACCAACTACCGCTCCTCACAATACTCCACCAATTCAAAATCACTTAACACCTCAACATATATCGGCGACACATATTGATCCTAGCATGCAATTGATGGCGACTCTTTCTAAGTATTTTTCTCAAATTTTTTTATACTTTGAACATTTCAAAAAGTGATTTTGCTAAAGATGGTAAAATTACGGCATAGCAGTGTCATCTTAGACCTAAGGTGGAGATGATAAGATGAGAAATCAAGTCAAGTGTTTGAGAGTAAGATAGTAATGAGTTCCAAAGAGTTTGGGGGATATCTTTTTAGAGGTCCTTTTAGTAATTGAGTGATGTTAGAAATAGGAGGTAGATATTCTTATCGTGATAGTGATGGTGTGATAATTCCATCTAAGCTTGTAAATAAGGAGGATGAGGTTTTACTATGAGAAATAGTTAAATGAGAGCCCTTAGTTGATTCCGAAGGAGTTAGTTAGTAAGAGTCCATGGAGATTGTTATACCACATTTTAACCAGGTCAAAATAGTGTACAACATTTTGGAGATTTCTAAAGTTAATTGACTAATTTAAGAAGTCGCCACCTAATTATTACGGTGAATTAGGACACCTAAATTGATTAAAGTCATGTCTAAAGTTAAACTTCATTTTAAAGTCTACCAAACATTATATTCTAGGTAAGGGTTCAATTTATCTAAAGGAAAGGGGTTAGGCATCCTTTAAGATCCATTAAAAATGGTTAATTGACCGAACTTAAATAATTAATTAGGCTAAGTGTAAGAAAGAAAAAATCAAGTTGGAATGCTAAGTGTACAATAATCAATTTTGGAAAATTGTTTCACATGAAATCTAACTTGTGAAAATAAATTTGAAGTGAAGGTTTTGAAGGCAAACGTGATTCTTGTTTTAAGAAAAGGAGTTGTTTTGCAAGAATAAACCTTTTTCTTTTAAAGCCAAACTGACAGAACTTCAAAGTTGGTGGAAGGAATCACCATATATAAACTTATATAAGAAAAATCTGATTTTAAAATTATGAAGTAAGAAATGTTTTATATACTCCAAAAGGCAATTTTTAATAACTACTTCTATTAGTATTATTAACTAGTAAAAAAGAACGTTTGTTTTAAGGAAAAAGTTCTACTCAAAATCAATACAAAGGGTTCAATCCTAGTCAAATGCACACAAATGCTCACATTCACAAATAAATCAAGTAATTGAACTCTAGTTAAAAATATAAAATAAGTAAGGCATATGAAAACAATTAAGCATCATAGAAGCAAGAAAATGTCCACAGCTTCCCTCCTATTCTTTCATTCTTTGTTCATATGTATTTGAAAGAGATCGAAAGGCTGGAAGGAAGATAGACATGAGTTTTAGATCTAGCGGCGGGTATCGAGTCTCAAAGCAAGACTCTTGTGACAAGCAAAAGTGTTTATGAACATTCCATTCATGCTCCCAAAGTGTACATGTAAAAAGAAAAGGAAATAAAAAAAATTAAACAAAGTGATTTAATTCTCAACAAATATTTACAACAAAATAAGCGAACGAAGTTATAACAACACACAACATTACGCTTTTGATAACATGAAACTAAGCAACTTTGTACCATCCATAACTAAATGTATTTGAAGATGCACCAAATCATTTACTAATTCGAAATTGATTTAAAAAGAGACATCAAACTGTTAACAAAGCAGCCTTTTACTTTCTTACTATACTAAAGATAGGTTGTTATATCATGAAATGAAAAGATGACTTTAACTAAACTACTGCAAACTTTTCATGAATCAATATTCAATATAGTCACATATAAACCAAAAAACTTAGCCAAAACAGAGATATTGAACTAATTAACTAGCTTAGATACGATATCTAATCACATACACAATATTAAACAAAACAAATAAATTGACAAGAACAACCCTTTAGCAGACAGATTTCAACGAATATTCAAGAGTGTAGAACTCCCTTTTTTTATGATTAAACATAAGTATGCGCTGCAATAATAGTTTAAGTATGCATGATCCATAATAGTATATCTAAAATTAATACTAACTTTCAAACTAAAGCTATTACAGAGAAGCATGAGCTTATGTATTACTTATAATATTTAAATAAAGCAAATGGACTACTATAACCTTCACGGTTCCCATACATCAATAAATTCTAACATGATTTTTAAACAGATTAAAAACTTAATTAAGAAAATAAAGGAAGAAAAGTTGAGGTTACCGTTTATGGGGCAGTGAACATGGGTCGTCGGCAAGGATCTCCTCTCGTTCCTCCGACAAAGTCGAGCAAATAGAGACTAGAGTAGTAGATGATGATATCAAAATGTAGGAAGTAGTGTTCTTGTGAGTGTTCAAGTTTATTGAGTGATTTTTTAAGCCAGCCAGGAAGTCATCCTCCTTAACTCCATAAAAATGAGAAACTTTATAGAAATTTTTTGATGTTCAAAGCTTTGTATTTGGGCGGGATTTTTTTTGGATTTGGATTTGAATTTTGATTGTTGGTCAAATAGAGTTGTTGTGAATCTGTCATCTCTGCCACAAAGAATCAAAAATCCAAATATTCTTTGGCCTTTTGTGTTGACCAAATTAAGAGGAGAGATGAGAATGAGGGAGGGGAAAGCAACGGTACATATCTTCTAGGAGAAAGAGGTGAAGTTACACCAAAATGGAGTGACACATCTTTTATGATTTAAGATTGATGGAGTTTTATCTAGAAGTAGAAATGATCGGGAGAAGAGAGGGACAACGTTGATGAATCTGGGTTAAAGAATGGTGTCTAATTAGTTTTAAGTGGGTTGCTGTGTTTGGGCTGGAAATGGGTTGAAAATGGATAGGCTTTCATGGCCTTTTTCCTTCTTTAAAATAAATCATTTGAGCTTCTAATTTAATAATTAGTATAACATATATTACATAAAAAGTTTAGAAGGTAAGAGAGTTGAAGTAAAGTAACAACGTACTATTTTAAACAAAACGATATTAAAGTAATAAAAGTAATATTGATAAAATAAAATATATAATTTTAAAATAGTGAATATGATAATAAAAAGATGATAAAAAAAAAAAGTTAAAGTAATATAGATAATTACGATAGCAATAGCAATAAATGAAAAATAATAGTGAATTATAAAATATTCGCTTATTAGTAATTTAGGAGCTAAACTAAATAAATTAGAAGAAAAGAGGGACAAAATTTGGTGTCAACATAGATGTTAGAGTACTAAGCTTGAATGTGGTGTTGTTAACTGTAACACCCCGAATCCAAAACAGACCAAAAATGTAGATTTTGAGAAGCTGCAGGTGCAATCCACGGTTGCCATCCACGGACCGTAGGTCAGACCACGGCCCATGCTGGTGGTCCGTGGTTCACCACTGCAACCCCTCCCAGACCCAGCTCAGAAAATTGGCGAAGTCCCGACTCACGGACAGACCCACGGTCTGTAGATCAGACCACGGTCCGTGGTCTGTGTTCGTGGATCGAGACTTCCCTTCCATTCCTCTGACACAACCTACGGTCGACCAGCACGGACCGTCTTTCGATCCACGGTCCGTAGGACAGACCGTAGATCGAAGGTTAGCAGCCAGTTAGCTGAAAATTCTGGTAGGTCAACTTCAGATAGTCATAACTTTTAGTAAAAAATAAATTATGTGTCCCATGACCTATGGTTAGATAGATAATTGAATTATCTTTCCAACGCCACCTAGTTTTCTAAAATCCGACCTCCGAGTAAAACGTTATGCTCGTTTTAGTGAAGGCCTGTCGAGCAGGCTTGACTTACGGACACAATCTACGGACCGTAGATTGACCTACGGCCCGTAGGTCCAATCCGTAGGTCACTCCGACAGCAGTTAATTCAGGGGTCTTTTGGTCTTTTTCTATTTCGTTTAACCCCTAAGATACGTCGTTTAGACCCTAAATCATGAGATTTTAATCAGTTTAAGCCTAGAAACATAACTAGAACTTACCTAAGTCAAATCATTAATCAAACTTAGAAGAATTAGAAGCAAGAAAGGAGAAAAAGGTCAAGAACCCTAGTTCAAGAACGCAGCAAGATTCCATCAGATCCAGCCCCGAAATCGAAAGATTTCTCCGTGGAATTCGTCACCAGGTATGTGGGATTTCACTAGTGGGTTCCTTTCGCCCATTAGGTCCCTAGAATTCAGTCAGATTCTTGATTCCATGATTATGAACAGACCTAGGGTTTCTAGAATTATAGCAGATCATCATGAATTAGTTATTTAAACGTTCCAAATCAGATTATCATGTTATTGCTCAGTTTATCGCATGAATTTCAGAACCCTAGCTATGTATTTCTTTAGTTCTTGAATTACACATGCTAGGTCAGATATTTCAGTATTCAGTTTTACATGCCTCAGTTTATGAATGCATCATTATCAGATTAATTGTTGCATTCTCAGTTTGCATGTTCAGTTTCGAGCTATCCAGTATTTACAGAAATTCAGTCATAAACAGTTAACCACTTAATTCATTGGGAGTAGCATAATACCGAGTTGGACTAGGGTTTCAGCGTACCCACATAGTCCCAGAACTACTAGCCACGTAGGTGTAAGTCCCCTCTGTGGGCCACATCAGTTTAGTGATCACGCCAGCATGCCTCTATACCTCTGGCAGGGTATATTGGGTCCTCTCGATGGGGCGTATACATCAGACTCCACATTTAGCTCATGTGGTTTTATGTCGGTTATTAGTAGCTCCCACAGTTCAGTCAGACTCTATTGCATTGACTATTTATCAGTATATTCAGTATTCAGTCTCAACATGTTATAAATTGGTCATTGCATCAGTTAGCTCAGTATTCAGTATTTTCAGTATCTATATCATGTTCAGTTTATTTCATTGCTTTATTGTTTTGTTTAGTTATATGTTATTTCAGCTTTACTCTATCCTGCATGCTCAGTACCTTTCAAGTACTGACGCATACGTGCGCTACATATTCTCGTGATGTAGGTTCAGGTTCTCAGCATCCAGATCACGCTTAGATCAATTTCTGATCTTCAGTTCAGCAGCATCAGTGGTGAGTCCTCATTCTTCGAGGACTAGTGACATGTTTATCTTTATCGCGTTTAGTCTTTAGTTTCAGTTTTGCTAGATCTAGTTGGGGCATGTCCCAACATTTCTAGTCAGTTTAGAGGCTTATTTCAGACATAGTTAGATTCAGCTTAGTACTTGAGTTTGATAATTCTTTTGTATTAAACTCTCAGATTTGATATATTCAGTTATAGTATATGGGTATTCCCCATCTTTTCAGGTTTATTTATGATTTAGCTTCCGCATCAGTTTATTATCTTTAGTATGCTCATGATCATGCCAGCAGGGTTAGCTTGGGATCACTTGTGGTCCTAGGTCCCGTGTCCGCGTCTCGGGGGTAGCTCAGGGCGTGACATTAACCATTAGGTGGTTCTTAATATGAGCCCAATGTGGTGGTAAAGAGTAATAGTCTTGGGGTGAGATTCCCCAAAGAGAGGTTTAGAACCCGAACCTAAGGATTTGGGTTAAGCTTGAATATAGTAAGAGCATACCATTAGACTCAGACCTTAGTAAGAGTAACCCCATTCCATACCTAGTCCAGTCATCATTCGAGGATGAATGATCCTAAGGGGGAGATATTGTAACATCCCAGAAATTTTTTCGAACTGAGACTAGAACCATCCTTTGTTGTGAGTAGGATTTTACTAAGGAATTTAAAATTTCTTGAGTGTTAAGGTCACTAGATGTAGCACCTTGAGTTCCAAAAAGAACTAAATTAGAAATAGCAAAATATGAAATTTGGCAAGTTAAGCTAAGTATGAGTTTTGGGTCAACTTCAAACAGCCATAACTCCTCGCACGGGATGAGTTAGGTGTGCTACAAACTACCGTAGGAAATATCTTTGAATTATTATTCCAACGCCACCGAGTTTGCTCAGTTTTGAGGTCGGATAAGTGTGATATGTCCTTTTGAAGTCAGGATGTCCAATTAAGGAAAGTTACCCAAAAATATGAGGGGTATTTTGGTCTTTTCCTTACCCAATTAGATTTAAGAATTTTTAGTAAGGTTTTAGGAGTCTAAGCTAATTAGAATTAGTTTCATTCATCCCCAAAAGCATTTAGGATTTTAGAGAGAAGATTCAAGAGGAGAAAATGTTCAAACTTTCAAGCGTTCGTTCAAGAAATTCAAGATTTTGCCAAGAACCTAGTTCCTTGAGGTATGTAAGCTTCCATAGTGTTGGGTTCGTTCACTGACAAGCTAATCATGATTTATTCAGCGTAATTTCATTCTTGAAATTTAAAATTTTAAGTTTTTTGATGAGTTCTTGATAAGTGTTTTTGAAGTTTCCTTATCGATTAGGTTTTGATGTAAGATTCTACTTGGGTCAACTTCGATTGACCATATATCTTAGAATATCAAGAGTTACGTGAGTCATAGCCTATCAAATTAAAGGTATTTGAATCTACTTTCCAACGCCGTCAATTTCGCGTCAATCCAAATTCTGAGTAAAAAGTTATGACTATTTTAGTAACCTATATAGTGCTGTTACGAATTAGCCGACGGGAAAACATTAAAAAGAGTCATTTTTGTCTTTATACCTCCACGAAAACCCTAAACGAGTTTCTTGACTAATAAAAGGCTCAAAACAAACAGATTTTCATATTTTAATCCATCATTCTCTTCTATCTCAAACCCTAAGACAAAACACTAAGGAAAAATCAAATTAGAAGATCCCATTCAAGATTCTTTCAATCTTTTTCAAGATTCTTCTTCAAGGTAAGTCTTTCTCCAAGAATTCCATTTTTTTCAACTCAAATTCCTATATACAATTATGAATCACTAATGAAAATCATAATTCTTGGCCATAGAGATTTCAATAAACTAATTCAAGAATCTAAAGAAACGTTTTATTGATCGTTTACCTTCAAGCTAGGGTTTCAAGGTTTATAATCAAGTTCTTCATCAAGATTCTTCAAGAACCTTGTTCTTCCAGGTATGTAAGGTTATCATAGTGTGGAATAGTTTGTCCTCACACCCTACATCTACTTTCAAATCAGTAAAAGAGAAATCTAAGATTCTACCCCTAGATTTGAGTATCGTTGAGATAAGTTGATTTTGAGTTCCTGAGTTTATGTTTCTGTTAAACGTTCTATTACTAATTATCGAATTGCTATATTGTTATTGAGATCCTTCATATCATGAATCATAACTCTTGAATTCATAATTCACATTCAAGAGAGAGTTAAGAGTAGAGTTCAAGGAAGCCTTTAGCCCAATTGCGAATCATTTGAGATCCATCATTGATTTGAAATAAGTTTTGAGTAAGTATGAGAATGAGAAGAGTCGTATACATGAGTTCCTTATTGATATTTTGACCCTTGAGTCGAGTCGTTCATGCCCATAAATTCCGCATGAACTCTATAAGTTGAGTATCTTTGAGAGGAGTAGTATCTTCAAGTTCTAAGTCTTGAGTATTGAGTTTCAAATCCCTTTGAGATTATATTCCTAATCATGGGACTATTATATGTTACCCATGAAGTCTTTGAGTTGAGTTGTTCATGCCCATAATTTTGCATGAACCCTATGAGTCGAGTAGTCTAGAGATGAGTAGTATCATTGAGTCTTGAGTTCTGAGTACTGAGGTACTTTATTTCTATTAAGATCCCTGAGTTAAGCCGTTGATGTTCATAATTCCCCATGAACCATATGATTTGAGTTATAAATTTTAAAAAGCTTTTTTAAAGACAACACTTGAGTTCTTAAACTGAGTTTTGAGAAAGTAAAGATGAGTTTTGAGAAAAGAGTTTTCTAAATCATGATTAGTATGACAATCAAGTATGTCATCAATATATAAGCAGCATCATATTTAGATATACCATCAATGTTTATGCAGTATGACTTCCCGAGTCATCAATGGTCATATTATAATATGATTTTGAAATGTTTTTTTAGAAAGAGTAGAGTTGAGTTCATTTTCTTTAAAATGATATATGAGAACAAAGTATTCTCAAGAGTAAATGTTTTCACATTTAGAATGAGAGGAAACTGAGATTTCTAAAAGGGTTTTGAACAGTTTGAGTACCATCTCTTTTAAGAGAAAGATTTTTGAGTAATAATCTCAAACCACAATAAGAGTTATGTTTTTAAACATATGAGCTAGTATATTTTGGGAGTAGTATTGAGCACCGATATATGGGAGAGTTCAGATAACTCATAGCCCCCATAAACCATGTGGCCAACGTGGGTAGAAATGGTCATACCTTTTCGATGATTCCTTAATACTTTTTAGCATAAACTAGTGGATCCACTTAGTGAGTAGGTCTTATACCCTGGCAAAGTATAGGACAGTTCTGGCAGCGTCGGTGAGACGTTATATCATCACATAGCTCATAGTGATAGTTGTCGGTTAGAGAAACTCCCACAGAGATATTTGTATTTTTATATACACAGATTTTACTTGTATTTTCATATACAAACAGAGTTTATATTGTATCCTTGCATACAAACTGAGTATATTGTATTCTTAAATACAATGAGTTGCTTTCTACTGTTTTAAAAGCTTTCTATATATTGCATCTCTTAATGTTGCTTTATATTGAGTTGGGTATCCAGAGTTGAGTATCTAGAGTTTGAGTGCCAAGAGTCGAGTGTCTTATTATTGAGTTGAGCCTTATTTCACTGAGTTGAATATATTATTATTGAGTTGAGCCTTATTTCACTAAGTTGAATATTTTATCTTTGAGTTGAGTATTTTATTCTTGAGTTGAGTGAGTTCAGAAGAGGTAAGTATGTTTCCTTCTTTTCAAGTTCAAGCCTATGTTTATGCTTTAGAATTCCCCTGACATGCTCGTTCATTCCACGTACGGAGCCATTTAGCCTGCATCATTTCATGATGCAGATACAGGTATTCAGGTTTATCAATAGGCGCTTCGTTGATATCACATGCAATTCGAGTTATCTATGGTGAGCCTCCTTGTTTCCGAAGGGTTCCACTTGTACTTTCAGTTATATCAGTTGTTAGGATATTGTGGGTTTAGTACCGAATTCCATCTTTGTCAGTTAAATGCTTCATAGATAAACAGTAGAATTTCAGAAGTCTGTTTTATTTATCTTGTTAAATGTTTTAAAGGCTTAAGTTGCCTAGTTCTGGCTAGTTGAATATACGATTCTATTCTGAGTTAATTATTTGAGTTTCAATGAATTTTATTCTGTTTTAAGCTTTGTATGCTTAAGTTAGTCTTCCGCTTGTAGTCAGCTAGGATGAAGGTTAGCTTGGGGACCAACAATGCTTCTCGAGTGCCGGCCACGTCCAGGGTGTAGGCTCGGGTCGTGACAGTTACTTAGTTCCTTGCATGAAACTCAGAACCCTAGTTGTGTAGATTCGTTAGTTAATGATCTATCCAGTATATTTCAGTTATTTTATATTGTACACATTTCTAGTTGGGAGTAGGCTTAACACCGAGTTTGACTAAGGTTCAACATACCCTCATAGTCTCAGAACTACATCCCCGCGTAGGATTTTAAGTCCCATCTGTTGGGCATCAGATTTAGTGGTCACGCCAGTCATGCCTTTATACCCATGGCAAGGTATATTGGGTCCTCTCGATGGGGCGTATACATCGGACTCCACGTTTAGCTCACGTGGTTTATGTCGCTTATTAGTAACTCTCATAGTCAGACTCTTAGTGTATTTGGCCAGGTTTTCAACAGTTATATCAGTATACAGTTCAGCATGTCATCTTCATGATTAGTACTTGGTCATTGCATTCAATTTAGCTTTTCCAGTTATGTTTCAGTATTTATATTCTTGCTCAGTTTACGTCATTGCTCAGTTATGCTTTGTTCAACTTATATGTATTTGCTCAACTTAAAATCTATATCCTGCATGCTCAGTACATTCCAAGTACTAACGAATATTCTGCGCTACATCATTTCATGATGTAGGTTTAGGTACTCAGCATCCAGATCACGCATAGATCAATTTTCGGTCCGCATTCAGCAGCCTCAATGGTGAGTCCTCATATTTCAAGGACAATAGACATGCTTTCATTTTAGTCTTTACTTTTATTTTTCAGTTTTGTTAGAGTTAGTTGGGGCATGTCCCAGCAACTCAACTCAGTTAGAGGCTTTTCAGACAAAGTAGTAGATGCAGCTTGAGTTGTTAAGTGGTTGTCAAATATCACTAAATTCTTAGTATGTTTTACATATTCAGACTAGTTGGATTTTTCCCCATTTTTAGATATCCATTATTTGTAGCTTCCGCTTAGTACATGTTTTACTCAGTTATTTCTAGTTTGCTTGATTTATGCCAGACTCGGGGTTAACTTGGGGTCACTCGTGATCCTATGTTATGTGTTACGTCAAGGGGGTAGCCTCGGGGAGTGACAAACTACTTAGCGGAAGACTAACTCGAGCATTTAAAAGCTTAAACAGAAGTAAATCATTAAATTTGTAAAATGTTCAACTCATACTGTCTGAAAAATACTCAATGCAGTAACAATAGTTTGCAAAACATCTTAAAGGAAAAGAAGGTACTGAGAGACTCCTCAACTCTATCTATCTATGAATCCTCTGTAGTTTAACATGGATTTCAGGACAAGACCGACAACACCCTAACTGGAGTCCTTTCGGAATGCAAGAGGTTCACCAAAATCTAACTGGAAAGCAAAGTGATCTCAACGAAGAGTCTATTGATGATCCTGAACACATGTATTTGCATTATAAAAAAAATGTAGGTCGAATGACATTAGTATATTGAATGTACGAACATATAATAAAGTTGAATGAATAAATAACTAAATTGATAAGGCTGAAGAACTACTCACCTCAACTCAAAGCATAAGTAAAAGATATAATATTTAAATCTTTACAAGTAAAAGAGGCAACTCACGGATGTATAAGAAAATACAATAAAATACTCATTAAACTATTATGGAGATTTTCTAGCCGACAACTATCACTATGAGCAACATGATGATACAATGTCTAGCCCACGTTGTCAGTCCCGGGATATAAGACACATCAACTAAGTGGATACACTAAAGCTCTGCTCAAAAGCAATAAGCAGTCGTCTAAAAAGTACGATCCATTACTCACGTTCGCTACATAGTTTATGAGGATTTTGAGTTGTCTGTACTCATCCCCATATCGTTGTTCAATACTATTCTCAATAAATATACATACTTATGCTCAAATGTATAAAACATAATATTTCTCAATTTGAGGTAATTACTCAAAATATCCTCTTAAAACAGGTAACTGCTCTCAAGTATCTCTGAAAACTCTTTATGAAAAACAAAGTTCTCTTTATCAACTAGTTCCCTTAAACTTTACTCAAAAATCTCTCTTTAAACTCTACTCAAAACTCTTCTTTACTTTCTCAGAAAATCGGATTAAGACAATTGATTGGTTAAAACGATTCTCAATAATAACTCAATAAATGCTCAATTATATCTCAAAAATAGGGTTCATGCTGAAAAATAGACATGAACAATCAACTCAAGAATCTCAATGCAAGATATAGCAAGTCAATAATCAGGAAATGGAATTCAGAACTCATTAACGAAACTCATCTCAAGAATTATCAAAACTAAGGATGTAACCCTAGATTATTCTTTATTGATAGAAAGTAGTTGTAGGGAGTGAGGACGAACTCAGTCCATCACTATAATAACCTAACATACTTGGGAAGAATAAAATTCTTGGTGAAATCGACAAAATTCAATAGACGCTAGAAAACCCTAGCTTTTCTCTTTTTTTGATTCATTTCTCTAAGTCTTTGAAGTATTAAATAACGTAAAAGAATATTTCAACACTATTTAGACCCTTAATTAAATGAAAAAGAGTTGTGGTTTATGCTTACAAGGGGTGGAAAAATACTAAATTGCCATTTTTATAAAATGACGAAAACCTTCTACAAGTCCATCTATGGTTCATGGTTTGTTCTACGGACCTTAGATAACATCCATGGAATTTATATTGAATTTTAAGGCTCAAAATTTCATTCTACAGATCCAATCTACGACCTGTAAAAGTTTCAATGGAACGTAGATTTAATCCGTAGACTTATTACAATTTTTAGCTTCAAAAGTCCGTTCTACGGGTCCAAACTATGGCCCATAGAAGTTCCTAAGGCCCATAGAATGGATCCGTGGGAATTGGACCCAAAAATTCAGAGTTTTTGAAGTTTTTGAAGTTTTTGAAGTTTTTGATGACTTGACAGTATGGGTCAACGAAATTTTGACGGCCCGTAGAAGCAAGTCGTAAGTACTGAGTTCAGGCAACTTTGATATGACAGTCTCTGGTAAAACGGCCATACCTTTTTACTCCAACTCAAAATGATGCAAACTTGGTGGCACTGGAAAGAGGACTCAAATACCTTAAATTTTCTAGGTTATGGAAAACCTAATTCATTAGGTGCTCGAAGATATGGTCGTTTGAAGTTGACCCAAGTAGAATCTTATGTCAAAACTTAATCGGTAAGGAAACTTTCAATTCAACTTTGTGCTAGGGGGTTCGTGTGACCTTGAGTCATATCCAAATCTATTCCAACACTAAGGAATTGACCTTTAAACACGTGAGCAATTTAAGAATTTCTACGATACAATTTTACATGCAAATAAAGAATAGTTCAGGCCTTAGCTTAGAATTTTTCGGGGTGTTACAATATCTCCCCTTTGGAATCATTCGTCCTCGAATGATGGTTGAACAACCCAATTGTCACGCCCCGAGCTACCCCCGAGACGCGGACACGGGACCTAGGACCACAAGTGATCCCAAGCTAACCCTGCTGGCATGATCATGAGCATACTAAAGATAATAAACTGATGCGGAAGCTAAATCATAAATAAATCTGAAAAGATGGGGAATACCCATAAACTATAACTGAATATATCAAATCTGAGAGTTTAATACAAAAGAAATATCAAACTCAAATACTAAGCTGAATCTAACTATGTCTGAAATAAGCCTCTAAACTGACTAGAAATGTTGGGACATGCCCCAACTAGATCTAGCAAAACTGAAACTAAAGACTAAAAGCGATAAAGATAGACATGTCACTAGTCCTCGAAGAATGAGGACTCACCACTGATGCTGCTGAACTGGAGATCGGGAACCGATCTAAGCGTGATCTGGATGCTGAGAACCTGAACCTACATCACGAGAAGATGTAGCGCACGTATGCGTCAGTACTTGAAGGGTACTGAGCATGCAGGATAGAGTAAAGCTGAAATAACATATAACTGAACAAAGCAATAAAGCAATGATATAATCTGAACATGATATAGATACTGAAAATACTGAATATTGAGCTAACTGATGCAATGACCAAATTTATAACATGCTGAGACTGAATACTGACTGTACTGAAATATGGTCAATGCAATAGAGTCTGACTGAACTGTGGGAGCTACTAATAACCGACATAAAACCACATGAGCTAAATGTGGAGTCCGATGTATACGCCCCATCGAGAGGACCCAATATACCCTGCCAGAGGTATAGAGGCATGCTGGCGTGATCACTAAACTGATGTGGCCCACAGAGGGGACTTACACCTACGTGGCTCGTAGTTCTGGGACTATATGGGTACGCTGAACCCTAGTCCAACTCGGTATTATGCCACTCCCAATGAATTAAGTAGTTAACTGGTTATGACTGAATTTCTGTAAATACTGGATAGCTCGAAACTGAACATGCAAACTGAGAATGCAACAATTAATCTGATAATGATGCATTCATAAACTGAGGCATGTAAAACTGAATACTGAAATATCTGACCTAGCATGTGTAATTCAAGAACTAAAGAAATACATAGCTAGGGTTCTGAAATTCATGCGATAAACTGAGAACTAACATGATAATCTGATTTGGAACTTTTAAATAACTAATTCATGATGATCTGCTGTAATTCTAGAAACCCTAGGTCTGTTCATAATCATGGAATCAAGAATCTGACTGAATTCTAGGGACCCAATGGGCGAAAGGAACCCACTAGTGAAATCCCACATACCTGGTGACGAATTCCACGGAGAAATCTTTCGATTTCGGGGCTGGAACTGATGGAACCTTGTTGCGTTCTTGAACTAGGGTTCTTGACCTTTTTCTCCTCTCTTGCTTCTAATTTTCTAAGTTTGATTAATGATTTTGACTAAGGTAAGTTTTAGTTATGTTTCTAGGCTTAAACTGATTAAAACCTCATGATTTAGGGTTTAAACGACGTATCTTAGGGGTTAAACGAAATAGGAAAAGACCAAAAGACCCCTGAATTAACTGCTGTCGGAGTGATCGACGGAATGGACTGACGGTCCGTCAATCAATCGACGGTCCGTCGATTGGGCCCGTAGGTCGAGTCTGCCCGACAGAGCTTCACTAAAACGGGCATAACTTTTTATTCGGAGGTCAAAATTTAGAAAACTCGGTGGCGTTGGAAAGATAATTCAATTATCTATCTAACCATAGGTCATGGGACACATAATTCATTTTTTGCTAAAAGTTATGACCATCTGAAGTTGACCTATCAGAATTTTCAGCTAACTGGCTGCTAACCTTCGATCTACGGTCAGACCTACGGACTGTGGATCGAATGACGGTCCGTGCTGGTCAACCGTAGTTCGGGACTGAAGCTGGGCTTTTGGGGCATCGATCCACGGACACGAACTACGGTCCGTGACCTGACCTACGGACCGTAAGTCCGGCCGTGGGTCAACACTTAGCCAAATTTTCTGACTGAGTTCTGGGGAAGTTTTCTGTCACGAACCACGGACCTGCAGGACGGACCGTGAGTCCATCTACGGTCCGTGGATGGTGTCCGTGAGTGCCACCTGTAACACCAGAAATCTGAAATCTCTATTTTCGGATTCAGGGTGTTACACCAATTTAGTGAAAAATACACATAAAACTTATGAACTCAAAACACTGAAGGAGGGCTAAATTGAATGAGTACTTTAAGAAGTAATACCTTGGACTGGAACTAAATTGGAGGAAAAGAGATAAGGGTATCTCTTCTTCATATTTTCCTTGGCCTCCCATGTAGCCTTATTAACAAACTGATTTCTCTATAAGACTTTGATTGATGCAACTTCTTTGGTTCTCAACTTGTGAACTTGACGATCAATGATTTGAATGGAATCTCCTCATAACATAGGTTGTCCTTGATACCAATATTTTCGGTAGGCCCAACAAGTGAAGGATCACCCAAACACTTCTTTAGCATAGAGTTGTGAATAACTGGATGGACTGGTGGTAGCTCCAACTCATAAGCTACATTATCAATCCTATTTGATATCCTGCAATGACCAATATATCGAGGATTGAGCTTCTCTTTCTTACCAAACTTCATAAAACCCTTCATGGATGAAATCTTCAATTAGACCCAATCATTAAACTCGAACTCCAAATTTCTTCTCCTAACATCTGTATATGATTTCTGACGGCTCTGCAGTTTTCAACCTCTCTTTGATTATTTTCACCTTCTCCATAGATTGGTGAACTAAGTTTGGTCCTATCAACTCAGCTGCACCAACCTCAAACCATCCAATAGGAGATCTATGTTATACGTTAAAAACAAATAAAAGATCGATTTTCAGAAATCGACTCAACTTTACGAGAAAATTCAATTCTTCAAAGAGTCGTCACTTAATTTTTTAAAAGAAATTAAGAAAAATTGATTTTAAAGATTTTAATAGAATTAAGTCTAAAAAATTAGAGAAAAAGGGTTCGCGGGTTCTCATTTACACTTCAAGAAAGGATTTAAGGCATTTGAAGTGTCCGTTAACACGCGATTATCCTACGACTTGAAAAGCATTTATTTGACTAACTTTGGAGAAAAAACAGTTAGAAGAAATAAAGACATTTTAAAAATCACTTGAAAGGAAATTAACTTGAAACATTTGAAATAATTTTTAGAAGGAAAGTAAACTTTGCCAAAAATCACTGAATAAGACAAATTAAGTAAAATCACTAAAAAGATTCAATTAACACAAAAGGTTCTTCGTTAAGGGATCTAATTAAATTTAGACCAAATAAGTAAGGTTAGAGTTCATACAAATAATAATTAATAAAGGAAGGAAGGAATAATTTCAGACTTGGGCCCTTTGCCCAAATTCAAATTGTTGGGCTTAGCCCAAACCTGTCCTAAACTCTAGATAAAGGCAGCATTGATTTGGCCTAAACTTATTTCTGAAAATCTATTCGTTTTAATCCTCTTTTGGATTGTTGCTGCACTTGGGCTTTTCTAGCCCATTTTCGCCCCTATATACAATTGATGTATATCAGTATATCGCCCATTTTTCCTGTATATATGATGTATACTCAGTGTATACAGTCCATTTTTGGACTTCCGAGACCTGTATTTCAACTTCCCAGCAACTCGAACAAGATGTGTCTGACTCAAAAATGATCCAACTCAACGATATGCAAGTATTATAATCGATTAGACTCGGCAAATATCACATGTAAACACAGTAAAGAAAAGAATTGATAGGAGTAAATAGGGAAGATGCAAACAGAAGCTTATTTACTCTTGCAAATTATTGTAGCTATGAGTTAATTAGACCATCTATTACTACTAAGACAACACATCTTAAAATGAGCACTTGTGGATTTTGACGGAAACAACATTATGAACCAACAAAAAAGTATCAATCATGAATGTATCAAAGTGGCTAATTTTGCAATTGAGAAATGGCCAAATAGATTGCAATTATAATCAATTGGAGTTTATAATTTAATCAAATTTGGTTAAAATTTAAATAAGACAAATTAATATAATTAACAAACAAGCTTCTTAGTGCCAACGAAATAAAGTAATTAACTTATTTATAAACTAATTAACTCAAAATATAAACTATTGATTAACTTAACTAATTAACAAAATATTTAATTAAAATAAAATATTTTTGAGACGATTTTCGAATATTCATAAAATGTACTAATTATATGATATATATATATATATATATATATATATATATATATATATATATATATTATTTTAAAATTCCATAAATGACAAAATTGCATAAAAATAACTTGAAAAATATTTTGAATATTATAAAAACTAATTATTTCAAATCGTTTGGAATTTAAGAAGGTCGATAATTAATCAATATTCTGGAGGGCCAAAATTGGGTGTCAATAATCTACACTTACGCTCATAAAGGGCCTCATAAGGCGTCATATGAATGCTGGAGTGATAGTTGTTGTTGTGTGCAAACTCTATAAGAGGCAAGTGGTCATCCCAATTCCCTTTGAAATCCAACACACATGCTCTCAACATATCCTCTAAGGTCTGAATATGCACTCTACTTGACCATTTGTCTGAGGATGAAAAACAGTACTAAGGTTTACCTTCGAACCCAAATCTTTCTGAAATGACTTCCAAAACTGAGCCGTGAATTGCGCACCCCTATCTGAAATGATGGACAAAGAGACTACATGAAGTCGGACTATCTCACGGATGTATAAATTGTATATTTTTTTGCTGAATTAGTCTTTACGGGCAAAAAATGGGTTGATTTAGTCATTCGATCTACAATCACCCAAATCGAATCATGTTGCCTACGAGATCGGGGTAAGCTATTAATGAAATCGATATTAATCATCTCCACTTCCACTTTGGAAGAGCTATGTTTTGAGCCACTCCACATGGCCTTTGGTGGTCAACCTTGACTTGCTGGCAATTTGGACACTTAACAACAAAATCTGCAATACACCTCTTCATACTATTCCACAATAGATCTCTTAGAATATAAAGATTTAGGTAGCCCATAACCTATTAAATTAAAGTATTTGAATCTTCTTTCTAACAAGGCCATTTTCGCAACAATCCGAGTTTCGAGTAAAAAGTTATGACCATTTTAGTAACCTGATATAGTACAGTGACGAATTAGACGACGGAAAAACATTAAAAATGGTTGTTTTTGTCTTTTTACCTCTAAGAAACCCTAAGCGAATTTCTTGACTAATTAAAGGCCCAAACCAATTAGATTTTCATCACTTAATCCCCCATTCTCTTCTCTCTCAAACCCTAAGAAAAAATCAAAGCATAAGACTTCTATTCAAGATTCTTTCAATATTTTTCAAGATTCTTATTCAAGCTAAGGTAAGTCCTTCTCCAAGAAATTCATTCTTTTCAACTCAAATTCCTTCATACAATTATGGATCATTAATGAAAATCCTAATTCTTGGCCATAGAAATTTCAAGAAACTAATTCAAGAATCTCAAGAAAGGTTTTCTTGATTGTTCCCCTTCAAGCTAGGGTTTCAAGTCTTCTAATCAAGTTCTTCTTCAAGATTCTTCAGGAACCTTGTTCTTCTATGTATGTAAGGCTATTCATTGTGTTGGACTAGTTTGTCCTCACGCCCTACATCTAAATCCAGTCGGTAAGAATTAAATCCAACATTCTACTCCAAGATCCATAAAATTCTAAATTCAAATTGTATTCTTATTTTGAGTTTTGATTTTCTAATCATGAGATTATGATATTTTATGCATTAAGATTATTGGGTTGTTGTTCATGCTTTTATTTCACGTGAACCCTAGTTTATGATATTTTGTTGAAAGCCTTCATGCATTTAAATCCATGCATTGATTTTGAAATTTTAAAGTTAATTCAAGAGTATTTTAAAGTATATTTTTAGAAGAGTTTAAAGGAACACAAATGGTTCCAAAAGCATTATTTTCACATTGAGAAAAGAACTAAGATTCATGATTAACATGATAGTCGAGTTTGCCATCAATGTTTAAGCAGTATGACATCTAGATATACCATCAATACTTTACAGACAATTTGAGAAGAGTTTTTACTTTGAGTTAAAATGTTCAAAAATTCCGTTTTTAAGCATTTTTATCGCTTGAGTAAGTCTTCTGCTATTTAGTCAGTCAGGCCAAGGATTCTCTTGGGGACCAACAATGGTTCTCGAGTGTCTGCCACGTCCAGAGTGTAGGCTCATGACATGACATAAAAGGGTTATTCTTACCCTGAAATCAATTTAATTTTTTTTCTATGCAGGGAGTACAAATATGTAAAGCATAAAATAAAGCGAAATACCTAAACTGCCATTGTAGCATCTGGTTAAGATTGAGGATAAGTTTGGTACATTTTTAAGAGGAATGGGTTTTTTGGCAGTTTCAAATAAAGTATCATTTCAAATTCTGACTGTACAGTTAGATATATGCAATACATAAATAAAAAACCAAAACGACCCCTTACTATATGTAATGACCCGGAAGGTTATTTTTGAATTTTTTTTATAAAATTACTATTTTACCCCTTTTGATAGTTGCCCCGAGTAATTTCTTGATCAGTAGGTGAAGTTGGTTCGGGAATTGTGAACTATTCGATAACTAAAGTTATTTACTTGACGGATATGTATTAAATAATTTATTTATTTAGTTGGTGATTAATGTGTTTAGTCCATAATTTATTTAATACCACTTGGCTCATATATTAAAATAAGTCAGTAGAATTTAACATGTTAGTCCACAATTTGAGAGAGAGGCAAAGGGGGCACAATCGACGCTAATATAATTGCTTCAGGTAAAACTTCAAACTCCATTCTTATAATGCAAAGTGATTGCTAAGATGAGTAGTATACATTACTATAATTATAATATATCTTTAAGAAAGAGTCATTTATGTTGTTGCTTAGAAAGACTTTGGCCAAAAAATAATAAAGGCAGCCATATTTTATTCACTAATAATGATTATTATTTAATGAATTTAAGGATCCAATGATGAGTTAATCATTTGAACTTTAGATTTTAATAAGTTTTGGATAATGTGGGTATGTTCGTGTGTATTTAATCATTACTGGAGGTTACTGCTAGATTAATTCGTGTTGAGGTTGGAATTTTTCTTATAGTTATCATATCATGATTTAAGTTTTGATATATTGAGATAGGTGATTAAATATTAGGTGTATTGTATCATATGAAAATTATTAATTTATGATAATTGGAGGAATTGAGACTTAACCCTAGACTTGAAACTTAAGAAATATAAAACTTGACAAATTAATTGGCATATCGAGATTAGGAGCTTGATTATAAATTTGGGTGAGTTTTTGAGTCTAAGCTAGACATAAGATAATATGGGTGTTGTTAGTTCGAAATATTATGGTGATTATTAAATTGAATAGATTGCATTGATTTGGAAGCCCAACAAAAGGAGAAGGCTCAAGTCTCGGAGTGATTATTTGATTATTTGAGGCAAGTGGATTTCTAAATCCTTATTAAATGTATGGAATCGTGTATTACCTTGTGGTGTGTGTTGGGGAGTAATGGAACTTGGTGATGGGTTGATGTAACACCCCGAAAATTTTTGAGCTAAGACTCAAACCATCCTTCGTAGTGAGTAAGTTTTTACCAAGGAATTTAACATTTCTCAAGTGTTAAGGTCACTAGATGTAACACCTTGAGTTCCAAAACGAACTAAATTGGAAATAGAAAAATCTGAAATTTTGCAAGTTATGCTTAAAGTTATGAGTTTTGGGTCAACTTCAAACGACCATAACTCTCAACTTATCTTTCGAACGCCACCGATCTTAGAATGTGTTCAGATGTCAACTTGAACATACCGTAATTATAGTATATTAAATAAAATTAATTGATTATCGATGTATTTCACACCTAGTAGTGACAAATGGACGGATTGGTTCAAATTTGGGTGGGTTAAAAATGGGTTAATATAAAATGGGTAATAATTCAATCCGTCCATATTTCATATGAGTAGAAATGGGTTGGGTAACAAATGTGTTTGGTAAAATACAAGTTGGCTCATATTTAATTTACTCATGTTTTCACAAGTAAATAGTAGTATTCTATTTTAGAATTCAACATGGAGAAAATATTTTAGTCTTTTACGGAAAGAAAAATGTTGAAAATACTTTATTTAACTTCATCAATAATATGACAAAACCTATGCAAGCACTCCTATTAAATAATTAAGATCAAACAACACATGTTATGATCTTCTACATCATGGATCTTCCCGTTCCGTCATCTGGCTTATGCTCATCATGTAGCATTTAGACTAAATGACTTTTCAATGAGGTTTTACATTCGTGACTTCTTGATGAAGAATTGAAGTGCGTCTTTAAGAACATACTTGTGGAATAAATATTTTATTTATAGTATATTTTGAGGTGATATTTTAAAAGTAAAAAAAGTTGAAAATTAATCGAACAAAACTGATATCGAAGAGAAACCGATATAATTGGGATGATTTTAAAAAATCTAATTTTGGTTATACATTATAAAATATTCGAAAAATTGGGATGATATAATTTTTTTCAAAATAACTGATCGAACTGTCTCCTTGGCACCCCAAGTGTTCAGTACTTAACATTTAGCACATTCTTTATAAAGGGGTAAAGGATAAAGTCGGATTATCAAATAAGATTCCTACCATAGATTTTTGTAATCCAGAACTAAAACCAATGGGAATCCACAAAAGTTCAAGTTTTTGAAGCCTTAAAAGAATTTGGTTTTTTTGAAGCAATATATGATAAAGTTCCAAATGAAATTAGAGAGGGCATGTTTGATACTTTAAAAGAAATATTTGAATTTCCATTGTCCAAATTCCAAATCTACCACTCTATGGTAGTGTGAAATCTGTTGATTTGCTTCTCCCAAATAGTGTTGAAACTTTTGCCAATACCTTTTGGACTAATGGAAACCCTAACTTTTGCTATGACTAATAATTATAATATGTTTTGTACGATGGAAGTCATTTGTTATTAATAATATATGAAAGAATAAGATTTGGATTTGGTATGAGACATTAGTACCATTTAGTATTTCCTGAATATCGTATTATTACTTAATGAAAGTCATATATCAACATGTTCTTTACTCAATAGTATAAGTCCAGAGAGAAAATTAAAAACTAAACATGAACAACATATCTTTTGGTTGTGTCAAAATGCTTTTCTTGATGATTGATTCTTTGTTGATATTCTATAATATATCGTGCCTCCACATAAAAATAATTGGAGCAACTTTGTAATACAATCAGCTACAACTTTAATACATTATTATTGAATATCGTACCAAATCAAAGTTTGATTTATGATCAATTATCAAATCGAATACCGAACACCCACCCCTAACTGACATTGTATATGTAATTTGAATATTTGTCTTATAATTTAAATTTTATATACTAACAATGTGAATTTATATAGGCATGGACAAATGGTAGATTGTCATCTGCTCACCATAAGGTTAAAAAAGAAGGAGATAATGATAGATTTTCTATTCAATCGTTTTCATCAGTAAAACCAGATTATACTGTGAAAACTCGAAAAGAGTTAGTAGATGAAGAACATCCTTTACTCTTCAAGTCTTTTAAACAACTTGACTTTTATAACTATACTATGTCAGGTGCTAAAAATGGATTGGGTTTCCATAATTTTTGTGGTATTTAAAATTTTTATATGTATGAGTGGTTGAATATTTTGAATTTATGTTGTCGTTTATGATTTTATAATGTATTGTATGTGTTGTCTTGTACTGTATGATTTTAATGAATAAAATATTTCTATTATATTTTTGAAGTGAGTTATATCATTTTAAAATATTTATTTTAAACATCATATTCAAAACTGATAAACCATAATACCACAAAGAGACTAGAATTTTGGTTGTATCCTTTTCCTCCAATGTCGATGCAAGGGGACAGCCGGTGAAGTCTATTTTACATCAAATAGAATTTTGAAAAATCTAAAGCCTCTCTCAACGGAATATCGCTCTAGAACAGCTGAAGAACTTGATAGAGTTATTACGGTTCTGGGTTGTTGCTAGGGTTTGTATTTTCAGTGGGAAATCTTGTAAGATATATTCCTATGTTATGAAGGAAGTAGATCAGCTTTCATGTTAGGACACAACAAAGATTAGCTAGAGTTAGCTACATTTGGTTTTTAAAAGTTTAGATCGACTAGAGCTAGTTGGTTTAGTGGGCACTAGAGTTATTGATTAGTTGTAACTGGTAGTAGAGTTACTACAGTAAGGGGGAAGATATTAATTAGTTTTAACTCCTAGGTAACAAGAGTTTGTAATATGATTTTTTGCTCCTTTTATAGTTAAATCGAGTTTGGTTGAAAATCCTATGAATACAGGTCGTGACTTGCTCCTCCCTAGAGCAAGGGGATTTTCACGTTAAACTGTTGTGTTTGTTTTACCTTGCAATACTTCTTTTTGTATTTTTATTTTGTCATGGAACTTGATTCAATGATCACTAGTGGACGCATATATTCTATCATATATATATATATATATAGAGAGAGAGAGAGTATATATAAAGAAAATATAGAAAGAAATAATTTCTCGTGTTTTAATTTATTCTCACTTCTACCTTTTCAAAAGTTTTTTTAGGGTAAAGAGAACCCAAAGAATCATAACAAGAATAAAGGATCATAGATAAAGAGCAGAATAGAAATAAAGACTCATTTATATGATATTATAGCATGATGACTAATTGATGGATGAATGATGACAAATAAACTAAAGACTATTCAAGGAGGGTAAATAAATCTAGAAATTATAGATGTAATAATTTTGTTGGGATATTAAATACTCCTTCTGTTTCATTTTATATGACACAATGTTTAAGAAAAAATAAAGACTTTTAAAACTTGTGGTCTAAAACAATCCTTAGATATTTGTGTGACTTGTAAATCATTTCACTAAGGGTAAAAAGAGACTTTTAAAAGTTAAAATGTTTCTAATTATAATAAGGTGACATTCTTCTTGTGATGGACTATAAAGGAAAGAGTGCCACATAAAATGGGACAGAGGGAGTAATATTATTTTCATAAAATTATCTCTACATAATGATGAAAAGTCTCGTAACAATAATAAATTTGGTGTGGTCGCATCATTATCTTATTTCATTATTATCGCTATATGATGATGAAAGTCTTATAATAATGATCAATTTGGTGTGTTCGCGTAATTGTCTTTATCGCTTCATAAACATCATTTTTTCTATTCTTAAAATTTAATAATCCTAATTTATCTTTTACCTTACTTATTTTTTAATAACTCTATCTAGTACCCTATTCTATTTTTAAAATATAATATTGTATATTTATTCTTTAAATTACTAATGTGGTAATGACGTAAAATAATAAAATATATCCATATGTTGTATTCATCAAAATGATATAATATAATACAACACAATACAATACGTTATAAAACCATGGGCAACAACCATCCAAATATAAATTCAAAATATTCAACCGCTCATATGTTTTATTCATCAAAACAACATAGTACAACACAATACAACACAACAAAATACAATACAGTACAATACTTTACGAAATCATATGTAATAACCATCCAAATATAAATTCAAAATATTCAACCAGCCATCTGATACATTTTATTCATCAAAACAATACATAAATAAATTTTCATAGCTACTAAATTTTTAAAGACCACAATAATTCTTGACACCCAATCCATTTTTAGCACCTAACATAATATATTTATTAAATTCAGGCATCTCAAAAGGCTTGTACATTAAAGGGTGTTCTTCATCCACTAATTCTTTTGGGAAAAGTATAATCTGGATTTACGAGGGAAAATAATTGAACAGAGAATCTATCTTTGTCTCCTGTTGTTACAACCCTGTGTTGAGCAGATGTCAATCTATCATTTGTCCATGCCTGTATAATTAATTCATATCATCAACACATAAAAAGTATGTATAAGAATTTATTTGTTTAATTAATAATTAAGGAACAAAAAGATTGACTTAAATTTCCTATGGAGAATGAAAATTTTAAATTAATAAGATAATAACAAGACAATTTAAAAAATTATTATGATAGTTCTGGTATCATTTTCAATTTTCCAGAAAAAGAGATACGTTATTTCAAATAATATCAAGATTTAATATTTTTTGTGGATTGAAGTTAGTTGAGGTCAAATAAAATAAGACAGGTTGATGCATAAAATATTTGACGTTCACATAGGGTTTGGAGAAAGGGCAACACTTCAAGGGATGTTAGTTAGGTAAACAATCTAATCTAATACAAATATTAGTGATTTCTTTTACGGATCGAGCCTGCATCATGATATATAAATCACACACAAACATTTTTTTCGTTGGTTGAAATCTCCTCTGATCTTAGCTTCTAGTTGGGCTTGAATAATCAATCATACAAAAAAAAATCTCTATTTCTTTTATTCTCCTCTACTATAGCAACAAGCCACCCCACACACAAAAAATAATAATGAGTTAAGCGTCAAAAATACATATAAATTAGAAGTTTAGGCGTATTTTTGACTCCTGTAATCAAAAATAAATAATAACTTACCATGAAAACATCTGCTGATAAAACAATATAGGAATTTGGTGAAGTATGATTGAGCTCAATCCACTCTCCATTTTTTTAGAGAACTTGCAATCCATTTTGATTTTGTTTAATTATGGTCAAGTAGGAACTATCTGCGTGGGAAGGTAATGCTGATTTATTCTCATTTTCACCTTTAATTACCTTGTAATTAGTAAATCTTGACATATAAACATTGGAATTCAAGAATTCATCAGTGTAATTTTTTAGCCCAAGACTCTCCAAAACCATCTTTTCCACCATGTCATTCAATTCCATAAGTTGCTTGAAGTAGGACTTTGCCACATTGCTGCCAAATTAAAACATACAAAACTTATATATATAAATAGTAATGCAATATTAATTGTGATACTACTCAAAATTATGTAAGAAATACACTTAATATATATGTACATATACCTAGTATACATACCCGTCCGATGTGCATCTAATATTAAAATGTTATTTTTAATCATTTTAGATTGTGATATCTTGTTACTCAATGAAATGTACTCCCCTCCATCCCTTCCCATAATCATAACCAATTCTATATGAATAGCGACAACGAATCATGTGATTAGATTGTTAAAAGAAGTAATGCATGCATACCTAAAATTAGGGTTTCCATGAGGCCAAAAGGTATTGGAAAATGTTTCAACACTATTTGGGAGGACCAAATCAACAGAGCTCACACTACCATAGAGTGGTATACTTGCAAGTTGCCCATCATAGATATGAAAGGGTTTCTCTCTATATTCTATCAATTTGGATAATGGAAAATCAAATACTTCTTTTAAAGTATCAAACATGCCCTCTCTAATTTCATTTGGAACTTTGTCATATATTGCTTCAAAACAACCAAATTCTTGTAAGGCTTCAAAGACTTGAACTTTTGTTGATTCCCATTGTGGTGTGTTTGCTTTAAGCTCAGAATTGAAAAAAATCTATGGTGGGAATCTTAACTTTTGTAGATGCCATTTGAGGAATATTTAGGATATTATCAACAAACAATTCTTCACTTATTTATAAGAGAGAGGGAAAATGAGGGGCTTCCCATCACTTTCAAAAATAGTATTACTATTCAATGGACATATTTATTATGGAAAAAATTCCTAAATACACAATTTTTTAGCATATTTTGCAAGAATCTCTATCATTTGAAAAAATTACAAAAATCTCTACTCGCTCCTATTCTCGGATATATCACTTTACACAATGTATCGGACGAACGCGATGTATCGGGACATTGACTGATGTATCCGAAACCGAGATGTGATATATCGAGACGTTGAGGGATGTATCCGAAACCGAGACGTGATGTATCGGGACGTTTTGGGATGTATCCGAATTCCACCAAATTTAAGAAATTTTTGTAGTTTGAAAGAAAGTAGGGATATTATATAATTAATTAGTTCTTAACACTATAAGATTTGTGTAAAAATTCCTAGATATCTTAGGTCAAATTATGTGAAATGTGAACCCATTAGGTTTACTTTAGCTTTTTTTAGCCCCTCATCTTCTTTAAAATTTAACATTCCGCAAATGTGAATCATTTGAAACAAATTGTATATCATATACGATTAAATATAACATGTAACAAGACTTTGCTCTAATTTCCACTTACTAACAATATAGTGAATTACTTAAATACACAACTTATTTTTACCATATTTTCTAAAATTTTCTATCATTTGAAAATAATACAAAAAAATCTACTCACTCATATTCACAGATACATCACTTTACGCATTGTATCGGGACATACGTGATGTATCGGGATGTTGAGTGATGTATCAGAACGTATGCGATGTATCGAGACGTTGAATGATGTATCAGGACGTACGCGATGTATTGGGACGTTGAGTGATGTATCCATGATCGAGATGCGATATATCAGAAGTGTGGCTACATTACTACTAGCATAAGTGGTCATAACTCATAAGTGTGCTAGCAAGTTAGCCATCCAATTCTATTTTTTAAGCACATGCATAATGTGTGATTCTCCCTGCAGCTTGAGGGAACAACTCCCCTCCAATAGGAAACATCATGTGTTTATTGATTGATAAGGAGTTATGAGTGCTGATGGTGATGGTTGTGGACACAGGGGTTGACACTTGACAGTAACGATCCGTGGCAATATATAGTTGATGGTGGTGACTGATAATTATAATGAATAATAGTGCTAGCTAATGGAGCGGTAAACAATTAAAGTAGTTGACGATATATAGTAATAACTGATTGTGGTGATTGTTGGTTATTGGTCTGGTAAATGATGGTGATACTTACAAATAATGGCTAATAGTGTTTGTAGTTGATTGTATTGATTGACGATTGTTGATTATGAATTGTGATAGTTGATAACATGAAGAATTTTGTTTTTATCATACATCTCAATTATATTGAAACTTGATTATAAATTTTCATTCACACCTATTATGTGATGCGAAATAAAAAAATAGTCTACAATTTGGATTTAAGAAAAAATTGTTAATTGACATTCTTTATTTTCTAGAAATGAATATTACAACTATGTGTTACTAAGAAATTAAAATATTTTCAGTTCTATAAAATTAATATTAGATCACAATGAAGATATATACTTCCATTCAGATTGAGTAAATAAAAAAACTACTTTAGCAATCCAGAAACATATTTAGAAAAGAATATTGTGACCAAGACATAATTTGTATCTAAATATAGAAGCATGAAGAAAATTGGCATGCTGTACTAAGGGAAAGGAATTGACATCTATTAGCCCTCTTTTGAAAAGTTGGCACAAAATGGCCATTTTTTACTTTTCAAGTTAATAAAAGTAGCAAATAATTACTCCAAAAATTATTTTGTAAATAGAAAAAAATAACGGAACTTTATTTTAAAAAATATAGCTATCCAACATAAATGAAAACGTATTTAAAATTTCAGTGGTTAATATTGTTGTGAGGTGCTATAGATGTGTACAATTATTTCAAATTGTCTTTTATTAATCATTGACCCATAACCAACATTATTGTTGTGACTTGTGAGGTGCTATAGATGTGTACAATCATTTTCTTTCTTCCTCAACATTTTTGTTTCTTTCTTACTTCAAATAAGGTAAGAAAATTCGGGCAAATATGCTCACAAGCTTAATTTTTTATTATTTAATTAAATTAATTATTTCCTTGTAGAAATAATTGAGTGAATATCTACATGTCATTTTTAACGTGCAAAGCACATTCACTAGTAATTTAAAAGTATGAAATTATTAATTGGAAACCAAACTTTTCCATATGCTATGAAACTGATGCCCTATTCTACACGGTTTCTCTTACATGCTTTTTGAAAAAAAAATATGAGATTAAAATTAATGACTAGTATATATCAAGAAATTATGTATTGATAGGGAACGTGAAATTGATGAAATTTTCATGTTTATGAGAAAAAAAAAACAATTTTAAAAAAATAATCAAATTGTATTTCCTAACAAAACTTCAATTTTATAGCAAATTGATTTCACATCACGTACTAAACGGACCCTTAATATTTAACTATTACAATAACAACAACATATCTAGTGTAATTCCATAAGTGAGGTCTGAAAAGGATAGAATGCACGCATGTCTTACCCCTACATACCTTTATGGAGTAGAAAAATTATTTCCGATACTAAAAAGAGAAATTATCAAAGTATTAATACAAGAAAAGATAGACAACTCAAAAGAAGACTTAGTAGTAGCCAACTATTGATTAAAGTTTAATGAACACTTAATAGACAACTATTGATTTGTCTATATATAATCTCTATTCCCTCTTTAATTTTCATATTGTAAAGTATTTCTCCTTTTTTATTTCTTTGTATTTCCTCTCTTTTTAATTTATTATTCAATGGCATCTACTAAAGTTAAGATTCCCACCATAGATTTTTGCAATCTTGAGCTAAAACCAAACACTCCACAATGGGAATCAACAAAAGTTCAAGTTTTTGAAGCCTTAAAAGAATTTGGTTGTTTTGAAGCAATATATGACAAAGTTCCAAATGAAATTAGAGAGGGCATGTTTGATAATTTAAAAGAAGTATTTGATTTTCCATTGTCCAAATTGATAGAATATAGAGAAAAACCCTTTCATATATATGATGGGCAAATTACAAATATACCACTCTATGGTAATGTGCGCTCTGCTGATTTGGTCCTCCCAAATAGTGTTGAAACATTTGCCAATACCTTTTGGTCTGATGGAAACCCTAACTTTAGGTATGTATTACTTCTTTTAATTATATATAATGTGTTTGGTATTATGAAAGTCATTTTTCATTAATGATATTTGAAAGAATAAGATTTATGTAGGTGATATCATTTAGTTTTAGTCATGTTAGTACACCAATTATTCTTGCTCATATATTTGTAGGAGATTTTTTTTCTCATTATGTATTCGGTATTTATTTTGGGATTCAGATTAATAATATGGAGTCACGATAGTGTAAGACGCATTAAAAGGAGAAACGTTTCCTACTAGAATTGTTTTTATTCCTAAGGCTAGAATCAGGAATCTTTAGTTAAATTATAGAGATAATATTCATTCCATCACTAAAAGGTGAAAATTAAGTATCTTATTGTCCATACATTTTATATAGAAGAGATGTGATCATTAATAAAATAAAAATTAAGAACTCACGAGTAAACAAAATAAATATATCTAATTTATATTAATTAGAAGAGTATTTAATAATTATATCCAAGTGATAAGCTAATAAAATCAATATTAACAATCTAATCACATGATTCATTGTCGCTATTCATATAGAATTGGTTACGGGTATGTGAAGGGATGGAGGGGAGTACATTTCATTGAGTAACAATGCAATAGTTGGACATGATTTAACATGCTCGAACAAGATATCACAATCTAAAATGATTAAAAATAACATTTTAATATTTTTCACACATCGCGCAAGTATGTATACTAGGTATATATACATTATATATTAAGGGTGTGTTTGGTATGAAGGAAAATGTTTTCTTGGAAAACAAGTGGATTTCTAACTTATTTTCTCATGTTTGGTTAGTGAATGAAAAATATTTTCTGAAAAAATATCTTTTATTTTCGCTTGAGACTAGAAAATACTCTTTAGGAAAATAATTTTTTTGACGGGAATGACTTTGGGAAATTAAAAAACATTTTCCAGAAAATATTTTCGTTCGTACCAAACACACCCTAAGTGTATTTCTTACATAATTTTGAGTAATATCACAATATTGCATTATCATTATATAAGTTTTGTATGTTTTAATTTGGCAGGAATGTGGCAAAGTCCTACTTCAAGCAACTTATGGAATTGAATGAAATGGTGACAAAAATGGTTTTGGAGAGTCTTGGGCTAAAAAATTACATTGATGAAATCTTGAATTCCAATTTTTTTTTTTCAAGATTTACTAATTACAAGGTAATTAAAGGTGAAGAGAAGTATAAATCAGAATTACCTCCCCACACAGATAGTAGCTTCTTGACTATAATTAAACAAGTTCAAAATGGATTGCAAGTTCTCTACAAAAATGGAGAGTGGATAGAGGTCAATAATACATCACCAAATTCCTATATTGTTTTATCAGCAGATACTTACATGGTAAGTTATTATTTATTTTTGAGTACCGAGGTAAAAAATACACCTAAATTATTTATTTATGTGTATTTTTGACGCTTAACTCTTTGTTATTTTGTGTGTGAGGGGGTGGGTTGATGCTATAGAAGAGGAGAATAAAAGAAATAGAGATTTTTTTCGTATGATTGATTATTCAAGCCCAACTAGAAGCTAAGATCAGAGCAGTTTTGAAGTAACGATAAGATTGTTTGTATGTGATTTATAGATTACGATGCGGGCTTGATCGAGAAAAAATCACTAATATTTTGTATTAGATTAGATTGTTTTCCTAACATCCCTTGAGGTGCTGCCCTTTCTCTGTGAAAGAAATCACTAATGCTTTTTATGTGTCGATGTTGTGGATTTATACAGGCATGGACAAATGATAGTTTGACATCTGCTGAACACAGAGTAGTAACAACAGGAGACAAAGATAGATTATCTATTCAATTATTTTCCTTACCAAAGCTAGAATATACTGTGAAGGCCCCAAAAGAATTAGTGGATGAAGACCACCCTTTACTCTTCAAGCCTTTTAACTTGCTTGAATATCATAAATATACTATGTCTGGTGATAAATATGGAGTTAATCTCAAGGATTATTGTCGTATTTAAAAATTTAGTAGGGTATGAAAATTTATTTATGTGTATTTTCTTTATGAATAAAATGTATCGTATGTATGGATGGTTGAAAATTTATATTTGTATGGTTATTGCATATGATTACATAACGTATTGTGTTGCGTTGTATTGTAATGTATTGTACTGCATTGTTTTTATTAAAAAAATATGTGTTATACCCCATTTTAATTCGAGATCCAAATGGTGTACAACATATTGGTGATTTCCAAATTATTAACTAACTTAAGAAGTCGCCACCTAATTAATTATGGTGAATTAGGACACCTAAATATTTAACTAGCTAATAATAAAATGACTTCAATTAAATGGTCTACTTAACTTGCATGATTCTAGGTAAGGGTTCTAGTTATCCTAAAGGGAAGGGGTAAAGCATCCTTTAAGATCCGTAAAAAAACAGTTAACCGACCAAACTTAGGTTAATTAATTTTAAAAGAATGATATGAGTGCTAAAGATTAAGTGATTGAATAATCAAATTGGAAACATTTTTTAATTGTGAAAGCTCTTTTGTAATTGTAATAGAATGATAAAGATTTAAGAAAAAGTAACTCGTCTTGGTGAATTTAGACAAATTTAGTAATCCAACGGCTAAAAGAAAGGTAATTAAAAAAAAAGGTATTTGCTCTCATTTATTGACAAAGTGTTTCCTTTAGAAAAATATTATTCTTTTTTAGAAAGATAGGAGTTTAGAACTTTTTTTTTTTTTGAAATACACTATCAAGTTTGAACAAAACTTAATAAATTAGTGAGTTTAAAGTGGTGCAAAAGAAGTGTTTTAAAAAAAGTTTGTCAAATGAAGTTCATAAAAGCTAAAGTAACTATAAAGGTTTGTTTCTAACTAAAGGTATCCAAACTCAAACATCTATGTTAAGTCAACTATTATGAATCCAAACTAGAAATATCTAAATCACACAAGCAAGGATAACATGTAAAGAAAAACGCGTAAACAATTAATGCAAAAATGTAAGTAGCCATAAGTGACTCCAAGATAGGACCACTTGCTTTGCTTGCAATTTCGAATGGTCAAAGAGGTAGTGAAGACTCCATGTGCGGGTGTGAGGATAATGTTGAGTCTATGAGACTCGATTTTGCGAGAGTCCTTAATTGGGACTCCATTTTTGTTCCAAAGTATTCATGCAAATAAAGAGAAGATAAAATGAATTAGTAAGACATTCGACTTTAAGCGATATTATAAAAATAGATAGTACTAATTAAGTAACATTATACATCAAATATAATATTTAACATATAAAGCGTGCTAATGCCGAACGGAAAACTCAAACTAAGATATTAAGGCATTTTTAAGTAGCCCTTACGAAACACTTGGAAGAAAATCAAAACATCCAACTGTACTAATTAATGAATTAAGCAAAAGAATTTAAAATCTATATTTTGTACACAGAGAGATAATATAGGAATCTTAGATAACATGCCAAGGATCATGATATTTCTTACTCTAACAAAAATAAATAAATAAATAAAATAAAGACATATAGAAAATTAAAAATAACCTGCATATCATTTCTAAAGATAATCAACAACAAATATCAACTCTTTTTAGCATATTTTTAAAGTAAGAAAAACACAAGTTAGAAAATTTTATCATACAAAAGATGTCAGAGGGACATTAACTAACAAGAAAACTGATTTCAAGTAATATTATCAAGTTGTCTAATACGCCAAAAATAATCTCAAAAATAATTCATTGCCATTATGACTAAACTAAGTAGAATTATTTGCAAAAACATGATTTATCTTTCTAATAAGATATGAAATCAACCCATTAATATTAACTATAAGGAGATTATCATTATCTAAAGAGATATGACATCATAACAACCATAACTTGACTTAAAATAAAGATTTAAGCACAAAAAGAAATCATTTCTTAACTACGAGATGGTTGAACATGAAAGAGGGAGGACTTTCTATTATTACGAGTCTTGAACTAAACCGAAACACATATGAAATGTTATTCTTATTATAGCTAAAATGAGCAGGGATTACTACGACATATGTAACATTTTAATATAGTAACAAAGAAAACAGAGAGAACAGGGAGTGAATTTACCTGCTATAGGGCAGTGAACGGGGCTGCTGCGATCAAGTGTCTATATTCGAACAATGACGAACCCAAACAAGCTTGAGATTAGAATTTCCTGCGAGATCGAAAGAGAGTATAAAATATATTTTTTATGGAAAAAATGCAGTGGTTCAAGGTACTATAGGGGAAAGAAAAGTTTGGTCTTAAAAATGAATGCCAAGAGTGCTATGGAGGCCGAAAATCCTCTCCCAAAGATGGATGCAGGAGCTGTACTTATAGTGACAAAGCTAAAGTCTTTCTCCTTGGGATTTTGGGCGGGACTTTGATTGAAAAAGAAAATGGCCGTTTGAAATTTCAAATCTCTGCTAACATGATTCTCCTCTCCCTCAGAAAATCTCAAAAGTTCTTTTGGCCTTTTGTTGACCAAATTAAAGAAGAGAGATGAGAATCAAGAAGAGGAAAAGAGCTGTTGATTTCCTTAGAATAAAGATAAAGATTGCACCAAAATAGATGGACAAGCTCTGTCCAGGGCTGGGAATGATGAATCTTCTATCCGGAAGTGGAAAAAGCGTAATTAGCATTGTTTCGGAGAGAGTACCGTTGCCTGGATAGGTCAGATTGATTAGCTTTAAGTTTGGGCTGAATGTTAAGAGCAAATTTGGGCTTCTCAGGTAGGTTTTGGGCTGAAAGAATGGCTGGAGACTTTTGGGCTGTAGTTGAATTTTCTTGGGTCGTTTCTCTTCTTATTTTACATTATTTTGGGCTTCTAACTTAATAACTAATACAACATATATTATAAGATGACAATTACTAGTTTATAAAAGAAAATTATATTATGACTTTATGCTAATATAAAATATAGATACAAGAAAATGGATTTATACTTAATTTAATAAATACGAAATTTGAAATAAAATGACGACAATCGACTATTTAAGAAAAGAGGTGTAAAAGTGATAATAATCATATCGATAATAAAACCTATAATTTTAGTAGATAAATAGGCGTAATACTAAAAATAGTTGTGAAAAAGATAATTTGATATGTTATCAAATTGGAAGCTCGAAAACAATAAATTAGAAGAAAGAAGGGTCAAAATTGGGTGTCAACAATATGAGTGGTTTTTATATATTTTGAATTTATGTTTCGATGGTTAGTAATGCATATGATTTCATAATATATTGTATTATATTGTGTTGTGTTGTATTATATTATATCGTTTTGATGATACAATTGTAACACCTTAGAACTTATCAGACCAGAACAACAGAAAAATAGGTGAACCATGACAGAGTTCACGGATCGTGAAAGGAACCACGGTCCATCGACCTTTCCCTGGTTCACACCCACCAAGAAATGGTGGACCACGGGACCCTTCATAGGCTGTGGACCACCCCCACGAGCCGTGGGGAGGCTCGTGAAAGCCAGGCAATGTCATCAGGGCTAAGGGGTCACGGGACGTGGTCCCAATGACGGGCTGTGGAGGGGTCTGTCATCCAGGACAAGTAGACCCCATCCCTAAATGGAGAACCACTGTGACTTTCACGGTCCGTGGTCCTCTATGTCATGCCCCGAGCCTACACCCTGGGCGGACCGGCACCCGGAGACCATTTCTAGCCCCAAGCGAACCCTTGGCCTGGCTTTCTTAACTCAGCGGAAACCTAACCCAACAGAATAACTCAATGCAATGCAATATTACAAAATAACTTAACTTATAAAATATGGCCATAAAAGCAACTCGAATCTCAAAATAGAATATTTACATATATATCTAGATGAGAGACTCAAAACTAACTGATTGACTGTCCGTCTATGAAGCCTCTAAAATACTGAGATGGATGTTGGGACAGACCCCGCAACATCCTAATAAAACAAAAACTAAGAACACAAAATAATTGAGTCCTCCGAAATGCAAGGAGGCTCACCACTGACTCTGGAGTGCTCAGTTGGATCAACGACGTGCAGGATGCTGATCCGGGGTACCTTAATCTGCATCATCAAACGATGCAGGCCAACTGGCATCAGTACATGGAATGTACGAGTATGCGAGCGGGAAAACCAAACCACAACTTAAGCTTGAAAGGAAATACAAAAGAACACTTACCTCGGCCCTGTATGACTCATGACTAACTGAACTCAATATTTAAAGCAATAAGACGCATGCAATATATAAAACTTGTAAAACAGTATAAAAAACTTAGCTTGTTAATGATAAAACAATAACAACTCAACTTTACTTATATAAAAGTAAAATAACTTATGTGGGAGGTTCTTTAACCGACAACCACCACTATGAGCCCTAGTGATGATACAACGCTTTACCTCGCGTTGCCCAAGGACCATCCTATACCTTGCCGTGATATAGGAAACTAACTTTACTTAGTGGATCCACTAGCTTAACTTTCGTGATCATCTAAAAAGTATGATTCGAGAAATCCCATGTTGGCGCATGGTTCTTATGGAGAGTTGAGTTAATCAGAACTCGTGTCCCCAATTCGGTGCTCAATACTACTCCCAAAAATACTTTGGCTCATAATTGTCTTTAAACACATCTTTCTTTAGTTGAGATAATTACTCAAAACTTAGCTCAAAGGCTCTTTGGAAAAACATGGTTCCCCTTTTACTCAAATGTAACGACATTTATAAACTCCTTTGGGAATACTTAGTTCCCTAATAGCCATTTTAGAAATGAACTCCACTTTAAACTCTTGACTTAACTTGAAACTGAGACTCTTACTCGACTTGAAACTTGAGACTCTTACTTAGCTTGAAATCTATACTCTTTTACTTGACTTCTAACTTCACTTGACTTGGAAACTATTTTTCCTTGAAACGAAATTATGAATTTCAAGGTGTTCGATCACATGTTATGGAGGGATTCTTGAATGCTTAGACGTACTTTGGAGTGTCGGAAACAACTATAAAAACATAGGTATAATACTTAGGAACATGCATGAGAAAGTGAGGAAAGAATGGGGGAACTTGGCTGAGACTTCAGATTTCTGGTGACACAGAGGGCACTTACGGACGCCATCGACGGACCGTAGATGGACTTACGGTCTGTCCTGCAGGTCCGTAGATCGCGTCAAAAACTTCCCCAGAATTCAGTTTAAAAAAATGACTAAGTGTTGACCTACGGTCCGTAGATCAGGTTACGGACCGTAGGTCGTGCCCGTAGATCGATGCCCCAAAGAGCCCAACTTCTATCCCGATTGACGGTTGACCAGTACGGACCGTCAATCGATCTACGGTCCGTAGGTCACGCCCGTAGATGGGAATCGACAGTCAAACTTTGCTGAAAATTGTTGGTGAATCAACTTCAAATGGTCATAACTCTTAGAATCATAATTCCCTCAACATACAATAGATTTCAACAACACAGCTAACAACTTCAACAACAATTCCAATCTTTTCTCAATTCATAAAAATGAGCTTGGTGTGTGGGGGAAAGGATCAACCCACACAAAGAACTCACATACCTATTAGGGATCACCCCCGACGATAATCCACGACGGAAACTTGTTGATCTCCTTTCTCCTCTTCTTCTCCTCTTCTTCTCTTCTTCTTCTTCTCTCCTTCACTCTCAAGAACCCTAACTCTTTCTCTTTTAAAAAATGGGATAAAGAAAATGATCCAAAATCAGCCTAACACACAATGTAACCTCAAAAGAAAGAATTTGTGAAAAGACCAAAATGCCCTTAAATTTCCGGACGGATTTCCCTTCCAACTGCCCAACTTCTAAAGGGCATAACTCCCTCGTACGAACTTGGAATCGAGCAAACTCGGTGGCGTTGGAAAGATCGTTCCACAAGCTTCACAACCATAACTTGAACTACTCCTAAATCATCCTGAGATAGGAGTTATGACTGTTCAAAGTTGTCCAAAAACTCACTTTTTCACATACTTAACCAATTTTCCAGATTCTAAATTTTTCCAAAAATGACTACTTTCCAATTTCAAGCTTCTTCAAAGCCACTTCAAATTGTCGGATGTTACAATATCTCCCCCTTGGAAACATTCGTCCTCGAATGAGGTTACTCTTACAAAGCTAAGGGTGTAACATCATCTCAACACCCAACAAACAACCATGCAAACGCAACAACAATAACGACATGCTCATTATAAAATAAAAAGGGCACTAAGAAGGAAATTAATACCTTAATCTGCATTTCCTCCGGATTCAAAGAGATATGGATATCTCTTCTTCATATCCTCTTCGGCTTCCCAAGTTGCTTCCTCAACCAATTGGTTCCTCCATAGGACCTTAACTGAGGCTACATCTTTCGTTCTCAACCTACGAACTTGACGGTCTAGAATCTGAACAGGAATCTCCTCATAAGATAAGTTATCCTTGATCCTAATACTTTCAGTCGGTAGGATCAATGAAGGATCGCCTATGTACTTCTTCAACATGGAGATGTGAAATACCGGATGAACCGCTGCTAGTTCCTGTGGTAATTCCAACTCATAAGCAACATTGCCAATCCTCTTGGCTATGCGGTAAGGTCCAATATACTGGGGACTAAGTTTCCCCTTCTTACCAAACCTCATAATGCCTTTCATGGGTGAAACCTTCAAATATACCCAATCATCTACTTCAAACTCTAACGCCCTTCTCCTAACATCAGTGTAGGATTTCTGACGACTCTGTGCCGTTTTCAACCTCTCTTGAATCACTTTCACCTTCTCCATAGCTTGGTGAACTAAATCTGGTCCTATCAACTGTGCTTCACCAACTTCAAACCATCCAATAGGAGATCTACATCTTCTCCCATAAAGAGCTTCATATGGAGCCATCTGGATGCTAGAGTGATAACTGTTGTTGTAGGCAAACTCAATGAGAGGTAGGTGATCATCCCAACTCCCTTTGAAATCGATTACACAAGCCCTCAACATATCCTCTAAGGTCTGAATAGTGCGCTCTGCTTGCCCATCAGTCTGAGGATGAAAGGCAGTACTTAAGTTCACCTTTGAACCCAAGCCCTTCTGAAAAGATTTCCAGAACTGTGCAGTAAACTGTGCACCTCTATCTGAAATAATGGAGATTGGGACTCCATGAAGTCTCACTATCTCTTGAACATACAACTTGGCATAATCTTCTGCTGTATTGGTAGTCTTTACCGGTAGAAAATGAGCTGACTTTGTCATTTGGTCGACAATTACCCAAATAGAATCATGTTGTCTGCGAGACCTTGGCAACCCTGTGATGAAATCCATATTGATCATCTCCCACTTCCACTCTGGAAGTTCTATCCTTTGAGCCAAACCACCGGGCCTTTGGTGTTCAACTTTCACTTGTTGGCAATTTGGACACTTAGCAACAAACTCAGCAATGCCATTCTTCATGCCATTTCACCAATAAACTTCTCGCAATTCGCGATACATCTTGGTGGAACCTGGATGAACGGAATATCTGGAGCTATGAGCTTCCTCCATAATCTTCTCTTGGAGTCCATCTACCATAGGTACACACAATCTACCTTGATATCTCAATGCACCATCTCCCTCTTGTTCAAAAGCTAATACTCTTTGCTTCTGAACATTTGCCTTCAACTCAAGCAAAATGGGATCTTGATCTTGCTTCTTTTTCACTTCTGACATTAATGATGACTCGGCCTTGCTCGTCACCGTTATTCCTCCTTCTGCGGAATCTGTAAATTTGACTCCCAGGCAGGCCAGTCTGTGCACATCTTTTGCTAACTCTCTTCTTCCTTCTTCAATATGGGCGGTGCTACCCATAGACAACCTGCTTAAAGAATCAGCAACGACGTTAGCCTTACCTGGGTGGTAAATAATACTAAGGTCATAGTCATTGAGTAATTCTAACCACCTCCTCTGTCTGAGATTAAGCTCTTTTTGAGTAAGCACATATTGAAGGCTCTTGTGATCAGTGAATATGTCGACATGCACACCATACAAGTAATGACGCCATATCTTCAAAGCAAATACTACAACAGCCAATTCTAAGTCATGGGTTGGGTAGTTCTTCTCATGAACCTTCAACTGTCTGGAGGCATAAGCTATAACCTTGCCATTCTGCATTAAGACACAACCCAGACCAACTCTAGATGCATCACAATACACCACAAATCCTTGAGTACCTTCTGGTAACGTCAAAACTAGAGCTGTAATCAATCTCTTTTTCAATTCCTGAAAGTTGTTCTCACAAGCTTCCGACCATTGAAATTTCACTGTCTTCTGAGTCAACTTAGTCAAAGGAGATGCAATAGACGAGAACCCCTCAACAAATCTTCTATAATAGCCAGCTAATCCCAAGAAACTCCTAATTTCAGTTGGAGATGTGGGTCTAGGCCAATTCTGCACTGCCTCAATTTTTCGAGTATCAACTTTAATTCCATTACTGGACACAATGTGGCCTAGGAACGCCACAGACTTAAGCCAAAACTCACACTTAGAGAACTTGGCATACAACTCCTTGTCCTTCAAAGTCTGAAGAACTGTTCTGAGATGACTAGCATGATCTTCTTCATTCCTTGAATAGATTAGTATGTCATCAATAAAGACAATAACAAACATATCTAAATAAGGTTTGAAGACTCTATTCATCAAATCCATGAAAGCTGCCGGTGCATTGGTCAAACCAAAAGACATGACCAAAAACTCATAATGACCATACCTGGTTCTGAAAGCTGTTTTTGGGATATCACATTCCCTTACCCTTAACTGATGATAGCCTGATCGGAGGTCAATCTTTGAAAAACAAGTGGCACCCTGAAGCTGATCGAAAAGATCATCAATCCTCGGAAGAGGGTACTTGTTCTTGATGGTAACCTTATTCAACTGGCGGTAGTCTATACACATTCTAAGGGAACCATCTTTCTTTCTCACAAACAAGACCGGAGCGCCCCAAGGCGAGACACTTGGTCGAATGAAACCCTTATCTAGGAGATCTTTCAACTGCTCTTTTAACTTTTTCAACTCGGCTGGTGCCATTCTATAAGGCGGAATAGAGATAGGACGAGTATTTGGAATGAGATCTATGCCGAAATCTATTTCTCTCTCAGGAGGAATTCCGGGTAGATCATCAGGAAAAACTTTTGGAAACTCTCTTACTATAGGGACTGACTGGAAATGAGGTATCTCAACACTAGTTTTAGTCATGTTAGTACACCAATTATTCTTGCTCATATATTTGTAAGAGATTATTTTTTTCATTATGTATTCGGTATTTATTTTGGGATTCAGATTAATAATATGGAGTCACGATAGTGTAAGATGCATTAAAAGGAGAAACGTTTCCTACTAGAATTGTTTTTATTCCTAAGGCTAGAATCAGGAATCTTTAGTTAAATTATAGAGATAATATTCATTCCATCACTAAAGGTGAAAATTAAGTATCTTATTGTCCATACATTTTATATAAAAGAGATGTGATCATTAATAAAATAAAAATTAAGAACTCACGAGTAAACAAAATAAATATATCTAATTTATATTAATTAGAAGAGTATTTAATAATTATATCCAAGTGATAAGCTAATAAAATCAATATTAACAATCTAATCACATGATTCGTTGTCGCTATTCATATAGAATTGGTTACGGGTATGTGAAGGGATGGAGGGGAGTACATTTCATTGAGTAACAATGCAATAGTTGGACATGATTTAACATGCTCGAACAAGATATCACAATCTAAAATGATTAAAAATAACATTTAAATATTTTTCACAAATCGCGCGAGTATGTATACTAGGTATATATACATTATATATTAAGGGTGTGTTTGGTATGAAGTAAAATGTTTTCTTGGAAAACAAGTGGATTTCTAACTTATTTTCTCATGTTTGGTTGGTGAATGAAAAATATTTTCTGAAAAAATATCTTTTATTTTCTCTTGAGACTAGAAAATACTCTTTAGGAAAATATTTTTTTTTGACGGGAATGACTTTGGGGGGGGGGGAGGGGTACGGGGTAGGGTAAAAATGAAAATTCTTTAAATTTGAAATATTTCCCACATATAATTTTTAAAAAAAATAATTGAGGGGGTGGCGGGTGAGGGGGTAGGGAGTAGGGGTGGTAGGGGTTGGTGAGGTAAAAAAAATTTAAGATTTAAAACATTTTTCAAAAATAATTTTAATTTTTTTTTTTATGTTTGAGGGGAGGGGGGGGGGGGGGGAGCTAGTTTGGTGGTAGTGATAAAAATATATTTGAAATTTTAAAAATAAGAAAATTTAAAATTTTAATTTATTTTTTTGAATGGGGAGGGTCGGGTAGGGGCATGGGTAGGGGTAAGATTAAAAATAACATATTAATATTTTCCGCACATCGCTCGAGTATGTATACTAGCTATCTATACATATATATTAAGGGGGTGTTTGGTATGAAGGAAAATGTTTTCTTGGAAAACAAGTGGATTTCTAACTTATTTTCTCATATTTGGTTGATGAGTAGAAACTATTTTTTAATGTTTGGTTGGTGAATGAGTTTTTTTTCCAGAAAATATCTTTTATTTTTCGCTTAAGACTAGAAAATACTCTTTAGGAAAATAACTTTTAACCCGAAAATCAACCCCAATAATCGATCTAGGACCCGACCCTAACACCCGAACTAGGACATGACCTTGATGACCGTTCAAAATCCGACCCAGAGATCTGACCTAGGACCCCAGCCAGACTTCCGACCCTGAAATATTTTTCAAAAGTAATTTTTTAAATAAAATAAAATTTGATAGGGGTGGCGGGCTGGTTTGGTAGTAGGGGTAAAAAAATATTATAATTTAAGGATGAAGTAGAAGTTTCGAAAATGTTTTCCTTAATTTTTTAAGGGAAATCATTTTCCTTAAATTTGAGGAAAATAAGTTGATTTGGAAAACATTTTCCAAATAATTAAAGTCAACCAAACATGGAAAATTAAAAAACATTTTCCAGAAAATATTTTCCTTCGTACCAAACACACCCTAAGTGTATTTCTTACATAATTTTGAGTAATATCACAATAATGCATTACCATTATATAAGTTTTGTATGTTTTAATTTGGCAGCAATGTGGCAAAGTCCTACTTCAAGCAACTTATGGAATTGAATGAAATGGTGACAAAAATGGTTTTGGAGAGTCTTGGGCTAAAAAATTACATTGATGAAATCTTGAGTTCCAATTTTTTTGTGTCAAGATTTACTAATTACAAGGTAATTAAAAGTGAAGATGAGAATAAATCAAAATTACCTCCCCACACAGATAGTAGCTACTTGACTATAATTAAACAAAATCAAAATGGATTGCAAGTTCTCTACAAAAATGGAGAGTGGATAGAGGTCAATAATACATCACCAAATTCCTATATCGTTTTATCAGCAGATGCTTTCATGGTAAGTTATTATTTATTTTTGAGTACCGAGATAAAAAATACACCTAAATTATTTATTTATGTATATTTTTGACGCTTAACTCTTTATTATTTTGTGTGTGAGGGGGTGGGTTGATGCTATAGAAGAGGAGAATAAAAGAAATAGAGATTTTTTTTGTATGATTGATTATTCAAGCCCAACTAGAAGCTAAGATCAGAGCAGTTTTGAAGTAACGATAAGATTGTTTGTATGTGATTTATAGATTATGATGCGGGCTTGATCGAGAAAAAATCACTAATATTTTGTATTAGATTAGATTGTTTTCCTAACATCCCTTGAGATGCTGACCTTTCTCTGTGAAAGAAATCACTAATGCTTTTTATGTGTCGATGTTGTGGATTTATACAGGCATGGACAAATGATAGTTTGACATCTGCTGAACACAGAGTAGTACCAACAGGAGACACAGATAGATTATCTATTCAATTATTTTCCGTACCACATCCAGATTATACTGTGAAGGGCCCCAAAAGAATTAGTGGATGAAGACCACCCTTTACTCTTCAAGCCTTTTAACTTGCTTGAATTTCATAAATAAACTATGTCAGGTGATAAAAATGGAATTAATCTCAAGAATTATTGTGGTCTTTAAAAATTTTGTAGGGTATGAAATTTTATTTATGTGTATTTTCTTTATGAATACAATGTATCGTATGTATGGGTGGTTGAAAATTTATATTTGTATGGTTATTGTATTGTGTTGCGTTGTATTGTAATGTATTGTACTGTATTGTTTTTATTAAAAAATATATGAGTGGTTTTTATATATTTTGAATTTATGTTTCGATGGTTAGTAATGCATATGATTTCATAATATATTGTATTATATTGTGTTGTGTTGTATTATATTATATCGTTTTGATGATACTGTTGACACCCAATTTTGACCCTCCCCGATAGGAATTAATTCATGAGCTTCTCAATTTTCAAACGATGTAGAATAATTAGTTTTATAAAATTCAAATATTTCTCAAGGTTACTTTAAGTAAGTCTAGTCGATTTTTTTTTATAGTATTTTATAATTATATGTATAATTAGTTTTTCTTAAATATTTGAAAATCGTCTCAAAAAGATTTTAAGTTTAGTAAATATTTTATTAAATTAGTTTAGTTTAAATTAGGGCTATAATTTTGAATTATTTAGTTTATAATTAAATTAACTATTTTATTTCGTTAAGATTAAGAAGCTCATAAATTAATTATATTATTTCGTCTTATTTTTGTCATCAACCAAGTTCGCCAATCTAATTCAATTTGGCTAGAGTTTCGACTTAAAAATTGGTTACAATTGTAATTCAATTACAAATATAGTCATTCCCTATTCTGGACTTCAATTCTTTAAGACCCAATACCCATCAAATACATAGCAATACAATAATAACAATACCGAAATGCCAGCCCAACAACTCCCAGCCCATTCGTTATCTCATCCTCAGCCCAAAATACCCACCAAACATATTCCAAAACAACTCAACAGCAATACATACAACAAGTACAGTACATGCTAGGGGTGCGCATAGGTCGGTTCGGTTCGGTTTTAGGTGTTATTGGTTTGGTTTATCGGTTTTCGGTTTGTAAATACTTCAAACCGATAACCAAACGAATAACATATTTCTTATCGGTTTTTGGTTAATCGGTTTATGGTACTTAACGGTTCGGTTTTCGGTTTAACCAATAAGAAAATACTCATATATATTATATACACGATAAGAAAATTTTCAAATAAACCATATGATTTTTCCAGCATTTGGCATGAAAGTAATAATCATAAAAGTAACAATCATTTTTCTTGCAAGTTTAGACACTAGACACATTCAAAGGAAAAAGTGTGAAAGTAACAATCGTTTAACCATTAACAAAAAGTGTGAAAGTAACAATCGTTTAACCATTAACAATAAGACTAGTAAATTTAGTATAGTCTTATTGGGTTATCGATTTAACCATTAACAAAAATTATAAAACCGAAAACCGAACCAATAACCCAATAAAAAATTTTGCAAAACCGTTTAAAACCGTTAGCCCAATAACCCAATATCAATAAACTAATAGTGTTTTTTTCGGTTCGGTTTATTGGTTAAATCGGCTTTTCAAACCCCTAGTACAGGCCCGACCCAACCTTTATTTTTTTTAGCAATAGAAACCCAGAAACAGAAAACGCTAACAGCAGCAGCTGCAAAACGGCGTGAATTCGTAGACGTTCACTTGCATCACATACACAAGTGCTCTCTGAGCCGTGCAATAAGGTCACCCATAACACGGCTCTCCCACTTGAGTTATCTTAGCGATCTGATACCTTCTTCCCTTGGTCTGGGAGGTAGGTTATGTAGGCGACAACTGTTCATAGGTTGCTCGATCAGGCCAAATAACCGATTAGTAGTATGCCTGAGATTGCCATAAGACCTTCTCCCTCATAGCTGCTCAAAACGACAATCAGTAGCAGTCCAAACAGTGAGCAAACGGCGTTCTCACGCCTCCAACGACGTCTATTCCAATAGACGGAAAGTAAATTACAACGTCTTCTTCCTTAGTCTAGTGTGATCTTGTACAGCCTTTTCCGCGATTCCAGCTGCCGCGTCGTCCTCGCCAGCAGGAGATTAAGCCATGTCGAGCAGCAGGTACACTCAATCGATCAGAGCTGTTCGCTTTCCATTTCCTCTTTTGGAATGGGGTTGAAGATCTCAGAAAAGTGTGTTTGCCTCTAATGGTGAAAAATATTTGGAGTTTGAATTTCAAATTTGGGTCCCTTGTTTCTGTCCGTTTTGGATCCCTTTCCCCCCATTTCCGAAACCTACTTTTCCCTCCTATATATTTGCTTTTATTCACTGTGAAGGGGGGGGGGGGATTTTTCTTGGTTTTGGCTTCAAAAAAGAAATGACACATAAAAGAGACAGTGAGTAAAAATACAAGAAAGAAAAAAACTGATATCACCAAGCATAGGCAGGAAAAAATCAAAGTAGAATTTAAAACGATAGCTTCGTCCTTGGTGGGGGAAGTCAGTCCAAGTCTCGTTGTCCCAACTTCGCTGCCTTTAAAAAGGTGAAATTTCTTTCTCTTTGGTTTAATTCTCTAGTTTATAAATCGATTTCTTTTCATAGATGTTTTCTCTTATGACATTGTGAGACAGAAATCAACATAATGTAATATTTTATTTTATTTTACATTCGTACCAGTATGATTTTTGCTGGGATGTGAATCATAAGGTGTATGGAATTCTCCGTTTATTCAGTTCCTAATATTCTTTGAATTGTAAAGCCTAAGTGGGTGTCCCTTTGTGGGATTTAGTTGTTTAAGATGGTGTTGTTTGGGTTCATGTGTTAGCATCTTGTTGATATACTCCTAATCTTGTTAAATTTTTGGTTACTATTGAGATATGTTATTGTTTGAGTGTGCTTTCACTAAGTTCTCCTTGTTGTCTCTATATTTATCTTATCACAGTTTAGCTTCTTAGTGCATCGCTGCCCTGATCTCGTTCCTTTACTACATTGACGGCTGCTTAATGCTTTAAATCGATTTCAATGTTACCGCTTATTGCCTTCTCTGATTTTTCTCCATTGTGATCTTTGTTTTGAGTTTATTTTCAGCCATTACCCCTCTTATTTGGCTCTTCATCTAGTTCATGGGTTGTTTAAATTCCCTTTTTGTGTCCCTTTTGCTATCAATAATCTTTTCATGCTCATCTTGATTTAATTTTCCTACTTAGTGTCTCTTTACATATAGGTGTTTTCTTGTCTATACCCGATCCTATTTTTCAGCATCGAGTCCTCTTTACCAAATGAAGCATGTATTTAGATTAGTTGTTTATGTTTGATGTAATCACTGATTTTAAGCCCTCGTTGTTCGAATAAGTCGCTTAGTCCTTCTTTCTGGTAATCTGAGTGATGAGTGATATGTTTGTTAATAAGTTGTTTAGTTCTCATTTTTCTCATGTTCCTAATTCGCACCAGCTCTAGGGTGGTTTATTGTTTAATCACAAGGTTTGGTTGTTTGTGTGATGTTCAAGTACCAATATTAGTTTTGTTCAAATTTTGGCCTTTACTGTTTCATTTCATTTCATTTCTGGAAGTTGTTCCATATGCATCTAATCATCCCATTTATTTTAATAAAAAATAATCAAATCCATGCTTTTATGCTTTAAGTATTTAGACGAGAATTGTCATACGTGGATCCCATTTCGGTGGAGTTTTCTGCTTACTTGTTCAAATTAGTATATAATAAATTTAAAATATCGAGTGTTAATGCTATTTTGTGGTTGTTGGTCTATATTTATTCCCAAGATTTGGGACCATTCCCTTAGTTACTTAACTCTCTGCCTAGTCATTTTTCTTTACCCATAAGATTTTAGGATCATTTTTATAGATCAGTTCAAACTAAGTTGGTCATAATGGAACTAATCACCTTTTTTTTTATGCATGAATCCTCCGTTACTTGGAGTCCATTGTGGACTATTTCCCTCCTTGCATCTCGAGTTGGGTCGAAGGCCCAATTCCTCTCCTCCCGAGTCAGCCAACAAAGGGAACATATGTCCAAGGCTGAAAAACCAAAATTGCAGGTCCCAAGAGCCAAATACACTGATATATAGTGTGATACAGTCGATATACAGCCGTTGTATACGCTGTATATTGCAACAAAAAATGGGCCAAAAGCCCTCTTTAAATTTCCAGCTTTGTTTTGTATTGTAATTGGGCAAAAAGCCCATTTATTTTTGGTATTAATTTGCTAGTTTTAGGACAGGTGAAATTGGGCCTAAAGCCCAAAAGAAATTCAATTTCTTTATGATAGTCTAGGATAGGTCCAAATGGGCTAAGGGCCCAAAACGAAAATAGGCCCAAATACTGGCCCAGACGGACAGGAAAACCAGATTTGGGCCCAAATCTCTTTCCCTCTTCATTTTGATTATGTTTATTTACTTGTTAATATTTGTTGTTGATCTTTAGGTCGAAAAATTCAAATCCCCGAAAGACGCTCATTTCGTTTTAATAATTTAACTAAATCAATCATCTCTAACGAGGCCTAAAAATTTAATTTTTGCAAAATATTTCACTTAGATAAAATTTTAATATCTCCCCTTTCCCGGTCCTAATTATAACATTTGTTCAATTTAAATTAAGTCAAACGAATTTAGCCAAATGATTAATTGTTGGATAACCGCATTTTAGCGGGCATTTCGGGTGCTTTCAAACCCTTTCCGAAATGCTAACATGAACCCCGAACCCCCTTTAAATATTTTCATTAGATTTTCTGTTTTAATCTTTTGGAAAAAATAGTTTTCTTGATTTTTCTTAAAAAATTAAGTGGCGACTCTTAAAATCAGTCGTTTCTCCTTTTTAAATAAAACAGATACAATTGTAACACCTTAGAACTTATCAGACCAGAACAACAGAAAAATAGGTGAACCACGACAGGGTTCACGGACCGTGAAAGGAACCACGGTCCATCGACCTTTCCCTGGTTCACACCCACCAAGAAATGGTGGACCACAGGATCCTTCACAGGCTGTGGACCACCCCACGAGCCGTGGGGAGGCTCGTGAAAGCCAGGCAGTATCATCAGGGCTAAGGGGTCACGGGACGTGGTCCCAATGACGGGCTGTGGAGGGGTCTTTCATCCAAGACCAGTAGACCCCATCCCCAAATGGAGAACCACTGTGACTTTCACGGTCCGTGGTCCTCTACACGGTCTGCGAAGTGGATTGTAGAGGGGCCTCCCAGAACAGTGCAGTAGACCATGGCCAGAACCACAACCCACTTGAAGGGCCATGGTCCCAACGACGGTTTGCCAGTGGCTCCGTAGAAAGGCCCTGTCAGATTTTAAGTGGGGTCATTTTGGTCTTTTCCCCTATGCGTTGGACCCTTAAACTTCGTAGTTTTGGTCAGTTTGAGCCTAGTAACTTAGTCAGAACTTACCCTAAGCATTTCATTAACCAAATTCATCAAACTTAGAACGAAAAGAAAAGGAAAGAGGCGACCCAAACCCTTCTAAGAACGCAGCTGGTTTTCTTCAGTTCTATCCATGAAATCGAAAGATTTCACTAGGTATGTGGGATTTCACTAGTGGGTTCTTTTCATCCACTAGGTCCCTAGAATTCAGTCAGATTCTTGATTCCCTGCATATTGTTTAGGCGTAGGGTTTCTTGAACTTTGGAGAATTGTTGTGATTTAGCTGTTATAGTGTTCTTACTCAGATTATCATGTTTTCGTAACATTGTTGCTGTAACACCCCAGAATTTTTTTCAAACTGAGTTCTTGAAATTTAAGGATTAAAGTTTTTGATGAGTTCTTGATAAGTGTTCTTGAAGCTTTCTTATCGATTAAGTTTTGATATAAGATTCTACTTGGGTCAACTTCGAACGACCATATCTCTTAGAATATAAAGATTTACGTGAGCCATAAGTTATCCAATTAAAGGTACTTGAATCTACTTTCCAACGTCGTCAATTTCGCGTCAATCCAATTTCTGAGTAAAAAGTTATGACTATTTTAGTAACCTATATAGTGCTGTTACGAATTAGCCGACGGGAAAACATTAAAAAGAATCGTTTTTGTCTTTTTACCTCCACGAAAACCCTAAACGAGTTTCTTGACTAATAAAAGGCTCAAAACAAACAGATTTTCATATTTTAATCCATCATTCTCTTCTATCTCAAACCCTAAGACAAAACACTAAGGAAAAATCAAATTAGAAGATCCCATTCAAGATTCTTTCAATCTTTTTCAAGATTCTTCTTCAAGGTAAGTCTTTCTCCAAGAATTCCATTTTTTTCAACTCAAATTCCTATATACAATTATGAATCACTAATGAAAATCATAATTCTTGGCCATAGAGATTTCAATAAACTAATTCAAGAATCTAAAGAAACGTTTTATTGATCGTTTACCTTCAAGCTAGGGTTTCAAGGTTTATAATCAAGTTCTTCATCAAGATTCTTCAAGAACCTTGTTATTCCAGGTATGTAAGGTTATCATAGTGTTGGAATAGTTTGTCCTCACGCCCTACATCTACTTTCAAATCAGTAAAAGAGAAATCTAGGATTTTAACCCTAGATTTGATTATTGTTGAGATAAGTTGATTTTGAGTTCCTAAGTTCATGTTTCTTTTAAAAGTTCGATTCCTAATTATCGAATTGCTATATTGTTATTGAGATCCTTCATATCACGAATCATAACTCTTGAATTCATAATTCACATTCAAGAGAGAGTTAAGAGTAGAGTTCAAGGAAGCCTTTGAGTTCAATTGTGAATCCTTTGAGATCCATCATCGATTTGAGTTAAGTTTTGAGTTATTAAGTATGAGAATGAGAAAAGTCGTATACATGAGTTCCTTATTGCTATTTTGACCCTTGAGTCGAGTCATTCATGCCGATAAATTCCGCATGAACTCCATAAATTTAATATCTTTGAGAGGAGTAGTATCTTCAAGTTCTAAGTCTTGAGTATTGAGTTTCAAATCCCTTTGAGATTATATTCCTAATCATGGGACTATTATATGTTACCCATGAAGTCTTTGAGTTGAATTGTTCATTCCCATAATTTTGCATGAACCCTATGAATCGAGCAGTCTAGAGATGAGTAGTATCATTGAGTCTTGAGTTCTGAGTACTAAGGTACTTTATTTCTATTAAGATCCCTGAGTTGAGTCGTTGATGTTCATAATTCCCATGAATCCTATGATTTGAGTTATAAGTTTTAAAAAGCTTTTTTAAAGCCAACACTTGAGTTCTTAAACAGAGTTTTGAGAAAGTAAAGATGAGTTTTGAGAAAAGAGTTTTCTAAAGCATGATTAGTATGACAATCTGGTATGTCATCAATGTATAAGCAGCATGGTATTTAGATATACAATCAATGTTTATGCAGTATGACTTCCCGAGTCAACAATGACCATATCATAATATGATTTTGAAATGTTTTTGAGAAAGAGCATAGTTGAGTTCATTTACTTTAAAATGATATATGAGAACAAAGTATTCCCAAGAGTAAATGTTTTCACCTTTAAGATGAGAGGAAACTGAGATTTCCAAAAGAGCTTTGAGCAGTTTGAGTACCATTTCTTTTAAGAGAAAGATTTTTGAGTAATAATCTCAAACCACAATAAGAGTTATGTTTTTAAACATATGAGCTAGTATATTTTGGGAGTAGTATTGAGCATCGATATGGGGGAGAGTTCAGATAACTCATAGCCCCCATACACCATGTGGCCAACGTGGGTAGAAAGGGTCATACTTTTTAGATGATTCCTTAATGCATTGTAGCATAGACTAGTGGATCCACTTAGTGAGTATGTCTTATACCCTGGCAAAGTATAGGATAATTCTGGCAGCGTGGGTGAGACGTTGTATCATCACATAACTCATAATGATGATTGTCAGTTAAAGAAATTCCCACAGAGATATTTGTATTTTTATATACATAGAGTTTACTTGTATTTTCATATACAAACAGATTTTATATTGTATCCTTGCATATAAACTGAGTATATTGTATTCTTTAATACGTTGAGTTACTTTCTACTATTTTAAAAGCTTTCCATATATTGTATCTTTTATTGTTGCTTTATATTGAGTTGGGTATCCAGAGTTGAGTATCCAGAGTTTAAGTACCAAGAGTCGAGTGTCTTATTATTGAGTTGAGTCTTACTTCACTGAGTTGAATATCTTATTATTGAGTTGAGCCTTATTTCCCTGAGTTGAATATATTACTATTGAGTTCAGCCTTATTTCACTGAGTTGAATATTTTATCTTTGAGTTGAGTATCTTATTCTTGAGTAGAGTTGAGTTGAGTGAGTTCAGAAGAGGTAAGTATGTTTCCTTTTTATCAAGTTCAAGCCTATGTTTATGCTTTAGAATTCCCCTTACATACTCGTACATTCCATGTACTGAGCTATTTAGCTTGCATCATTTCATGATGCAGATACAGGTATTCAGGGTCATTAACAGACGCTTTGTTGATACCACATGCAGTTCGAGTTAGATATGGTGAGCCTCCTTGCTTTCGGAGGGTTCCACTTGTACTTTAAGTTATATCAGTTGTTAGGATGTCGTGGGTCTTGTACCAAATTCCATCTTTGTCGATTAGAGGCTTCATAGATAGACAATAGAGTTTCAGAAGTCGGTTTCATTTATCTTGTTAAATGTTTTAAAGACTTGAGTTGCCTAGTTTTGGCTAGTTGAATATACAATTATATTTAGAGTTAATTATTTGAGTTTCAATGAATTTTATTCTGTTTTAAGCTTTGTATGCTTGAGTTAGTCTTCCGCTTGTAGTCAGCCAGGATGAGGGTTCGCTTGGGGACCAACAACGGTTCTCGAGTGCTAGCCACGTCCAGTGTGTAGGCTCGGGTCGTGACAAATTTGGTATCAGAGCACAGAGTTAAAGTGTCCTAGTGTGTCTATGAAGCTGTGTCAGTAGGGTATTATTTATGGTTGTGAGGTCCCCACTTCTATAAACGAGGGACTGCAGACATTTAAGAAAAGTTTCCCTTATTTCATACTCTTAATCATGCAATAGAGCTAAGTCATAGAGATTTACTCATACTCGTTCGTTTCTCATATTCATTCGACTACTCCTCATACTAGAGGTGGTTGAACAGAAAAGTCATTCCTTTGTCGATGAGTTGTTCGTAGAAAAAAACTTGAGGAAGTCATGAGATTCTAGAAGGGCTTGAAAGAAGTCCATAAGTTAGTAAGTGTTCAGTTTCAGAGAAATGCACCCATAATTATATGAATCACGTGTTTGAGCTAAAAGCGAGTTGTACTCTTTTCCTTAAGCCTTGCTTCAGTTGAGATCCTTTTTAAGAAGTATGTTTAGAGCTTGGGTAAGATTTTCACCCGAAAAGGTAGCTTGAGTTACGAGATCATGAGAAGTAGTAGTGAAAGAGCACAGAGTTAGAGGAAAGTATGTAGATGTTTAGTAATCCTAGAAAAGGAGATAGTAATGAGGTAAGCTAATAGGCATGCACTCGGTAAGTTACTAATGAAGAGTTTTACCTTATGGGTAGACTAAAAAGTGATGAGTTGTGAAGATTCCATCATAGGAGGTAGAGTGTGTTGTAGCTAGAAAGGAGTTGGTGATGAAGTGTCATTGTGTAGGAAATTACCAGGTGTAAGTATTGAATAGAAGAGCATGAGTATTCATGAGGTGATTGATCTAGCTAGGCTTATAATATGTTTGGGGTGTTCATGATGTTCGAAAGGTTATAGAACTGATTAAGTAATGAGGTATAGTATAGTAGGTGAGCAATAGTATTGATATTTGGGTTTAGTAATGAACATTAAGCTCGAATTTGAGATGAGTGTCATGATCAAAAGAATGGCAACATGAGGGTGATGACGTTAGTCTTAAGATTTGATCTAGAAGACTTGACATAAAGTAGGTGAGGAATTGAGGTGATAAGCTGCAACAAATATGAATGGTACTAGTGAGAGACCCTAACATTTAGATAAGGGCAGTGAGGTGTGGCTAAGTGACAAGAGTAATAAGAGCATTAAGAGGAGTACAGAGAGGGTATGTAATCAGAAGAGGTTAAGAGAAACACCTTAGAAAGAGGTCTTAGTACCTGCCTATTCAGAGTCAGGTAGTCATGAGATAAACTTCTCCTGAGTGTTAGAGTAAAAGGAGATGTAGACCAGTTTAGAGCTGAAGGAATAGGTCCATAGCTTTCAAGTGTCTGTTGACACCCAATTTTGGACCTCTACATTGTGTATTAATTATCGAGCTTCTTCAATTTCAAACGATTTAAAATACTTAGTTTTATAAAATTTCAAAATAAATAAATATAGTTTTGAAGCTATTTTAAATAGTTGTATCATTTTTATATTTTTTAAATAATTTATGTGTTTTATATAATTACGTACATAATTAGTACATTTTTAAATATTCGAAAATTATCCCAAAAAGATTTTTTATTTTTTAGTTGAATATTTTATTAAATTAGTTTACTTTAAGTTGGCATATATTTTTTAGTTAATAGTTTATAATTAAGTTAATTATTTTATTTCGTTAAGATTAAGAAGCTCGTTAATTAATTAATATTAATTCATCTTATCCAAACTTTAAACTGAATTTGCAAATCAACTAAATTTGGTTAACTTCTTAAATTCAATTTTGCAATCTTTTCACTCCCTTTCTTAACTCATTATCAGCAACCCATTACAATTCTATCAGCAGCCCATCATTACAAGCAACAATTCCAAAGACCCAAAGGTGGGCCGACTTTTTCCAGCCCATTTCCTTTTTTTTAGCAGTCCCCTTTTGTTTTCCAATTCGCCGAACCCATTTTTTCCCCATACATTACAACATTCCCAGGCCAACAACGATACGGCCAAACCCGACCGACCCCTACGCATGCTTCTTCTTCACGCGAAAATCCCAGCAAACCCGGAAAATCCCACCAAATCTCAGAGAGCCCTGACAACGTCAACATCAATGCAGCTTCAAACGGCGTGAACAGTACCCCGCGCTGGCTGCCTATTTTCTTTTCGTTGAATCGATTTCTTCCTATTTTCTTTTAGTTTTATTGTTGATCTCATCTGGTAAACTATGAGAGTTGCGGTTCAATTGTGAAGTCCAAAATCATCTTCTATAGATGATTTTGATTTCCATAATCTGATAAATAGATTGTTTTTACTCTCGTTACTTGCAAACTAAGTGTTGTGACTCATCTATTGGTAGTTGTATCTTCTAACTTAGTCATTATGTATTTTTGTCTATTGTTTCTAATTGCAATCTGATCCTTTGAGTTTTCAAGTTTTAAATGTTTAGTTTTGGTTAAAAGATAGCTTGTTTAGTTCTTGGTCGGACTGAAGGTTAGCCGTGGTAAATCTTAATATTTAAAATCAGTAGCATCATTTAGTGGGTTCATGTGGCCTGATTTTATTTCTTTGAAGTTTCTTTCCAAGTTCCTTGGGTATATGTGTATCCTTAAATTAGTTTGATGTGTTGTACTATGCTTTTATCCTTAGAAAAGGCCCCTGGTGATAAGCTTAAATGTAATCCTCTCTAGTGTATTTGTTATTGTTCAAATAACCAATTAATATATGCTTGTTTCTTTTGCCAAGTGGGGGCCGTTTATGTTTCTTTAGTTATTAGGAAAGAATGGACCCTCATCCTTTATTTCATTGTAGAAAACACACTTGTCATCTAGTGCTGCTGGTTACCATGTCTAGGGGGCTTGTTTATTTTATTTCTTTTGGCCTAGTTTGTGGTTTTTGTCCAACGCGTTGTAGCAATATTGGTTCATTGATACGAATTTACATTTTTGTTAGAGTGATTGTATTGGTGTAGCTTCAAGTTTATTTATTATGTTGAGATTGAGATACTTCACTTGATATTGTTTGAAATAATTGAGTTATGTGGTAATGAAGTTGATGTCAATAGTGGTCTGTTGCCACTCTCCTTGTATTTTTCAATTGAATTATTATGATCCTTACTTATGTGTCTATCTTTCTGTTGCATGTGAATATGCTTTGAGTCCATGATGGACTCTCCTTCTCCTTGCATTTCGGATGGACCTTAAAGGCCCCCAAATATTTGTTTTCCTCTCGAGTCGGCCCCATAGCAAATTGCGAAGTTGATGAACAGGTCTCGGAAGTTAAAAAATGGACTGTATACACTAGTATACATATCTCGTATACATGGGCCAAAGCCCAAATCAGCAACGAGTTTGGCCCAAAAAAGGTTAATCGTGATTATTTATTGTTAGTTTTTTTTTATTAACTCTAACTTTAAACAACCTAGTTGAATTCCCCAAAAGATGAACTATATTTTTTATGTTAGTTTATTTTAATATAATTCATTTTTAATCAACTCTTGTATTTTTATTTTTTATCTTTAGTCAAAGCTTTTTTATTTATTTAAAATAGTTTTTCATGCTTTAATTAATCAAATTGGTTCAAATTATTATTTAGATGATTAAAAAAAATATTCTAATTAATCTAGTTTTGGTAAAATTCTATTTACTTGCAATTTGATTCAAATATTTCAATTAATATCCTCTTTTCTTAAAAAAATAATTATTTTTTTTGTTTAACTATTTTCTCAAGTTAATTTTTTTCTAAAAAAATAGTCAAAATGTATTTAATCTAAGTCGTAGGATAACCGTGTGTTAGCGGGTGCTTCAAATGCCTTAAAAACCTTCTTGAAGTGTAAAGAAGAACCTCTTACCCATTTTCTCTAAATTTATTAAGACTTAATCTGTTAGAGTCTTTTTAAATTAAGTTTTCTTAATTTCTTTACAAAATTAAGTGGCGACTCTTTCTAAGTATTTTTCTCAAATTGTTTTATACTTTGAACATTTCAAAAAGTGATTTTGCTAAAGATGTTAAAATTATGGCATAACAGTGTCAGCTTAGACCTAAGGGGGAGATGATAAGATGACAAATCAAGTCAAGTGTTTGAGAGTAAGATAGTAATGAGTTCCAAAAAGTTTGGGGGATATCTTTTTAGAGGTCCTTTTAGTAATGGAGTGATGTTAGAAAGAGGAGGTTGATGTTCTTATCGTGATAGTGATGGTGTGATAATTCCATCTAAGCTTGTAAATAAGGAGAATGAGGTTTTACTATGAGAAATAGTTAAATGAGAGCCCTTAGTTGATTCCGAAGGAGTTAGTTAGTAAGAGTCCATGGAGTTGTTAGAGTACGAAGCTTGAATGTGGTGTTGTTAACCATTAGGTGGTTCTTAATATGAGCCCAATGTGGTGGTAAAGAGTAATAGTCTTGGGATGAGATTCCCTAAAGAGAGGTATAGAACCCGAACCTAAGGATTTGGGTTAAGCTTGAATATAGTAAGAGCATACCATTAGACTCAGACCTTAGTAAGAGTAACCCCATTCCATACCTAGACTGAGACTCGAAACATCCTTCGTTGTGAGTAGGATTTTACTAAGGAATTTAAAATTTCTTGAGTGTTAAGGTCACTAGATGTAGCACCTTGAGTTCCAAAAAGAACTAAATTAGAAATAGCAAAATCTGAAATTTGGCAAGTTAAGCTAAGTATGAGTTTTAGGTCAACTTCAAACGACCATAACTCCTAGCATATGATAAGTTAGGTGTGCTACAAGATACCGTAGGAAATTTCTTTGAATTATTATTCCAACGCCACAGAGTTTTCTCACTTTCGAGGTTAGATAAGTGTGATATGTCCTTTTGAAGTCAGGCTGCCCAATTAAGAAAAGTTACTCGAAAATATGAGGGGTATTTTGGTCTTTTCCTTACCCAATCAGATTTAAGCATTTTTAGTAAGGTTTTAGGAGTCTAAGCTGATTAGAATTAGTTTCATTCATCCCCAAAACCATTTAGGATTTTAGAGAGAAGATTCAAGAGGAGAAAAAGTTCAAAGTTTCAAGCGTTCGTTCAAGAAATTCAAGATTTCGCCAAGAACCTAGTTCCTTGAGGTATGTAAGCTTCCATAGTGTTGGGTTCGTTCACCCACACGCTAATCATGATTTATTCAGCATAATTTCATTCTTGAAATTTAAGGATTTAAGTTTTTTGACGAGTTCTTGATAAGTGTTCTCGAAGTTTCCTTATCGATTAAGTTTTGATGTAAGATTCTACTTGGGTCAACTTCGAACGACCATATCTCTTAGAATATCAAGAGTTACGTGACCCATAGCCTATCCAATTAAAGGTATTTGAATCTACTTTCCAACGCCGCCAATTTCGCGTCAATCCAATTTCTGAGTAAAAAGTTATGACTATTTTAATAACCTGTACAGTGCTGTTACGAATTAGCCGACGGGAAAGCATTAAAAAGAGTCGTTTTTGTCTTTTTACCTCGAAGAAAATCCTAAATGAATTTCTTGACTAATAAAAGACTCAAAACAATCAGATTTTCATCTTTTAATCCATCATTCTCTTCTATCTCAAACCCTAAGACAAAACCCTAAGGAAAAATCAAAGTAGAAAATCCCATTCAAGATTCTTTCAATCTTTTTCAAGAATCTTCTTCAAGGTAAGTCTTTCTCCAAGAATTCCATTTTTTTCAACTCAAATTCCTATATACAATTATGAATCACCAATGAAAATCATAATTCTTGGCCATAGAGATTTCTAGACACTAATTCAAGAATCTAAAGAAATGTTTCCTTGATCGTTTACCTTCAAGCTAGGGTTTCAAGGTTTCTAATCAAGTTCTTCTTCAATATTCTTCAAGAACCTTGTTCTTCTAGGTATGTAAGGTTATCATAGTGTTGGAATAGTTTGTCCTCACGCCCTACATCTACTTTCAAATCAGTAAAAGAGAAATCTAGGATTCTACCCCTAGATTTGAGTATTTTTGAGATAAGATTTTGAGTTCCTGAGTTCATGTTTCTTTTAAAAGTTCTATTCCTAATTATCGAATTGCTATATTGTTATTGAGATCCTTCATATCATGAATCATAACTCTTGAATTCATAATTCACATTCAAGAGAGAGTTAAGAGTAGAGTTCAAGGAAGCCTTTGAGTTCAATTGTGAATCCTTTGCCATCATCGATTTGAGTTAAGTTTTGAGTAAGTAAGTATGAGAATGAGAAGAGTCGTATACATGAGTTCCTTATTGATATTTTGACCCTGAGTCGAGTCGTTCATGCCCATAAATTCCGCATGAACTCCATAAGTTAAGTATCTTTGAGAGGAGTAGTATCTTCAAGTTCTAAGTCTTGAGTATTGAGTTTCAAATCCCTTTGAGATTATATTCCTAATCATGGGACTATTATATATTACCCATGATGTCCTTGAGTTGAGTTGTTCATGCCCATAATTTTGCATGAACCCTATGAGTCGAGCAGTCTAGAGATAAGTAGTATCATTGAGTCTTGAGTTCTGAGTACTAAGGTACTTTATTTCTATTAAGATCCCTGAGTTGAGTCGTTGATGTTCATAATTTCACATGAACCCTATGATTTGAGTTATAAATTTTAAAAAGCTTTTTTTAAAGCCAACTCTTGAGTTCTTAAACTGAGTTTTGAGAAAGTAAAGATGAGTTTTGAGAAAAGAGTTTTCTAAAGCATGATTAGTATGACAATCGAGTATGTCATCAATGTATAAGCAGCATGGTATCTAGATATACCATCAATGTTTATGCAGTATGAGTTCCTGAGTCATCAATGATCATATTATAATATGATTTTGAAATGTTTTTGAGAAAGAGTAGAGCTGAGTTCATTTTCTTTAAAATGATATATGAGAACTAAGTATTTCCAAGAGTAAATGTTTTCACATTTTAGATGAGAGGAAACTGAGATTTCTAAAAGAGTTTTGAGCTGTTTGAGTACCATCTCTTTTAAGAGAAAGATTTTTTAGTAATAATCTCAAACCACAATAAAAGTTATGTTTTTAAACATATGAGCTAGTATATTTTGGGAGTAGTATTGAGCACTGATATGGGGGAGAGTTCAGATAACTCACAGCCCTCATAAACCATGTGGCCAACGTGGGTAGAAAGGGTCATACTTTTTAGATGATTCCTTAATGCTTTTTAGCATAGACTAGTGGATCCACTTAGTGAGTAGGTCTTATACCCTAGCAAATTATAGGATAGTTCTGGCAGCGTGGGTGAGACGTTGTATCATCACATAGCTCATAGTGATGGTTGTCGGTTAGAGAAACTCCCATAGAGATATTTGTATTTTTTATATACACAGATTTTACTTGTATTTTCATAAACAAATAGAGTTTATATTGTATCCTTTCATACAAACTGAGTATATTGTATTCTTAAATACAATGAGTTGCTTTCTACTGTTTTAAAAGCTTTCGATATATTGCATCTCTTATTGTTGCTTTATATTGATTTGGGTATCCAGAGTTTGAGTAGCAAGAATCGAGTGTCTTATTATTGAGTTGAGCTTTATTTCACTGAGTTGAATATCTTATTATTGAGTTGAGCCTTATTTCACTGAGTTGAATATTTTATCTTTGGGTTGAGTATCTTATTCTTGAGTTGAGTTGAGTGAGTTCAGAAGAGGTAAGTATGTTTCCTTCTTATCAAGTTCAAGCCTATATTTATGCTTTAGAATTCCCCTTATATGCTCGTACATTCCACGTACTGAGCCATTTAGCCTACATTATTTCATGATGCAAATACAGGTATTCAGGGTCATCAACATGCGTTTCTTTGATACCACATGCAGTTCGAGTTATCTATGGTGAGTCTCCTTACTTTCGTAGGGTTCCACTTGTACTTTCAGTTATATTAGTTGTTAGGATGTCATGGGTCTTGTACCGAATTCCATCTTTGTCAGTTAGAGACTTCATAGATAGACAATAGAGTTTCAGAAGTGTGTTTTATTTATCTTGTTAAATGTTTTGAAGACTTGAGTTGCCTAGTTTTGGCTAGTTGAATATACGATTATATTTAGAGTTAATTATTTGAGTTTCAATGAATTTTATTCTGTTTTAAGCTTTGTATGGTTGAGTTAGTCTTCCGCTTGTAGTCGGTCAGGATGAGGGTTCACTTGGGGACCAACAATGGTTCTTGAGTGCAAGCCACGTCCAGGGTGTAGCTCGGGTCGTGACAGTTGCTTAGTTCCTTGCATGAAACTCAAAACCCTAGTTGTGTAGATTCGTTAGTTAATGAATTACATTGGCTAGGTCAGATAAACAAATATACATGCCTCAGAGTTTGAATGTTCCATTATCAGTACTTAAATATTGCATTCTCAGTTAGCATGTCAGAATATTGATCTATCCTGTATATTTCAGTTATGTTATATTGTACACATTTCTAGTTGGGAGTAGGCTTAACACTGAGTTGAACTAGGGTTCAGCGTACCCTCATAGTCTCAGAACTACATGCCCGAGTAGGATTTTAAGTCCCCTCTGTTGCGCATCAGATTTAGTGATCACGCGAGTCATGTCTTTATACCCATGGCAAGGTATATTGGGTCCTCTCGATGGGGCGTATACATCGGACTCCACGTTTAGCTCACGTGGTTTATGTCGGTTAATAGTAACTCCCATAGTCAGACTCTTAGTGCATTTGGCCAGTTTTCAGCAGTTATATCAGTATACAGTTCAACATGTCATCTTCATGATTAGTACTTGGTCATTTCATTCAATTTAGCTTTTCCAGTTATGTTTCAGTGTTTATATTCTTGCTCAGTTTACGTCACTGCTCAGTTATGCTTTGTTCAACTTATATGTATTTGTTCAGCTTAAAATTTATATCCTGCATGCTCAGTACATTCCAAGTACTGACGCATATTCTGCGTTACATCATTTCATGATGTAGGTTCAGGTACTCAGCATCCAGATCACGCATAGATCAATTTTTGGTCCGCATTCAGCAGCCTCAGTGGTGAGTCCTCATATTTCAAGGACAATAAACATGCTTTCATTTTAGTCTTTACTTTTAATTTTCAGTTTTGTTAGAGTTAGTTGGGACATGTCCCGGTAACTCAACTCAGTTAGAGGCTTTTCAGACAGAGTAGTAGATGCAGCTTGAGTTGTTAAGTGGTTGTCAAATATCACTAAACTCTTAGTATGTGTTACATATTCAGACTAGTTGGGTTTTTCCCCATTTTCAGATATCCATTATTTTTAGCTTCCGCTTAGTACATGTTTTACTCAGTTATTTCTAGTATGCTTGATATATGCCAGACTCGGGGTTAGCTTGGGGTCCCTCGTGATCCTATGTTCTGTGTTACGTCAAGCTAAGGGGGTAGCCTCGGGGAGTGACAAACTACTTAGCGAAAGACTGAATCGAACATTTAAAAGCTTAAAATTGAAGTAAATCATTAAAATTGTAAAATGTTCAACTCATACTGTCTGAAAAATACTCAATGCAATAACAATAGTTTGCAAAACATCTTAAAGGAAAAGAAGGTACTGAGAGACTCCTCAACTCTATCTATCTATGAATCCTCTGTAGTTCAACAAGGATTTCGGGACAAGACCCACGACACCCTAACTGGAGTCCTCCAGAATGCAAGAAGGTTCACTAAAATCTAACTGGAAAGCAAAGTGATCTCAACGAAGCGTCTATTGATGATCCTGAACACCTGTATTTGCATTATAAAAAAAATGCAGGTTGAATGACATTAGTATATTGAATGTACGAACATATAATAAAGTTGAATGAATAAATAACTGAACTGATAAGGCTGAAGAACTACTCACCTCAACTCAAAGCATAAGTAAAAGATATAATATTTAAAGCTTTACAAGTAAAAGAGGCTAACTCACGGATGTATAAGAAAATACAATAAAATACTCGTTAAACTATTAGGGAGATTCTCTAGCTGACAACCATCACTATGAGCAACGCGATGATACAATGTCTAGCCCACGTTGTCAGTGTCGGGATATAGGACACATCAACTAAGTGGATACACTAAAGCTCTGCTCGAAAGCAATAAGCAGTCGTCTAAAAAGTATGATCCATTACTAACGTTGGCTACATAGTTTATGAGAATTTTGAGTTGTCTGTACTGATCCACATATCGTTGTTCAATACTATTCTCAATAAATATACATACTCATGCTCAAATGTATAAAACATAATATTTCTCAATTTGAGGTAATTACTCAAAATATCCTCTTAAAAGAGGTAACTGCTCTCAAGTATCTCTGAAAATTCTTTATGAAAAACAAAGTTCTCTTTATCAACTAGTTCCCTTAAACTCTACTAAGATTCTAATCATAAAAATTATCAGATAGACAATTAAGAATATAATACCGACACTTATAGGAATCACCATCGTACTTTTCCACTTTCTCTAGATGAGAAATAGTTTCATCATCATTCATAGAGGTGATGTCTACTTTATTAGGATTCTTCTCAGTTAACACATAAGAAACATTGAGAAGACTTAAGTAGAAAAGTACTTTACCCTTCCACCTCTTAAAATGGTTACCATTGAACCGAAATGGCTTGTTAAGGTCTCCCATCTTGACATCCCCATTTTTTTCAATTGTAGCCATAGTGAATCTCCTTAAAATTGTTAGTGAAAAATTACAAAATAATAAAATTGAAAGATTACAATTGAAAAATAAAATGAAGAAACAAAACACTCTTCAGGCTGAGGCGCGGATATTTCGCTCTCTTTAAGGAGATTCAAGCCCACTGCAACAAATGTTTTTCACCGGTCCAACAGTAATCCTCTTTGACTTGTCCCCTCCAGGATACAACAACCTTCACAAAGTATAACTCAACAACTCTGGACAAGAGTTGAGTCCAAAGCTCCACAAAAAAGAACACCTCCCTTCAACTAATAAGAACTCTCTTTTTGACTAACTTTTATGCACTCTATATTTTCTTGTGTGTTGTGTGTCACAAACCAAATGAAGACCACCACTATTTATAGTTGAGAGAGTCTTCCTAGCAATGAATAGGAAGATAATGAGATAATAAATAGTGAAGATAATGGCCTTAGGAATTACATAGGTTACAAGGTATTATAATAGAGGAGCTATGAGTGACAATCAAGTAGGCACTAATGCCATATTACACTAACTCCTAATGGTGTAATGCTCCAAATAAATGTCCAACGGTTAAGACAAAAGAATTATCCACCAACGGAGACAATTTCACAGCAAATGCCACACTTTAACTCCAAACATTTCAAGCAAATTAATATAAAAAAATATTAATATTAAAATGCTGACCAACATATTTAAAATTAAAAAAAGAAAAGTAAAAATTGCAAACACAAAAAAAAAAGAAAAAAAAACTGAAAAAAAAACTAAATCTCTAATTTTTACTATTACTTTAACTTTTTACCATTTTTAAGAATTCAAATTTTAATAGTAGTTAACTACGTTATACTCTGCCTAAATACAATATAGTAAAGATCATTTCAAAAACAAACTACCATATTCATATATATAATCATTTAAAAATCTTTTAAATTAGTATCTAAATTTATCATGCAATAAGAAAAAAATTGAGTAACCAACTAAATAATCTCATATTTCTTTTATTACAGTTTTTAAATTTGAATCTATCTATATATAATAGAAAAAGTAAAAAGTGTTCCGTGTCAGCACCACAAAAATTCAACAATTCTAAAATTCAAAAAATAATTTTAACTTTTTAAAAATCTGTATCTAAAATTTACCAAAAAAAATAATTACATTAAAATATTTTATGTTTCAAAATTAAAAATTTACAATTTCTAAAATCAATTAAAGATGTATTTAAATTTTAAATTAAAGTGAAAACAAAATACTGAATCGCCACTTGGTATTAGTTACCTTTTTAAAATTAAATTTTGCAGTTATTTTTTAAGATAAGAACAGATTTCAATAGTTGCCAAGTGACTAATTAATAAGATGCCACCTATGTATTATTTGAAATTTCAAAAAGTGCAGTTATCCGCAATATTTAAATTTACATATTTGCAGTAAATTTACAACATTAAATATACAAATTAAAAAAAAAAATATTAAAGCTCTACCGATATTGATTAATTGTCATAAATAAATATATATATATATATATATATATATATATATATATATATATATTTAACGGTCATTAATTAATTGTCGGATCATTATTGGTATAATGTACTTGATGGTATATTAATTTTCTAAGGCTTTATTTCTTTGGTATTTTTTAACCATCTGATGTCGGATCTTAGGCTATTTCTAACCATCCGATGTCCAGACCACACTCGTTTAATTAGGTTCTAATTAATTTGAATTCAAGTCATACACTTGTCAATAGAGCCTGATTAGCCTATACGTGTCGGTACGTACACTACAACAAATTCGATTATCAGGGACAAATAATTTCGTCATTTATAAATCATATTTCGTCACTAAAATTCTTGTGAGACGAAAAATAATTCGTCACTCAGTCGTCACTAAATGTGTGTCTCTAAAAGTATACAAAGACGATTTAGTGCTTCGTCGCTAAAAGTATTATATTAACTACAAAAAGAAAAATCGTCCCCAAATGCTTAAACATTTGTGACAAATTCATTTGTCGTAAAAAGTATATTTTTTTTTAGATAATAGTATGTTTTGTCACTAAAATGTTCTTACTATCGACAAAATTATATCGTCGCTAATGACTATATTTTATATACCAAAAATTATTTTGTTATTAAATGTATTAATTAGGGACAATTTTATTATTATAAAAAAGATTAATTTTCCTGCACCCACCCCCCCATCTCAAATTTATTTTAAACTCCTCCCTAGGAGCTCCCACATCATCATGCTTTCTTGGGGATTCGAACTCACAACCTTAAGGTTGGAAGTGAGGAGTGCTTACCATCATATCAACTCTCTCTTGTCTCTCATTTTTAATTTATTTTCTACTTCATTCACTTCTTTCAAATTTAACTTTGGTAGATATAATATATTATATGATTATTTATACACATACACAAGTTGCATGAAATTTGTCACCCACAATTCATTCAAATGTAGATTATATTTTAATTTAACTGTATATTTTTTAACATATCTTTAAATATATTCAATACGATTCTGTTATTTTTATAAATTTTAAAAATTATATAGTACAATTATAAATTTAAATAAAATTAAACTTTCGATTTTATTTAAAAAATTGAATAATCGGTTCAATTCGATCAGTAAATCAATTGTTTTGTAAAAAAAAAAACATCGATACCCATAACTATATATAGTACTTCATCATAATATATTTGAAATCCTAGGTTGTTCGTTTCTTTCATTTGTGCTTTCATTTTTTTTAGTTTATTTCAATTTTCACACTGATGGAAAAGTTAATAGAAATTCATGAAATATTTCGCACCTTTGCAAAGTCTAAGTTTGTAAGTCGATGTTATCTTTGTATAGTTGATCTACATGCATTTGTGGAATTACTATTAAATAACTACATATTTTTAGACATAAGCAAATAGATCGACTTAGTCTATGCAGTTTACCAATCACAAATCAATAGACACGCACAAAAATTAGCACCAAGACTTGAGAAATTATTTTTTCTATCGTCTTTATCGATGAAAGTGTATCAAATAAAAACAAAAGTGTTAAACCAACAAATATTAGTGATCTAGTGGCAGAATCGTACCCCACTCACGATACTTATAACCTGGATTGTATTTTTGAAATGATGCATAATTGTGTAATTTAAGAAAATTTATGAATTGAACTTTTTCATTTTTACAAAATGGACCGAATTCGTTGGTTTAATATTTTCCCTCGCCAATTAACGAAAGGACTCTGTCTATTTGTTATGAAGCACTTATATTATTCTTTTTGTAAGTTGTCACTTGTAATTATGAACAATTGTAGCAAAAAAAATTGTATTTAGCTATGAATTTTTTTCGTAGCAAATAGTTGAATTATTCACTACAAATTTTAAGTCGTCGCTATTTAACACCTTACATATTTTGTGGCAATTTTTTTGTTGTCACTGAATCACAGATTGTTTAGAGACAATAAAATTTTTGTCACCAATTATTTAAACTATTAGTGACGAAAATAAATATCATAATTAAAGTTAAATTCTTATAGCTAAAACTTATAATATTTAACTACGAATTCTAATTTGTCGATATTGTAACAACATATTTTTTTAGATGAAATTTTTTTGGGTAAAAAAATCAATAAATTTTAAGACAAAAAATAATTTGTCATGAATTAGATACATTATTAGTGACGAAATAATGTGTCACCGATAACTTTAAATTCGTGACTAACACTACTTAACAAATGGCGCCAATTAATTTTTTGGTGGGAAACTTTAGTAGACGAAACTTTGCTACGGTTTTTTTTGTTTCGTCACTAAAAGTATGTGTCTCATATATTTAAGCACGAAAAGTAAATTTTGTCACTAAAAGAGAACAATTAGTGACGAATTTGATGTCGTAGATAATAATTTCGTAGCTATATATCATATTTGTTGTAGTGGTATATACCTAAAAAATTATTTTAATCATGTAAAAATAATATAATTTTCCGCCAAAGGAAATTCGAATGAACCCATGCATATATAAACATAACTTTATTTTAACCTATTTATATAACATAATTTTTCAATGAAAAACTAACAATAGAGCTGAGTTAGCCTACACATGTTTGTTCTGACCCGACTCAATAGATATCTACTAATAACATTTTCAAATAAAATGAAATGATAAAAATAATAATTCATATATATACATAGCTTTATTTTTACCTATTTATATAACATAAGTTTTCAATGAAAAAATATTAATATTAAATTAATAGTGCCACGTAGGTTGAAAAGGGGTAGAAAATTATTTATAAAATAAGTTCGGGGGGGGGGGGGGAGGGGGTAATAGGACCTTAGTATAGTATAAGTGTGTCTCTGGAATTTCGGGCATAGGTTGGAGGGAGGGGGGTACTTATGCATTTTCCCTAAAATTATTAAATAAGAAGTAGAGATCAAACAAGAAAAAAAATATTAAGGTAACGGCACGATCAGCAACAAATCGATGTTACATAAAATGATATTTTTCGTTGTTACTTAACAACAAATTTGAACAATACGATACAATAAATTTAAGTAACAATCAAAATAAACATTGTATTTAAATTAACGGGAAAATGCATAAGTACCCCCCCAGCCTATACCCGAAATCCCAGAGACACACCTAACCTTTACTAAGGTCCTATTACCCCCCCGAACTTATTTTATATGTAATATTCTACCCCTTTTTGGCCTACGTGGCACTATCTTTGTGGGCCCAGTGCATGTTGACATTTTTTTCAAGATAGTGCCACGTAAGCAGAAAAGGGGTAGAATATTATAGATAAATTAAGTTCGGGGGGTAATAGGACCTTAGTAAAGGTTAGGTGTGTCTCTGGGATTTCGGGCATAGGCTGGGGGGTACTTATGCATTTTCCCTAAATTAACAGTACAATACAGTGCGTAGCAAACCATCCAAACAAGGTGTTAGTCTCTTATAACTTGTCTTGTACAAATTTTAAAATACAAGTGCTAATTTATTTGTCTATATATACTCTCTATCCCCCCCCCCCCTACTTATTCACATTGTGAAGTCTTTAATTCCTTCTTTGTTTCTTTCAAATGGTTAATATTCCCACCATAGATTTTTCTAATCTAGAACTAAAACCAAACACTCCACTATGGGAATCCACAAAAGTTCAAGTTTTTGAAGCTTTAAAAGAATATGGTTGTTTTGAAGCAATATATGATAAAATTCCAAATGAAATTAGAGAAGGTATTTTTGGTATTTCAAAAGAAATATTTGAATTTCCTTTAGAGACCAAAGTGAAAAATTATTCAGAAATACCATTACATGGCTATTTAGGAATGATTCCACACTTGCCATTTTATGAGAGTTTGTGTATTCCTGATTTGCTTAATCCTCAAAATGTTGAAACTTTTGCTAATATCTTTTGGCCTCATGGTAATCCTGATTTCTGGTATGTCTACTTTATTATTTTTTTTAAATAAAATTATTTTGTGCATTGATTAGAGTCGTGGAGTAGCGATAAAGTTATTTTTGTGATGTGATATATTTTTGCAACAATTTGGTAAAAGCTTACTCAAATCCACTTATGGAATTGGATGAAATGTTGAAAAGGATGATTTTGGAGAATTTGGGATTAGAAAATCATATTGATGAATTGTTGGATCCTAATTATATGAGATTTAGATTTACACATTACAAGGGATCATCAATTATTAGTGGAGATCATGAAAATAATATTAAACATGATGGATTGAATGGCCACACAGATGGTAACTTCTTGACATTTATATCACAAAATCGAGTCAATGGTTTGCAAATCAACAAAAATGGAGAGTGGATTGATGTCAATATTTCACCAAATTCTTATGCAGTTTTTTCTGGTGATTCATTCAAAGTAAGTGTTACTTATTTTATTTTTATCTAGTCTTATTACTTTGTTGAAATTAGTGATACTCGAAATCTTCAAAAATATTATTGGATCCTTCAAAAACAAAAAAATAGGTTTTAGAGGATCTGACGTATACCAAAAAGATATAGGTATAATTTCTTCATGCAAAATTGAAAATGAATCTTGATATTTGTTGGAATTAACCTATGTTTCTCGAATATTAAATGGAACTACCTACATATATAATATTTTCATGCAAAACTGAAAAATGAATTTTGATATTTGTTGGAGCCTATGCATTTCGAATCTCTAAAAATGTTGGATCCTTCATATAAATGTGTTTGAGTTTTATGCACTGATGACGTGAATTTATATAGGCATGGACAAATGGTCGATTGCATTCTCACGTCCACAAGGTAAAAATGGATGGAGAAAATGATAGATTTTCCATTCAATTATTTTCATTCTCGAAACCAGGTCACTTTATAAAGGCCCCAAAAGAACTTGTGGATGAAGAACACCCTTTACTCTTCAAGCCATTTGAAATGATTGGATTATCTGAGTATGTTACTTCCCAAGCTGGCTATGCAGCTCCCAGTGATGCTTTCAAGGCTTATTGTGGTCTTTGATATGGTAAACGTGAATTTCTAATGAACATTTTTGTCAGAGTACTGTTAGTATATATGGGATTTCTAACAGAATATTCATCGAAAATGTATGATTCTCCCTGCAGCTTCAGGGAACAACTCCCCTCCAATATGAAACATCATGTGTTTATTGATTGATAAGGACATCACAATAACACATCAAAATTTATGAGGCTATAAACAAATAAGGAAATAATAAATGGAAGGTAAGTACAATAATTATGATTTAATAACATATTGTGTTGTGTTATGTTGTTTTGCTCTGTATTATTTTAATAAATACAATATATGAGTGGTTGAATAGTTTGAAGTTATGTTTGGATGCTTATTGCTTATGATTTCATGATGTATTGTGTTGATGTTATTGAGCATTTTAATATTAGAAATTAAAATATCAAGTGCATGATTATTAGTAGGCATAAATGGGAGAAAATGGTGACATAATTCTTTGTAATCTATTCTTCTATTTTTTCCATTAATCCTCAAATGACTATCCATAGTCTTGACATATATTTGTGAAAGAAACCATACACCTATATAAAATTTGTTTTCTTCCACTTGTTGAGATAGAAGAACAGAGAAAAAAAAAAGAGAGAAGTGGATGAAAAATATTATATTGTACGTGTTTACATTTTGAAGTTAAGTGTAGTGGAAGAGAGACTTGAGAGAAATTTTATATTAAAGGAAGGTGTTCTTTTGGAGGAGCTATGGACTCTCTAACTAATTCGGAGTTGTTTGAGTCACACAGCCATGTTGACTTGTTGTAACCTAGAGGGGATAAGTAAAAAATTATATTACTGGATCAATGTTGATTATTATATAATAGTCGACTTGAATCTTATTAAAGAGCACAAGATATCCGCGCATCAAGCTGAATATTTTCTTATTCACTTTAGTTTCAACTGTAATTTGTGGTACATACACCAATATATTATATTGTATATGTTATGTTGTGTTGTATTGAATTGTAATATAATGTATTATTTTGATGAATACGTCATATAGCTCATTTTAGGTGACACTTTTTCCTTTTCAGTTCGTCCCAAAAGAGAATGTTACTTTACTATTAGAAACTATTTAACTTTAAAATTCTCTTTTACTCTTAATGAAATAGTTCAACTACACAAATATCTAGGAATTATTTTAGACCACAAATTTTAAAAGCTTTTTTCTTAAATATTGTACCAAGTTAAATAATGTCACATAAAATAAAACATAGAGTACAACATTTATAACACATTTAAAGTGAGATTTATCATCTTAAAGTAGTTGTTTTAAATGTCATGTTCAAAACTAACAAACTATAGACTATAGTATTAAGAATTCCACCTTATCTCGTGTACCAAAAACACGTACAACATCACGTGTGTACTTAACAATAAGGGGTCGTTTGGTTTGAATACAAGTTATGCTGGGATTAGTTATGCTGAGATAAGTTATACTGGGATAAGTTATGCTGGGATTAGTTATGCTGAGATTATTTTTTGTTGCTCGTTTGGTTTGTCATATTCAAACTTATATTCATGGCATAATTTCTAAGAATAAGTTGTTTGTTTACAAAAATACCCTTCATCTTATTTAGTTTTTTTTTGTTTTTTACATTTTATTTGTAGGTTTTAGTTATTCATTATTAAAAATAATTTTTTTTTATCTTATTTAGCTTAAATATTTTTGGGTGTGCATTTACATGATTGTGCCATGTGTTTTTAAAATTAAACTTTTATCTTATTTAACTTTAAAATAAAACTTCCATCTTGTTTAGCTTAAAAATAAAATTTCAATCTTCTTTAGCTTAAAAATAAAACTTTCATCTTATTTAATTTAAAAATAAAATATTCATCTTATTTAGCTTAAAAATAAAATTTCCATTTTAATTTTATTAAAAGTAAAAGAAAATTTATTATTAAAGTTATCTACATTTTAATTGATATATAAAATATAATTTTTAAGTGAGTAATAAACTATTTAATTAAAAATATGCAATTTAGTAGTGGAGTGAACATTTTGAGAGAAATCAAAATATAAATAGCATTAAGAATTAAGCAAATAAATTCAACTTATTTTATATTCATAAATAAAAATTATATTTATAAAATGTAATTTTTTAATAAAAAAAATATATTATCATAAGAACAAGGAATAATTAAGGTTGTGAATTTATTATAAATGTTGTTAAAAATTATGTTAATATACATGAATGTAAAGTGGTGTATAAAAATGGGGTTTAAGGAGGGTATTTTTGTTATTTTACCTACCTAATCTCAGGATAAGTTATCATGGAATTACTATCCACTCAGGAAGGGATAACTTATCCCAGGTAATCCCAGGACTAATTGTTAATCCTGGGATAAGTTATTCCACCCTTGACAACCAAACAACAGATTACTGACCACTTAAAAATTATGCCTAAATTAAATCATCTTGTCCATCACACCAAACGACCCTAGGACTTTAAAATTTATGAGGTTATATGTATCATATAAAGTGACCCACAAATCAAGACAGTGGGGTAATTGACAAAAAAGATTCTACCCCTACCAATATGAAAAATAAAAAATAAAAAATAAATTTTTTTATCGATAATCTCTTGAAATTTGTCAATATATATCATTTAGATACTCAAATTATGGTGTGGTCTAGTTAAGAAGTAGTTCAATCAAACACTTTTGAATTAGCAGTGGATTATTTAAAAATCAATTAGTTACGAGCTATTTAACGATTGATTAACAAGTAATTATCGATAAATCTTGTAACTAATTTCATGATTTTTAGTTGTGTCTATTTAATGGACGTTTGAGAACATGCTCACACTTTTTCTCTACAAACTTTGAGCAAAAAGTGTTTAGATTTATCTTATCATGTGTTCTGATGTCAACTTGAACATACCGTAATTATAGTATATTAAATAAAATTCATTGATAAATTAATTGATTATCGATGTATTTCACACCTAGTAGTGGCACAGAAACGGATTGGTTCAAACTTGGGTGGGTTAAAAATGGATTATTATTATTTTTAATAAGTATGCAACGTAAAAAATGAACAAGTAAATAAAGATAGAAGGAGTATAGTTTTTAACAATCTTTCAAGATAATATTTTACTATCCTGCACGAATTAAAAACTAGTGAGGACATTTTTTTTTTCTTCTAAAATTCAAAATCCTATTTACCCACCTGCACGAATTAATCTTGTTAATCCATTTCCCATTATTATATTATAATTACTATTGGAAAAATATAATATATAATAGATGGGGAAAATATAATATCAAAACAATAATACCAGAATTAGAATGAATATTACTACAATAATATTCTTAAGTAATATATATATATATATATATATATATATATATATATATAATACTCGAGTCGTGCTAGGCACTGTCCTAAGAAACTATTTCAACAGTGTGAAATATTTCTCCAAGATTAAATACGCCTTCTCTAAATTAATTAAAAAATACAGAAACTAACAAAATATAAATAATAATAAAAAAACAAGTGGAGAGAAGATATTGAAAGTTGGCAAGGCGGTGGACAGCAGCTACTTGGAGGCAAAGGAAAATATTAACTTGGGGAAAAAGGGAATATCAACTTGGTGCCCAAGTTAATTACGCAAGTGCTGATGCACTTAGTAATCCTTGACATCCAAGTCATTTAATATGACATAAAAGTTGATCTTAATAATGGGTTTAAAGTTATTTTAAAATATCCAACAATTACAACTCTGCACAAATTAATTTTGTTAATCCATTTTCCATTATTTTATATATTCTATATATAATAAGCCACAATGCAACTATCATTCTAACTATCTTGCTAGCTTTCAACCAAAAGCTAACAAGATTTTCACAATGCAACTATCATTCTAACTATCTTGTTAGCTTTCAACCAAAAGCTAACAAGATTTTTAGTTAATGAGCTATTTATTACTCATTCCTTTTGAATTTGTTAATCTAATTTTGATCTGACACATAGTTTACGAAAGTAAATTAGATTTTGAGAAAAAACATTAAGTGATACTTGACGTTGTCCCAGATTTTCAAAAAGACACCTTAACTTTGCGTGCATCCTATTACCCCTCAAAACATTCAAAATCACAATAAATACACATTTTTACACAATATTTCCACTTTGGACAAAAATATCCTTCGAATGTGCAATTTCTTAAAAACAAAAAGTCGGACTCATTATTGATGTATTGAAGGATGCTTTGGTAATTTCCTATGATGAATTCGTTTTGTTTGTTTCTTTTAAATTTATTTTACTATACTAAATAATTGTATAAAATATTATGAATCACGATAATTAATTACTTAAATATTTAAAAGATATAAAAATATATAAAAGATAATTTAAAATTTTAAAAGACTTTAATGCTTTATACTTATTCTATTTTCACTTTGGACAAAAATATCCTTCGAATGTTCATTTCTTAAAAACAAAAAGTCGGACCCATTATTGATGTATTGAAGGATGCTTTGGTAATTTCCTATGATGAATTCGTTTTGTTTGTTTCTTTTAAATTTATTTTACTATACTAAATAATTGTATAAAATATTATGAATCACGATAATTAATTACTTAAATATTTAAAAGATATAAAAATATATAAAAGATCTGATTGACTCTTCAAATTTTATCGGTGACACATAAATTGGGACAAATGAAATAATATATATTATTTGAAAATTTCTTAGAAAGTACTATAAATTACAGTAATTAACAGCTAGAAATATTTCAAAGACAAAAAAATTTGATTGAATCTCAAATTTTTTTTAGTACTACATAAATTGAGAAAGAAGAAATGACCTCTATTATTTGAAAATGGCGTAAAAGTATTACAAATCATACAATAAGAATTAACAATTTAAAATTTTAAAGACTTTAATGCGTTATACTTATTCTATTTCCACTTTGGACAAAAATATCCTCCCAATATGCATATTTTTTTAAACAAAAAGTGGGACCCATTATTGATGTATTCAAGGATGCTTTGGTAATTTTCCTATGATGAATTCGTTTTGTTTGTTGTTTAATTTTTTTTTTAAATAATTGTATAAAATATTATAAATCACAATAATTATTTACTTAAATATTCAAAAGATATAAAAGATCTGATTAACTCTTCAAATTTTATCGGTGACACATAAATTGGACAAATGAAATAATATACATCATTTGAAAATTACTTAAAAAGTACAATAATTTACAATAATTAACAATAGAATATTTTAAAGACAAAAAAAATAATTTGATTGAATCTCAAAATTTTATTAGTACCACATAAATTGAGAAAGAAGAAATAACCTTTATTATTTCAAAATTGCGTAAAAGATATTACAAATCATAAAACAATAATTAGCAATTTTGAATGTTAAAAGACATAAAATTCTTTTACCATAGTTAACAATAATTAAAAATTTAAACTATTTTAAATTAATATTAAAGTTTGATTAACTCTTTAATTTTGTCTTTGTCACATAAATTGAAACAAAAAATGATACATATTGGGCCCGTGCTAGCACGGGCTCCGATGTCTAGTATATATACACACACGTATACCATCTGTTTCCTATTTTAAAATAAACTTTGAATTCCTCCTCCTTTCTTTATTATTCCATTTGTCCAACAAAACTTCTCCGCTTTATAAAATTAATGAATAATTATACACTTAGTTCCTAATTTATCTCTGTTATTAATTATAGTCGTTTGTCTATTACATTTTTCTAGGCATTTTATTTATTATATTCAAACGGTGATATAGTAATATTACCCTTTTATTTATAATTTCTTAAAATGTGTGCAGAGTCAATAGTGGACAAGTATTGCTGGACAGAGGAAGTAATTAATTCATCAATGACTTGTACCAAAGTTAAAGTTCCAATAATAGATTTCTCTAATGAAGAGTTAAAACCAAACATTGCACTATAGACAAATAATTGTAAGACCTTGCTCTAATACCAATTGAAAATGGATGAATTACCTTATTTTTATTTTATAGTTGACCACTTGAACCCAATAATTGACTATATGAAATAAGAAAAATGAAAATAAAGATAACAAATTATAGAAATATAAATAGAAGAAATAAAAATGACTTAGACTATTTTATACTCCCTTCAATCCGTAGTAAGTGTCCACTTAACATTTAGCCCATTCTTTAAGTAAATACGTTCAAAGTTTGATGTCTTTTCCAATAAAAAAAAGTAGGGTAAAGAATAAAGTAAAATTATGGGAAAATGCATAAGTACCCCAACCTATGCCCGAAATCTTAGAGACACACTTATATTATACTAAGGTCCTATTACCCTCCCCCCTCCCCGAACTTATTTTATAAATAATTTTCTACCCCTTTTCGGCCTACGTGGCACTATCTTCTGGGCCCAACGCGTGTTGACAATTTTTTTAAGCTATCTGGTTGATAGTGCCACGTAGGCCGAAAAGGGGCAGAAAATTATTTATAAAATAAGTTCAGGAGGGTAATAGGACCTTAGTATAGTATAAGTGTGCCTCTGGGATTTCGGGCATAGGTTTGGGGGTGGGGGGTACTTATGCATTTTCCCTAAAATTATTAAATAAGAAGTATAGATAAAACAAGAAAAAAAAATTAAGGTAACGGCACGATCAGCACCAAATCGATCGTTACATAAAATGATATTTTTCGTCATTACTTAACAACAAATTTAAACAATACGATACAATAAATTTAAGTAACTATCAAATTAAACATTGTATTTAAATTAACAGTACAATACAGTGCGTAGCAAACCATCCAAACAAGGTGTTAGTCTCTTATAATTTGTCTTGTACAAATTTTAAAATACAAGTGATAATTTATTTGTCTATATATACTCTCTATCCCCCTCCTTTACTTATTCACATTGTGAAGTCTTTAATTCCTTCTTTGTTTCTTTCAAATGGCATCTACCAAAGTTAAGATTCCCACCATAGATTTTTCTAATCTAGAATTAAAACCAAACACTCCACTATGGGAATCCACAAAAGTTCAAGTTTTTGAAGCTTTAAAAGAATATGGTTGTTTTGAAGCAATATATGATAAAATTCCAAATGAAATTAGAGAGGGTATTTTTGGTATTTCAAAAGAAATATTTGAATTTCCTTTAGAGACCAAAGTGAAAAATTATTCAGATATAACATTACATGGCTATGTAGGAATGATTCCACACTTGCCATTTTATGAGAGTTTGTGTATTCCTGATTTGCTTAATCCTCAAAATCTTGAAACTTTTGCTAATATCTTTTGGCCTCATGGTAATCCTGATTTCTGGTATGTCTACTTTATTTTATTTTTTAAAATAAAATTATTTTGTGCATTGATTAGAGTCGTGAAGTAGCGATAAAGTTATTTTTGTGATGTGATAAATTTTTGCAGCAATTTGGTAAAAGCTTACTCAAATCCACTTATGGAATTGGATGAAATGTTGAAAAAGATGATTTTGGAGAATTTGGGATTAGAAAATCATATTGATGAATTGTTGGATATTAATTATATGAGATTTAGATTTACACATTACAAGGGATCATCAATTATTAGTGGAGATCATGAAAATAATATTAAACATGATGGATTGAATGGCCACACAGATGGTAACTTCTTGACTTTTATATCACAAAATCAAGTCAATGGTTTGCAAATCAACAAAAATGGAGAGTGGATTGATGTCAATATTTCACCAAATTCTTATGTTGTTTTGTCTGGTGATTCATTCAAAGTAAGTGTTACTTATTTTCTTTTTAGCTAGTCTTATTACTTTGTTGAAATTCGTGTTACTCGAACTCTTCAAAAATATTATTATTGCACCTTCAAAAACAAAATATAGATTTTACAGGATCTGATGCATACCTAACGATATTTGTGAAGAATATATCCAAGGTTGGAATATACCAAACAAAATTTAGGTTTAATATCTTGATGCAAAATTGAAAATGAATCTTGATATTTGTTGGAATTAACCTATGTTTCTCGAATATTAAATGGAACTACCTACATATTTAATATTTTCATGCAAAACTGAAAAATGAATTTTGATATTTGTTGGAGTCTATGCTTTTTGAATCTCTAAAAATGTTGGATCCTTCAAATAAATGTGTTTGAGTTTTATGCACTGACGACGTGAATTTATACAGGCATGGACAAATGGTCGATTGCATTCTCCCATCCACAAGGTAAAAATATTTGGAGAAACTGATAGATTCTCAATTCAATTATTTTCATTCTCAAAACCAGGTCACTTTATAAAGGCTCCAAAAGAACTTGTGGATGAAGAACACCCTTTACTCTTCAAGCCATTTGAAATGGTTGGATTATCTGAGTATGTTACTTCCCAAGCTGGCTATGCAGCTCCTAGTGATGCTTTCAAGGCTTATTGTGGTCTTTGATATGGTAAACGTGAATTTCTAATGAACGTTTTTGTCAGAGTAGTACTATTAGTATATATGGGATTTCTGACAGAATATTCATCAAAAATGTCTTCATCATTATTTCCAATGGATTTCATTTGGAATTCGTGTTTTTATAATAGTGTGTATTTTAGCTTTAGAGTTCTTTTTTTTTATATATGCTAGAATAAAAAAATGTGATTTTTTTATGAACGTTCTTGTTAGAATACCATAAGTATATATGGGATTTCTAATAGAATGTTTGTCGAAATTCGTGTTTCTTTAGTAGTGTGTATCTTATGTTTGAATTGTTGTAATAGTGAGTAATTTCGATGGAAATTCATGTTTTGTTTGTGTTTTTTGTGCAAATAATAAATTTTGAAGAGATAAGTGTCAAAAACACACCTAAAGTATCAGGATTCATTGCTTGCCCCATTTATTAAACTTCTGGCCATGCCCACATTGGAGTCTGATCAAATTTGAAATCGCATCGATAAGTCCCACATTGAGAAGTAAAACTCCCTACTAAAGACATTTTTATACTTAAAGAGACTCGAACCATTTTTCTATTTCTTTGCAAATTTTGAAGGCATGCAATTTTTTTCTCAATTATTGCATCTGTACAGTAATATTTTTTATAAAAAAATTACAATTAGGTATTCAATAATATATTCTATATATGTTGGAACAATATTTTTTCTTTTTATATACATTTTTATTAACAAACGCGACATAGACGTGCAACCTATATACACTAAATTAGTTATTTAAAAAAAAAAGACAAAGTGACAGACAAATCGAGACAATAGTGTATAGAAAAAAAGATCCTTCCACTACCAAAATGAAATATAAAAATATACAACTTGTAAATATATTTCATTTAGGGAAAAGGCTCAAATATACCATCGAACTTTCAGAAAAAGCTCATTTATGTCATCTGTTAAAAGTTTGGCTCATCTATGCCATTACCGTTTAAGAAAAGGCTCATTCATGCCATTATTTTTTAACGGTGGTTTTGCAAAATCATTTTTTACACGTGGCCAATTATAATTCGGCCACGTCATTATTTTTTTTCAGAATTTTGATTTTTTATTATAAAAAAAATAATGACGTGGCCGAATTATAACACGTGTAAAAAATGGTTTTGAAAAAAATGTTTGTTCAGAATTTTGATTTTTTATTATAAAAAAATAATGACGTGGCCGAATTATAATTGGTCACGTATAAAAAATGGTTTTGCAAAACCACCGTTAAAAAATAATGGCATGAATGAGCCTTTTCTTAAACGGTAATGGCATAGATGAGCTAAACTTTTAACGGATGGCATAAATGAGCCTTTTCTGAAAGTTCGATGACATATTTGAGCCTTTTCCCTTTCATTTATATACTCAAACTATGACTTTTATTAGTGGAGATGAAAATAATATTAAATATGATGATGGATTGAATGGCCACACAGATAGTAACTTCTTGACTTTTATATCACAAAATCAAGTCAATGATTTGCAAATCAATAAAAATGGAGAGTGGATTGATGTCAATATTTCACCAAATTCTTATGTTGTTTTGTTTGGTGATTCATTCAAAGTAAGTCTTAGTCCTTTGTTAAAATCAGTGTTACTCGAACTCTTCAAAAATATTATTATTGCACCTTCAAAAAACAAAATATAGGTTTGAGAGTATCTGACGTATACCAAACAATATTTGTGAAGAATATATCCAAGGTTGGAACTTGGAACTAAATGTTTAATTTCTTCATGCAAAATTGAAATTGAATCTTCATATTTGTTGGAATTCACCAATGTTTCTCAAATCTTTAAAAAGTGTTATACCACTTGCGTTGGGATTTTTCTCCAAAATACACATTTTTAAAGAATCTTTATGTAACACATTGAATAATATTTTTGAAGTAAGTTATTGGAACTATTTAAATATTTAATATTTTCATGCAAAACTGAAAAATAAATTTCGATATTTGTTGGAGCCTATGCTTTTCGAATCTCTAAAAATATTGGATCCTTCAAAATGTGTTTTGAGTTTTATGCATTGACGATGTGAATTTATATAGGCATGGGCAAGTGGTCGATTGCATTCTCCCGTCCACAAGGTAAAAATGGATGGAGAAAATGATAGATTCTCCATCAATTATTTTAATTCTCAAAACTAGGTCGCTTTGTAAAGGCCCCAAAAGAACTTGTGGATGAAGAACACCCTTCACTCTTCAAGCCATTTGAAATGATTGGTGTCACGACCCAACCCACCGGGCCGTGCGGGCACCTACTCTAACACCTAAGTAGGAGAACCCTCAATTCCCAAACAGTTAAAAACATGCGGAAGATTAAGAAAACTAAGATAGAAACAAATTCATGGAGATTTTCATAAAATAAGAGTTTAAAACAATTCGAGTTAAGACTTGTAAAGTAATTAACACCCTAAGGATTTAGTCTAAATAGGTACAAGAGCTTCTAAGATTACAAGGTATAAACATGATAACCATGACGTAGCTCCCATCACATGGAAGGAAAAGTAGAAGTTGTTGGACATTGTCTTCGTCTTCACATATGAAACATCACTGACCCTGCAACCAGACTATGCCAAAAGACATATCAAGAGTAGTATCAATACAACCACACGTACTGGTAGGCATCATCGGTCAACCCGATACCCACCGCATAATATAAGAAATCGACTAGCAGGAAATCATGCAATAAGACTGTTCATTCCTCAACTTTATAATCTCCCGCCCTTACTAATTTCGGATACTTAAAAATACACTAATACATTTGACTTTCAACCCCTTAATCATTCCAGTCTTGATAATAGCTTAACCTTTCTAGTTACTAGAGGAGTTTCCGGATTTAACCACTACCAACCCAGCCAACCCCTCACGACATACCCCTTACTCCTTTCACATCTCCACTCAACCCTTGACCCCATGGTATGGTTTATTAAGTCTTGGTTAACCATCTCAATACTGTTTTACTCAAAAATATAAATAAAAGAAAAATAACTAAGTTTTTGAAAAATCGATTAAATTTATGATTTAAGTGAAATTGAATTTCCAAAAGGACAGAGTCGCCACTTAATTTTTAGTGAAAAATCAAGAAAAATCTTAAGGTTTTCAAAGACTCAAACAATAAAGTCAATTGAAAATAGAAGAGTTCGAAGTTCAATGTAAATTTCGAGAAGGTGTTAGGTCCTCGAAATGCCCGCTAACTCGCGGTTGACCGGCGATTTGACCATAATGATTTTGACAAATTTTGAAATTTTAACTTAAGTAAAAGAATTCATTTATTTTTAACTTATTATTTTTAAAATTTAACTAAGTAAAGAACTCACGATTTTGCCTAATTTTGAAAGTTTAACGAAGTAAAAGAACTCATTTATTTTAACTAATTATTTTTAAAATTTAACTAAGTAAAGAACTCACGATATTGACTAATTTTGAAAGTTTAACGAAGTAAAAGAACTCATTTATTTTAACTTATTCATTTATCACTATTATTATTTTTTATCATTCTATTTATCTTAAGGGGGAATGAGATAAAGGAGAATTTTCTAAAGGGGAATGGATCATAAAATGTCAACAAGACAAATATTAAAATAAAAACTAAGCAAATAAAATATATATACTTTAATTCGAAAATAAAATGAAATGACCATTCTTGGGGAATTTAATTAAGTTAAACCATATAATAATCAAAACGTTAGTCAAATATAACAAAATAAATGAGAGCAGAGGAATATTAAATTTGGGCCTTTGGCCCAAATCTTGGACTTGCTGAAATTCCCTTGGCCTTTGGCCCCATTTGCTTTCAAGAAATCTGTGTATACGCTTTATGTATATCCCTGTATTTCGCCATTTCTGCACCTGTATGCTGCATTTTAGGCCTGTATATCATGTATACAGGATGTATACTGCATGTATATAGCCCTCTTTTGGGCCTTTTGGAGCCCGAAAGTCCAACTTCCAGCCACCTGTATTTTTGCGTTTATTCCCTACACATGTGCATCGGTTTCTTTCACTCGAAAATAGGGCTGACTCGATAAAGAAGTTTTTGGGTTTCCACCAACCCGAAGTGCAAAGGAAATGCAAGCAAGAAATCCCAGCGGACCCTCAATGGTTCACATACATATAAACAGATGGAAAAAGAAAATTAGAATAGGAACACAAATGCTAAAAAGCACATTGTCAAGTAATTAATTCATAATGAAGATGAACACATAGTTCACTTGAGAAATTAAAAGTATAGTCATAAACTAAGACAAGATAAAGAGAAAGGAGCTTTCTTAAATTTGAAAACTTACAACAACTAAGTGAGAGTAAGACAAGGCATAGCAAAAGCAGCTCACATTATGAACAAATGATTAACAAATAACAAGACCCCAAATATAAACAAAATAGAGATAACACAATGCACACTAGACAAACATCACAATTTATGCAATAAACGATACCCGCTTATCCATGGAGACCTAGAGCTACCAGCTTATCATACTAAAGGGTCAAGCTAACTCACTTGAAGCAAAAAGAAGAAAATAGCTACAATCAAAGAACTAAACAAAACGACATCATTATTTAAATCAAACATGTTAAACGATGGCATAAACTACATAAATAATGTCCATTGAAAATAGCATGGTTGGGCAGCAATACCAAAACACACGACTAATCCGAAGAAAAGACCATACTAGAGACACTTTCGGATATATACATATATGCCACAATAAAATTTATAAGGGCAGCCCACATTATGGTAAACAAATAATCAGTGGTTAACATAACTTTATATAAAGAGAAAAGGCATGCTAGTAAAAGAAGAATGAAATAAAATTATATATCTATCAATGATTAAAGCTACTAGTCATATGAGTCTTACAAACTAAGAACATGGAACAAGCTGATTTTCTTTACTTGAGAACAAAAACCACCTAACGACACATAGCTGGACCAAATGTACTTTAAGCAATTTCGTACAAAGCAAAGCAGAGACATAACCAGCTTCCAAGAAACAAAATTGAGCCAAAGGATCTAACAACCAATATATGATATCAAAGGAGCTTATGCTTAAGAACACATTAGGTATAAGAATCAAAGCAAGACGAACATATGATTCAAAACAACATGAAAGATAAACTTAAACAACTACAAACTGATTCGAACTTCTAATCGAGGAATAACACAATGATCAGCCAAGAATTCCACCAACTAAGGTAATAAACCATGGCCATTCACATTCGACCCAAGTGAGAATGAAGCCAAGGAAGACCCAATAGAGACAGACTCATCACATAATACTCGGAATTGAAATGAAAAGTAAACAAAAGAGTAGATATTACCTTTTTTAGGGCAGCTGAACTGAGAACAACGAGCTGAGTATGAAGAAGATTCCGCCACTGTGAGCTAAGCCGATTTCGATGAACTCCGAAAAGTAAGAAAAACAGCTTCGAATTCGAATAGAAGAAACTGAAAATCTCTCTGCTATAGGATAAATTCTTGGTTTGTGATGAAAGAAAAAAAAAATCCTTTATTTAGGCCATGGAGCTCTTATATTTCCTCCCTATTTTGTATAAACTCCATATATAGAAAGTGTCTCCCACCTCAAGCTCTCTGTTTCCTTTTCGAATTCTCTAACTCTATTTTTTCCAATACCAAATTTTCTAACCCCTCCCCCAAACAAATGAACAGAAAAGATGTTATATAGGGAGAAATTAGGGTAGATTTTTGGGGGGGAAACCGATAGAAATTGGGGCCAACTCAAATTTCAAACTTCAAAATATCTTTCACCAATTAAGGAAGACAACCTTTTCTTCGAAAAAACGCCCCATTCCGAAAGAGGAAAGGGGTAGGACGCGTGCTTGCTTGCTGCTTCTGTGATATTAAATGTGGATAGGGACGTTGCGGAGAAGACGACAACAAATCACAGAGCACCGATTCATGCGTCCAAGGCATGAATCTGCCGTGTATTCTGACGGAAAAGGCATTGTTTGGAGCTGTTGTTGTCGTTTCGAGCTGCTGGAATTGACGACGTAAAATCGAATTCCTGGGTCAGGTCGTGATTTTCTGGTTTTCACGCTTGAAGAAGAAGAACGATTTACTGTTGGGGTCGGGTATTTCGCGTGGAATTGGGTCGGTTGTTGTTGTTTTGAGAGAATTAGGTTTGGGCTACAATTGGATAAAAGGGGCTGCTGACAGAGCTTATGGGCTTGATTAAATGGCCTAATTTTTGTTCTTGATATGTTGAAACAATATGATTAGGAATAATAGCCCAAGTAAATTTCAATTGTACCCAAATCGAATTAAATCGATGAATTTGGTTAAAATTTAAACAAGACGAAATAATATAAATTAGGCGAAATGGTCTGGTGGACCCTTGTACTTGTATGTGTTTGTATTGTGAACCCTTTTACTTGTTTCTTTGTCATCTGAACCCCTGAACTCATCAAAATGCAATATTTTAAACACGTTTTTTACCACTCAACTGTGTGTGTATCACAAACGCCTGCCACGTAATTTTAAAAATAATTATAAAATGACACATGTATATATGGTCACTCCATGTCATTTTTCCTTTTATTATATTTGATTAATATACCTACACTTTCTCTTTCCAATTTTTATTTCTCTTTGCCATTGCCATCTACATCTCCATCCCCACAATCTCATTTCAACTTTTTCTTATCTTCCTTACCCTTTTCCTTTTTCCAACCTCTTCTACTCTTTCCATTGAAGTAAAAACTGTTGGCACGATTTCTGGTTGTTCACAATCTCGTTGGAGTTCGGAGTTATTTTTGGGTTATGTTGGATTGGGGTTTTGGTGGTGATCGGTGGCGCTAAAGAAAAGTGGGGGTCTATTGGGTGGTCTGATTGTTTCTAGTTGTTCACAGCTGTCAGTGTTGTGAAAGTCGAGACTTATTGGCGGAGTTAGTTTGGGGTTTTTGTTGTTGTTGTTGGTTCTCATTTATAGTTGTTGGTTGAACCTTGTCGGAAATGGTGAGAACGAAGGTAGTTTGGTCGGAAAAGGTGAGGAGAACCAGAAGAAGGCAATAATTTGGGTTTGGTTTGGAACTGAAACAAGGGGTCAATGTCTAAAATTATTTGAGTTTTTTTGTTTGATTTTCAACTTATCTAGGTAGGTTTTCCAATTTATTTTCGAATTTATTTGTTATTTAGTTTGGATTTGATCTCTATTTGTGTCTTTGTTTGATTTTGGGGTTTAAATCAATTACATTGACTTTGTTGAAATTCTTTGAGGATTTTGCATTTTTATGCCTAATGTTAGTGTAAGATATTTCAGTAGTAGTGTTATGCCTTCCATGGTGTTTTTCATAGAAAAAGAGAGGCGTATAATAACAAGAAACGATAGAGAAGAAATTTTTGGGAAAAAGATCGGAAAAGAGGCCAAGAAAACCTCAAATTTTGTCCAACAATGGTGTTAGATGCAAATAGGAAGATGATGGATTTGCAAAGCCCTAATGTGACTGTCAGACCCTTTTCCAAGGGTCTCACGCTCCTAATAGGTGTGTGTCCACGCTCTTTAGTAGTAACTGCCACATAAGATGCCAAGTCAAATAACGTGTTTAAAATATTGCGTTTTGATGAGTTCAGGGGTTCAGATGACAAAGAAACAAGTAGAAGGGTTCACAATACAAACACATACAAGTACAAGGGTCCACCAGACCATTTCATCTATAAATTAATTAAGAAAATTCTTACTCTTAACGAAGTAAAATAATTAACATAATAAAACTAAAGACTCGAAATATAAACTACATATTTAGACAAAAATTAATTTAATTAGATATTTAAGTAAAAGCAAAAAAAAATCTTTTTGAAACGATTTTTGAATATTTATAAAATATGCTAATTATATACAAAGTTATATAAAATATAGATATTATTTAAAAACTATAAACATAATAAAACTAATTAAGAATAACTTTAAAAAAAATATTTTGAACTTTATAAAAACTAATTATTTTAAATCGTTTGAAATTAGAGAAGCTCGATGATTAATTTGTATTGTGGAGGTCCAAAATTGGGTGTCAACAAATACTACTCCCCTTCCGGAGAACTACCCAACTATTAACATCATGACATATCACCACCCCAATTCTCAACGACTATACATATGACCACCTCTCTAAGACAAGACATAGTAACACCTGGACCCTTGGTCTCCACTTACCATGCCCCATCCTGATTTAGGCCTGACCATTCACAGTTCATTCATTAACAAGATATACCCAATTACCTTACGACACCGCAAACCCACGTATATATATAGAAAGCTCTAAAACCGTTATCAACTCAAGAGTAACATACAATTCCACATTGTCATTAATAAATAGATACATAATTATCAATCCCAAGTGGTCCTCTCATGGAACCCATACCCAAACTGTTAGTGTGCCGAAACGTGAAACCCAATCAAATGCATATATATATGTGTCAGTAAATGACACCCGATCCAATGTATGTTAGTGTGTCGGTACGTGACATCCGATCCAATTTATGTTAGTGTGCTGATACGTGACACCCGATCCAATGTATGTTAGTGTGTCGGTACGTGACACCCAATCCAATGCATGTAAGCGTGTCGGTACGTGACACCCAATTCAATGTATGTAAGTGTGTCGGTAACACCCGATCCAGTCAGCACAATTACAATCAAAATCACATCCACAACAAGCATACTTATAGACATACAATCAAGTATTAGGTTCGTGGAATTCAATTGTACATATTCAGTCTTTTCATTAGGTTTGATTGAAAGTGCTACATTCACATACATACATGCATTACAATGAAGCAAATACTCACATACGTCACATAAATATGAAATCAAACCATCACCTACCCTAGTTCACGGGATAGGGCTTCCTTCTACGGTATACGTCTGATGTAACACCTAGGAATATATGTATAATCATCTTTTTATCGATGCACAAAAGCCTATGCATGAATTCTACCGTCAATTACCAATATACTATGCAATGAATCACGAATTTACAACTACTCAATTAATAAACCTAGCCTACCTGGGTGCCAAGCAATTATAAAGAGATTATAGCTCCAATCCAGGCTTTCGAACGATGAGACAGTGGATTTATCGAAAATTCGTAAGCTATCAACATCCTTACGCTAGAAATCTCCTTTTGAGGTTTTCTGGGGTGATTCTCGCCTTTTTTTTGGTGTTTTTGGAAAAAAGAGAAAATAAGGTTTCGCGTTATTTAAGTTCTGTTCCGTCATTTCCGCTTTGGCGCGCCTTATCCCACTGGGGCGCCGCCGCCCTAGCGGTATCTGGCCCGCTTTGGCGGGATAGTGGCCCCAATTTTTTTTCCGACGTTTTTTCTTTCCTAAATAACGACAGTTTAGATTGTTACAATTAGATTATCTGAGTATGTTACTTCCCAAGTTGGCTATGCAGCTCCAAATGATGCTTTTAAGGTTTATTGTGGTCTTTGATATACTAAACGTGAATTTCTGATGAACGTTTTTGTCAGAGTACCGCTAGTATATATGGGATTAATTGACAGAATATTCATCGAAAATGTCTTCATCATTTCCACTGGATTTCATTTGGAATTCGTGTTTTTATAATAATGTGTATCTTTAGCTTTAGAGTTGTTTGTGCTATATATGCTAGAATTAAAAAAAGGTGAATTTTTTATGAATGTTGTTGGTAGAATACCGTAAGTATATATCACGACCCAAAAATGGACGTGATGACACTCGTCTTCTCCCACCAAGACAAGTCAGCCTAACATTCACCCATTTCAATAAAATGCGGAAATTTACTCAAAAATACCCCCAAAATCTGGTTGTCACGTGTACAAACCTCTAAAGTATTACCATAGATTTGAAGAAAACTTAAGTCTCAAATGATGTTGTCTCTAAAATAGAACAATATCATAAATAAGAGTAAGAACGTCCGCTGAGATGACAAACAGCTACCTCACAAATCTCCAAGAAGCCTCGGAAAAGAAGAGAATGGAAAGTATCACAAAATCTAGGCTCATAACCTACAAAAAATTGTAGAAGCAAGGGGTGAGTACCAAACCACACGATACTCAACAAGTACACCTCTAAACACAAGCTAAGGGAATAGAATACGGATACTCCTTACACCCCAACCGAACCTCCACAACTACAACCTGCATAAAACCATCTTAACCTAACAGTTCACAATTTACATAACACCCAGCTCAACAACAATCACTTTAACAAATTACATATCCTCAACAACAAACTCAATATTCATCAATCACAACCTTCACAAAAAGGCACTCACAAATATCAACAACACACAAGATCAAGTTCATCAAATAGAGGTAATCAAACATCAAGTACTTTCCAACCACCAATTAAACACATAATCATCAAGAATGAATGATGCCATGGGATGCAATGCAATATGACACCATGAAATGATATGCCTCAAAACACCAAGTACTCTCTTAACCGTATATACATGATACTCCTCGGAAATACATCGAGAGTTCATGACCCATGGGGGACTCGCGAGGTCCATATACCGACACGGACGATCTCCACGTGTCTATGCGGACAATCTCAACGCACTATCATAAATCAAACAAATTCCGCACGGACGATCTCCACGTGTCCAAATTATAATCTTAACATCTCACCATCCCCAGCACGGACGATCTCCATGTGCCCAACTTATACTCAATCTCATGTCAATGCATGTGCACAATATAATTTCAAATAAAGGGGATGATGATCTCAATCAAATATCAATATGATATGTAATCACCTCAGCTAGGGGTGTTCACGGGTTGGTTTGGATCGGTTATTGGTTAAAACCAAAACCAAACCAACTTAATCGGTTTTAAAATTATCAAAACCAAACCAAACCAAATATAATATACATTTATCGATTTGGTGATTATCGGTTTCGGTTTGGTTTGGTTCGGTTATTAACCATACACAAAAATAAAAGAAACAATTCATTTAAAATGTGAAAAAAGTGACAACAATCCATTCAAAACGAAAAATAGTTAGAATGACTTAAATTACTAAACTTTCAATCACTAAATTTACTATCAATAAAGCTTTAAAATTCACTATATTGGCCTAGAAGGAAGAGACACTAACATTTTCAGTCCCACAAAGAATTGACATAGACACTCATATACATGAAATCAATAAGATAAATGTTTCATCTTGGGCATTTTTTCTTTCAATAAGTAAATTATAAAGAAATTTTAATGAAAATATGTATAAGATTTTTAAAATTGTTTATAAAAATAATATATTAAGTATGTATATTAATAAAATATATGTATATAATTCATCGGTTCGGTTCAGTTATTTCTTCGATCTTTTCCGAATAAAACCATAACCAAACCAAATACTATCGGTTTTCAAAAATCTAAAACCAAACCCAAATAAAATCGATTTTATTTTATCGGTTTGGTTTGGTTTTTCGGTTTGGATCGATTTTTATCCAAACCGTGAACACCCCTAACCTCAGCTATCACAAGTATACGGGTTCAATAAAGAACACAATCACACATAAACAATTAATCACATTGCCTTTTATTACCCCTTTTTCATCAGTAGAATTAATCAATGTGGACAAGTCAACCCATCACCAAGTCTCATTATCCCCAAACACATATTACAAGGAAATACACGAATTCCATACACTTAACAAAGGTTTAGAAATTCACTTGCCTCAAATAGTTGAACAATGACTCTAGAACTTGAGCCATCCTCTTTCGGTTGACTTCCTAATCATTACAATCTATTTAAATAAATAACCACAATAAGATTTTGGAACTAACAATACCTATGTTACCCGATCCAAAAACTCACCCAAATTTATAATTAAGTTCTTAATCTTGATGCCAATTAACATGTCAACTATTATATTTCCCAAGTTTTAAGTCTAGCGTTAAGTTTCAATTTCTTCAATATCATAAATCCAATTATTTAGTTGCATAAACCAATTTACCAAAACTTAAATCACCATGTAATGACTAAGAAAATACAAAATCTAAACCAAATTCGTCATCTGTAACTTGGAGCACGAAAAGAATCACAAACCTTACTACTAAGAAGTCAACACCAACAGCACGTTGGAATCCAAAATTACTACCAATTCATCATTTTTTCCCAATGATTAAGCCATCATTACCTTAATTAGTGACATTAAAAATCAACCTCCACCATTACAATTTGTCCCATAAACTTTTAAACTCAAAATTGCATTAAATTTCAACTTTCATTCCTTTTCACCAATAATATACAACTAATAATGGAACAAAGCCAAGGTTGGAAAACAAATATTTCTCAATTTATAAAAATAAACCTAAAAATCGATAACCTTAACAATGGAACTACACAGAAAGCAATTTTGCAAGTCTTACTTTGCCAATGATAAATTTTTCCTAACTGACAATTATTTCACCACTAACTTGTCAACAAAAAACCTTAAGGACCCACGTGGTTTTAACAACTAACGACAACAAATTGAAATATTCAATTTTTGCTTCTACACTCATCTATAAAATCTCTATCCTCCAAGTAACACATACCATACAATATTATTAAAGAATGCCCACCCAATGCACAACATGTATAAAACAAAATTGGAACTTAATTAAGTTTTACCTGCATTACTTTTCCGCCAATTCTCGTCGACGGCGCTAAAACTTGCAATCGGTTTGAGGTATGACCAAATAATATTAACCCTCTTCCTTTAATTATTATTATTTTTATATGGGTCAAGTGATATAGGCTAATAATTAAATTATGAATTTGGCCCATTAAACAATTAAAGTAAATTATTTAAGATTATTCATAAATTAATAACTATAGTTAAATGGATAGTTTAAAATTCTCAAACCAACTTCACTGATTGATTAGAAATAATTCAGGACAACTATCGGGAGGGATAAAACGATGATTTTATGGAATTTCTAAAAATAACATTTTTTGGGCCATTACAGTATATATGGGATTTCTAAAAGAATGTTTGTCGAAATTCGTGTTTCTTTAGTAGTGTGTATCTTATGTTTGAATTGTTGTAATAGTGAGTAATTTCAATGGGAATTCATGCTTTGTTTGTGGTTTTTGTGCAAATAAAGAATTTTAAAGGGATAAGTGTCAAAAACACACCTAAACTATCCCTTTTTTTGAGTTTCATACTTAAACTATTGTGAGTCTGTGTTTCATACCTAAACATATACTAACTTTCTCTAAAAATAAATATATATATATATATATATATATATATATATATATATATATATATTTAATGGTCATTAATTAATTGTCGGATCATTATTGGTATAATGTACTTGATGGTATATTAATTTTCTAAGGCTTTATTTCTGAAAGATGAAAAAATGAAGATGATTTGGGGAATTTTCTCTATCTCTATTGATCAATAATTACAAAGCTTTATACAAGAAATAAGGACTAATCTGCAAATAGTAAAAGACTACTAGATAATTTCCTAAACTATGTAACTAATTACAACTAATATCTGTACAACTCATCTATTCTAGAAGGTGTTTTATTTCATGTCACTATTGGGCTGAATGTACACTGGATATACTCTATTTTGAGCCCAATTACATTAAGCCCTTAATGAAGGATAAAACTTCAGCCTAGTTCAGACTTCAAACTTTCTCTGACAAAATCATCCTTGATCTAGAAGCATCAAGTCTTGTCTCTCTTGTCTCAATCATTTCATCTTCTCCCTTCTTCTGTGTGTCAATGGAGGAAGAGGAAATCTTCTCTCCAACATCCCCCCTCAAGTTGGAGGGGATGGAAATCAAACAAATTGTCCAAGAGGCATTGATGAGAACCCCCATTTAGAGGCTTGGTGAACAGATCTGCAAGCTGACCTTCAGTTGGAACAAATGAGAGAGAAATAAGGCCTGATAAGAATTGTTGGTGAACAAAGTGGCAGTCCAAATCCAGGTGTTTCGTACGCTCATGAAACACCGGATTGCGAGCAATATGGATGGCGGCCTTGCTGTCAGAGTGAACTGGAACAGGAAGGTCCGGTGGAACAGAAAAATCCTCAAGGAGGCGTACCAGCCAGGTAAGTTCAGCAGTGATCCGTCTCATAGACCTATACTCTGCCTCAGCAGATGAAAGTGAAATAGAGGCTTCTTTCTAGGATTTCCAAGAAATTGGAGCTCCACCTAGAGTGATGAAGAAACCACTAACAGATCTCCGTGTGTCTTTGCAGGAAGCCCAATCAGTATCACAAAAGGCAAGCAAATCAAAGGAAGGATATGAAGACAAGAGAATGCCTTGACCAGGATCTGACTTGAGATAATGCAACACATGTAGGGCAGCTGAAAAATGAGACACAGTAGGTCGCTGCATATATTGGCTGAGACAGAGAACCGCGAAAGAGAGATCAGGACGGGTATGAGTAAGGTAATTCAACTTCCCTACTAATGTTCTGTAAAGAGTAGGATTCTCTATCAATGGCCCATCATCATGCTGTAGCGTAGAGTAAGGATAAAGAGGAGAAGAAACAAGAGAACCAGAAGAATCAAACTCCCCTAAAAGATCCTGAGTGAATTTGCGTTGACTTAAAATGAACCCCTGTCTCTCTCTGATGACTTCGATACCCAAAAAATAGTGAATGTCCCCCAAGTTCTTAACTCAAAACTCAGAGTTGAGAAAATCAGTGATAGAAGCAATCTCAGATGTGTCACTGCCTGTTAGCATTATGTCATCCACATACACAACCAATATGGATATAAGAGCACCATTTGTCTTGAAAAATAAAGAATAGTCATTGAGAGAACTAGAATACCCTTTATATGCCAAAGCACCAGCAAGTCGGGCATACCACTGTCGGGAAGCCTGGTTTAACCCATAGAGAGACTTCCTTAAGAGACAAACATGATTAGGAGAAGGTGGGGGAAAACCTGGAGGAAACCTCATGTACACTTCTTCTTGCAGTTCACCATGTAAAAATGCATTATTTACATCAAGTTGGGACACTCTCCAACCCTTCTTGATGGCAATAGTGAGCAAACATCTGATTGTGGTGATCTTTATCACAGGTGAAAAGGTTTCACTAAAATCAATGCCTTCCTTTTGAATGTCCCCCCTTACCACCAATCTAGCTTTTAGCCTTTCAATAGAACCATCTGAGTTATGCTTGACTTTATAAACCCATTTATATGGCAAAGGTCTCTTACCTGGTGGTAGTTCCACAACCTTCCAGGTACCATTTAAGTGAAGAGCTGAAAGTTCTATTTCCATTGCCTTGTGCCATCCAGAATGTTTACAGGCCTCATCAAAGCTCTTAGGCTCTGTAATAGAGGACAGAGACTGTATGATGTTTTGATTTGGCACAGACAAAGCAGTAAAAGAAAAAATATTAGGACTGGAAGAATGAATCAAATAAGAGTTAGTGACATCAGTGAGTAAAATGGAGTTGCAAACAAAATCCTTTAGGTAGGAAGGTTGATGACTTAATCTGGCTGACCTTCTAGGAGGGGTAGGAATGGTGGGCGACACAGGAGTGATAGGAGTGGTTGACAAGGGAACATGAGGCTCTGGAGATGATGTATGTGACTCAGGTGAGTGAAACATAACAGGAGAGGGTGGTTCTGAATCTGAGACAGGACTAGGAGTAGAAAAATAATTGTTGATAGAGGTGCCAGAATGTGTAGAAAAGGGAAAATGATCCTCATGGAATTTGACATCCCTTGAGACAAGATACTTTCCACTGTCTAACTTCATAACCTTGTAACCCCTTTGATTGGAAGGATACCCCAAAAAAATGCACTCCCTAGCTCTAGGTTGGAATTTATCCCTACCATGAGCTAAGGTAGAGACAAAACAAAGATAGCCAAAAACTTTAAGATGTGAGTAAGAAGGTGATGTACCAAAAAGAATTTCATAAGGAGTCTTCCCTAGAATAGCTTTAGAGGGTAATCTGTTGAGCAAGTGAGTAGTAGTTAAAATGCACTCACCCCAATATTGAATAGGAAGGTGAGCTTGAAAAATAGCCCCCTGGCAACTTCCAAAAGGTGTTTATGTTTCTCTCCACTACCCCATTCTGTTGAGGTGTGGCTACACAAGATCTCTCATGAAGAATTCCTTGAGAATGAAGGAACATTGTCTCTTGACTACCCCTTCCTAGTTCCAAAGCATTGTCAGATCTTATCCTTTGCACCTTTAATTCAAATTGTCTTTCCACCATGGCTAAAAAATCCTTAAGTACTGGAAAAGCATTACTCTTAGTCTACAATGGTCAAAAAATAGTTATAACAATCATGAGTGGAAGTTTTGAAAGGTCCCCATGTGTCAATATGTATCAGCTCAAATATCCTTTTAGATTTAATGCTACTGACAGGAAAGGGCAGCCTGCTTTGTCTAGCTTTAGGACAAACATGACAAATGTAAGGAGAAACAAAAGGGAATGAAATGAAATCAAGATTTTTCATTGCTGAAAAAGGCAAATGCCCCAGTCTTACATGCCATAGAGCTATATCAGAAACAACATTGGCACAAATAGGAACTGAAACAGACCTAAGATTAGAACTAGAAACTGAAACAGATACATTACTGGAAATATTTCCTTTTGGAATTGAAATCAAATCACTAGAGACAACTTTGGAATTTCTTCCTTTTTGAAAAGAAATATCTTCTTTAAGAGACTCTGATTGCATCCTAGGTGCCTTGAGTAGATAAAGACCATCTCCTACTTCACCAAAAACTTGTTCCTTCCTCATTAAATGGTCCTGTAATACACAACCACTAGGAGTGAATAAAATATTACAATTGAGATGATTGGCTAACTTATGAACTGATAATAAGTTATATTTGAAATTCGGGACATATAAGACATTGTGGAGAGTGAGATTAGGCAATATACTTATGCTTCCTATATGTGTCACAATGATCTTAAAAGAGTTAGGTAAAGTGAGATGCAAAGGCATAGATAGAGGAAGCAAAGAAATAAAAGATTTAGAATCAAAACACATGTGCTCAGATGCTCCTGAGTCAATAATCCAAGTCCCAGAATTATAGACTGTAAAACATGATCCCGAGTATTTTAGAATTGTACCGGCAACTGCATTTGCATTGATTGTTGTCCCTAAACTTGCTCCCTGATTGTTTTTCATATCCATCCTTACTTGATTGACCAAATTTGAATATTGTTCTTTGCTCAAAATCTGGTTATAATGCTCTTTGTTAGGGAACTGGGGGTACCACATGTTCCTTGAATCCTCATGATTCCCACTAAAAGCTTCACCCTCTTCCCCTGTAACTACTGCATTTCCTTTGACCAAATTCTGAGAATTCTTTGTCTTAGTAAACTCAAAATCATCTGGGAAACCAATTAGCCTAAAACAGTCATCATACACATGTCCTGTTCTTCCACAGTAGGTACAACTCACATTTGGATTATATTTCACTCTCCTTGGTTTATTTTTGGGAAATGTTTTCCCAACCTTTTGATTGCCAGGATTCTTAGATTTCTGTGTTGCTTGAGCTCCTTTAAATGGTTGGTTACCAGATCTGTAATTCACTCTTCCTTGACCTCCCACCATGAAAGAGGCAACATCAATTGTGTTAGCAACATTAACATAAGCTTCCTTTTGGTTTTCATCCTGCAAAACTAAAGCATAAGCACTGTTAATAGAAGGTAGTGGATTGATCATTAAGATGGTTCCTCTTGCTTGAGCATATGTGTCATTTAAACCCATCAAAAATTGAACAAGTCTTTGATCCTCCAAAGACTTGATAAGTTTTCCTTTGCCTTCACATGTGCACACACAACTACAACATGATAACATATCTAGAGAATCTAGCTCATCTCACAAACGTTTGAGCTTGGTGAAATATCCTGCAACATCATTGTTCCCCTGAACTAAACTTGATATTTCCTTTTGCAGGTGGTAAAGTTTAGCGCCATTGGTTCTGCCAAACCTTTGCTCCAGACTATCCCACAACTCTTTTGCTGTTTTAAAGTAGATGACGCTGTCTCCGATGTCCTTAGACATTGCATTCAACAACCAAGACATCACCATGTCATTGCAACAACTCCATTGCTCATAATCTGGAGAAAGCAGATCTGGAGTTTTGCATACCCCATTGATAAACCCCAATTTCTTTTTGGCTGAAAGTGCAATCAGAATATATCGCCTCCATCCTGCAAAACCTCTACCATCGAAGATTGAATTGATCAAATTCATCCCTGGTGAATCTGAGTTGTTCAAGTGATAACGGTGGGTGTTGTTAATGGTTCCACTGGTTTCAATTTCTTTGGATTGTGTTGAAGGAAGATCATCTCCCATGATTGATCAAGATTTTAGAAGATTGAAAAAAATGATAGAGATTGGATCGAGCTATTGCTCTGATACCATGAAAGATGAAAAAATAAAGATGATTTGGGGAATTTTCTCTATCTCTATTGATCAATAATTACAAAGCTTTATACAAGAAATAAGGACTAATCTGCAAATAGTAAAAGACTACTAGATAATTTCCTAAACTATGTAACTAATTACAACTAATATATGTACAGCTCATCTATTCTAGAAGGTGTTTTATTTCATGTCACTATTGGGCTGAATGTACACTGGATATACTCTATTTTGAGCCCAATTACATTAAGCCCTTAATGAAGGATAAAACTTCAGCCTAGTTCAGACTTCAAACTTTCTCCGACAAAATCATCCTTGATCTAGAAGCATCAAGTCTTGTCTCTCTTGTCTCAATCATTTCATCTTCTCCCTTCTTCTGTGTATCAATGGAGGAAGAGGAAATCTTCTCTCCAACAATTTCTTTGGTATTTTTTAACCATCTGATGTCGGATCTTAGGCAATTTCTAACCATCCGATGTCCAAAACACACTCGTTTAATTAGGTTCTAATTAATTTGAATTTAAGTCATACACGTTGACATACACTTGTCAATAGAGCCTGATTAGCCTATATGTGTCCGTTCTAATCTGACTCAATAAAATCTACTACTAACATTTTCACAGAAAATGAAATGATAGGAATAATAATACATACATACAGTGGCGGAGCTAGAATTTTCAATAAGGAGTAAGGGTGGCAAACAGACCGGTTTTGGTCCGGTCCGGTCCGGTTCCCGGTCCGATAAGATCGGTACCGGTTGAACCGGTAAGGAACCGGTCTTATAGGTACCGGAACCGGTACCGAAACGGAACCCGGATTTTTATCCGGTTGATCTGGTCCGGTAAGAACCGGTTCCGGTCCGGTTCAACGGTCAATTTGATTTTTTTATTTTTTTTTTAAAAATGTGAACGTTAAGGAGCCGTTGGGCCCTTTTAGCCGTTGGGCTGGGGCCCAAAACGGCTCCAAACAGCCCCCCACCCCTCTCTACCCCTTAACACTATAAATATATCATATTTTTTCATTTAAATCACAAATTCACAAACTATTTCATCAATATCTTATAAAATCTCTTAATTTTTAATCTCTCATAAATTCATAATTATTATTTTGTGATATTGACTTGGAGTTCGAATTTCGGAGATTTATTTGAAGTAAATCGGAAGCTTCAATTGGCAATTTGGCATCTCTCAATTCCGGCTTTGGTTATACGTCTACTTTTACGTAGACGTTCGGTACATTCGTTCCAACTTTAATTTTTTATTTGTTTATTAATTAAGTTATTTTAATTTTTTGTTATATTATCTTTGCTTGTTTTTCATAATATTAATTATTTTAAACTTGAACATGAATTTTGAAAAATATAGTGGTAAAAGACCAATGTCGGAAAGAAAAAATAATAGGGGAGGAGGAAGTAGTTCTAATTCTAAAAATTTGCCACCTCCTAGATTTAGAATTAATACTAATGATTAAACTCATGTTGATGAAACTTCTTTTACACGAGACTCACGACCTATTGAATTTAATTCCGAAAATGAAGTAGATCATGAAACTTTAAATAGATGTTTTACTAATTTTGAAGAAGAATTACATGAGGAAGTAGAAATAAATGAGGAAGATGATGAGACCCCTACCCCTACTAGTCCGGCTACCGAATTACCGGAACAAGATGAAGTCCCCTCTTTACCTACTTTTTCAAAGACCGTTGTACGTGTTAAACGATCTTTAGTATGGAAATTTTTGGTACAAAATGAGGAAAAAACTACTGTTACTTGCACGAAATGTAAATTGATCATGAAACATGTAACTACGGGTACACAAGGGGGAACGGGACGACTAAGAACACATTTGAGAAAATGTAATAAAGAATTTGCTCGCCTAGATGATATAGAAAGGGCTAATAGAAATGGAATACCTCAACCTGAAAATTCCATGGGAGCTGGAGGTTCTAATATGGTTCAAAGTGTATTAAATATGACTAACCCGGCTAGCCGAAGCACACACCGCACATATAGTAAAGAAAAAGATCGTAGAGAATTAGCTAAAATGGTTGCTGTTTGTGGTTTGCCTTTTTCATTTCCTTCACATCCTGGTTTTATTTAGTATATTCGGGAATTGTATAACCCAGATTATGAAGGTATTCCAAGAAGTACAAATAAAAGTGATCTTTTTAAATATCAAAAAGAATATTGTCATTTTCTTCGTTGTTTATTTGTTTATTATGATGGTAGGTTATCTATTACTTCTGATATGGGACGTAGTCCTAATGGTAATGATTATTTTACAATTACTGTCCATTGGATTGACCATGAATGGAACATGCAAAAACGAATATTAGGATATAAATATGTTGAAGAAACTAAAACTGGTGCTTATATAGCAACAAAAATAGGCCTTGTTTTACAATTTTATGGAATATGTGATAAAATAATGAGTGTCACTTTAGATAATGCTTCTAATAATTTGAAAGCAATTGATTATTTAAAATGTAGACTTTGTCCAATTGATAATGATTCTTTTCATATTAAATGTGCCGCACATGTGTATAATTTGATAGTAAAAGATGGTATTTCTCAATTTGGAATTTCTTGTGAAAAAATTAGACTTGCTTGTAATTGGATTTTTAAAGCTAAAATAAAAGCTAGAATTACAGAATTTAAAAATCGTTGTAAAGAATGTGGACTTGAATATAGAAAAGTTCCAAAAGAAGTATGCACTAGATGGAATTCTTTATTTGAAATGCTTCAAGTTGCTTATATTTATCAAGAGTCGGTACAATTAGTTTTTAATGCTCATAATGCGGACCCGAATTTGAGAATTGGCTATGAAGATTGGGAAAATACAAAAGAACTTATTGAATTTTTAAGTGTTTTTTATAAAGCAACAAATGCTGCTTCTGGTCAATATTATCCAACTATTTCTTCTGTTTTAGTAAATATTTGTGCTATTTCATCTGAATTTGCAAAATATAAAGGAAAAGATCGACTTGAAAATTCCCTTGCTTTTATGATTGAAAAATTCAAAAAATATTTTTTCCCTATTCCTCAAATCTATTTGACTGCTACTACTTTCAACCCAAATTACAAATTAAAAGGTGTTGAAAGAATGGTTGAAAAGATTTATGCAAATTTAGAAATTAGAGATGATGAAACTCCTAGTGTTGAAGATTGTAAAAGTAGCATATATATAAAAGCTAGAGAGTTATATAATACATATAAATCTATGGAAAAAAATATTCCAATAGTTGAACCTCCATCTTGTAAACCTAGAAGCGATGATACGGATGATTGGATGGATGATTATCTTGAACTTGAATCATCTACTAATAATGATTTTGATTTATATTTCAATCAGGCACGGGAAAAGATTAGGCATGAAGAAGGACAACTTCAAGCTCCAATATTAGTATGGTGGAAGAATCGTGAAAATCAATTTCCGACCCTTGCTAGGATTGTTCGAGATGTGCTAGCGATTCAAGCATCATCGGTCGCTTCGGAGCAAGCCTTTAGTGCGGCGAGATTTATGATTGGAGATCATCGATATTCATTAGCAAAGGATAGTTTGGAAATATCGGTATTGTTTCGAGATTGGGTCAATGCCGAAAGAAGAAATACCGGACTACTACAATTAAATAGCCAAATAGAAGACGAAATAGATGAAATATTTGGTGATAATAGTGATGATGGTATGGAAGCAATGGAAGAAGAACGACAAATACAAGTTCCAAAAAATGTTTCTTTTATAATGATACAAAAGTTACGAAAAGATTTTAAAAAGAGTTTCAATTGTTAGTACAATAATTAATATTCAATACCTAGATTATGTACTCTTTGTCTCTTTCTAATATTTGTATTGTACAATTTATTTATTTGAATAAATATACGGCTATTCGCCTTGATTTTCTTTTAAAATTGTCTCTTATATTTAATCCAAGTCATTTTAGAAATTTAATTTTCAACTATTTTAATATTAGTTTAAAGTTTAAACTTTAATATAAAATTGAATTTTAAGATTTAAACTTTAAATTCAATATAAACTTTAAACTTTAAAGTCAATTTTAAACTTTAAATTCAATATAAAGTTATAAACTTTAAAATTTAAAGTCAATTTTAAACTTTAAAGTTTAAAGTTTAAACTTAAATTCAATTGAAACTTTAAAGTAACTTTAAAGTTTAAAGTTTTAAATTGAAGTTTTTTAATAATATAGTTTTATTAATTAATAATATAATATTATATAATAATTAAAGTTAATAAAAAAAAAATAAAAATTACCGGTACAAAATGATCCGGTAAGAACCGGTTCCGGTCCGGTCCAAACCGGTTCCAATCCGGTAACTAAGGGACCGGATGGAACCTTTGGAAAATTTCGGTAAAACCGGTTCCGGTAAGACCCGGTTCCGGTAACAAAATCCGGTAACGAGGACCGGTTCCGGTAAAACCGGTCCTGTTGATCCGGTCCTGTCCGTTTGCCAGCCTTAATTAAGGAGGTTCAAAATCTGAAGAAATAGACACACGAAATAGCCAAAGGGGGTTCGACATCTACTGTATATACATAAAAAATTATTTTAACCATGTAAAAATAATATAATTTTCCGCCAAAGGAAATTCGGATGAACCCCCTAATGATAAGGTGGCTCCGCCACTGCATATATATACATAACGTTATTTTAACCTAGTTATGTAACATAATCTTTCAATGAAAAACTAACAATAGAGCTGAGTTAGCCTGCACATATTTGTTCTGACCCGACTCAATAGAAATCTACTAATAACATTTTCAAATAAAATGAAATAATAAAAATAATAATCATATATATACATAACTTTTTTTTACCTACTTATACAACATAAGTTTTCAATGAAAAAATATTAATATTAAATAAAAAAACTCGTCACATATTTAATAGTGTCGATATCCTACTTTAAAATTAATATACTATCAATCTTTTTGGGTGCTCTGAAAAATAGAAAAAAATAACGGAACTTTATTTAAAAAAATATTGTTGTCCAACATAAATGAAAACGTGTTTAAAATTTCAGTGGTTAATATTGTTGTGAGGTGCTATAGATGTGTACAATTATTTCAAATTGTCTTATATTAATCATTGACCCATAACCAACATGTGACTTGTGAGGTGCTATAGATGTGCACAATCATTTTCTTTCTTCCTCAACATTTTTGTTTCTTTCTTTATGGTAATGATAATTAATTAATTAAAATATGTTTATTTATGTAATTTTCCAAAAAAAATTGAATTTACAAAATAATTTTTGGAGTAATTATTTGCTACTTTTATTAGCTTAAAAAGTAATAATGGCCATTTTGTGCCAACTTTTCAAAAGAGGGCTAATAGATGTCAATTCCTTCCCTTAGTACAGCATGCCAATTTTCTTCATGCTTCTATGTTTAGATACAAACTATGTCTTGGTCACTATTCTTTTCTAAAGATGTTTCTGGATTACTAAAGTAGTTTTTTTATTTACTCAATCTGAATGGAATTATAGATCTTCAATGTGATCTAATATTAATTTTATAGAACTGAAAATATTTTAATTTCTTAGTAACACATAGTTGTAATATTCATTTCTAGAAAATAAAGAATGTCAATTAACAATTTTTCCTTAAATCCAAATTGTAGACTATTTTTTAGGAAATGAAAAATATATTTGCTCTAAATTACAAATTTAAGAAATACCATATTTATAAAATAAAAGGGTACTTGAACAATTATGGCTAAAATCATTGTGGCCAAAATGACGTTTCGAATCGATATTCCACTTTAAAATTAATGTACTATCAATCTTTTTAGGTGCTCTGAAAAATAGAAAAAAATAACGAAACTTTATTTTAAAAAATATAGCTGTCCAACATAAATGAAAATGTGTTTAAAATTTCAGTGGTTAATATTGTTGTGAGGTGCATAGATGTGTACAATTGTTGGGTTTTAAAAGGTGTGAATGGAAAATGAAGAGTTGCGACTTTTATGAAGAGTTGTGACTTTGATGAAAAGTTGCGACTTTTATGAAGAGTTTAGACTTTTATGAAAAGTTGCGACTTTTATGAAAAGTTGTGACTTTTATGAAAGGTGGTGACCTTTCCGAAAGATTGTGACTTTTCCAAAGGTTTGTGACCTTTCCGGTAAGGCACAATAAGAACCTTTTCACACTACCCTTTGTTTTCTATAAATTGAGGAATTTCCTCTCATTTTAAATATAGAATTTTTCTGGACTTCTTCTACGACTAAATCTACTATTCTAAGTGTACTTTACTGTCGTTGAGTGGCTCACTGACACTAGCGTTTTGGGTATCAATACGCTGGTGATTGAGATCCTTCTATCCTGAGAGGACATATTCCAAATCAAACCTCGGATACTAGAGGGGAATAATTTCCTTAAGGGGACACTGTGCATTCAGTGGGCTTGATCTTCTTTCTGTTTTTCCAGATTCTGGTATGTGTTACAGATTTTAAATTTGTGAATTAATTTATGTTCTTTTGTTCTTCACTGGTTCATTAAACTTTAGTAACTTCGTGTTTCTGCAAAGTTTGTTGGAATTAGTAAGATTCTTTAAACACAGATTGACAACAATTCTTCTTTAAGGAAAAATATTTCGTATATTTTTTCTAATCTGTTTCTGATTCTAGTTTCTCTACTAGTTTTAATTTTCTAGTTGTGAAAATGTTCTTAAACTTTATTGTGTCTTACCAAGTTCTTCAAAGTTTTGTTCTAAGTATCTTAGGAATACAAGACGAACAACAACAATTAATCCAAATTGTCTTTTATTAATCATTGACCCATAACCAACATTATTGTTGTGACTTGTTAGGTGCTATAAATGTGTACAATCATTTTCTTTCTTCCTCAACATTTTTGTTTTGTAGAAATCAACTAGAAAACATAGGTACGTTGCTAGGCAACTAGTACGGAATGAAGTGGGAAAAAGTAGAGGACCTGGCGTCCCTGGCGCTCTGAGTGGCGCAGGGCGCCAGAGGCAAAATTTCAGAGACTGGATTGGGGCGCTCTGGCTGGCGCGGCGCCCCAGAGCCAAAACTTCAGAGCCCCAAGTGGGGCGCTCTGGCTGGGGTGGCGCCCCAGGACCTTGCCTAGAAAGCTCCAACTTTTCTTCTTCATTTTTAACGAGGCACAACTCAACAAAATCTTCAATCTGATACAGATTGCGTGAAAGTTGTTTGACTAGAAAAATAAATTAAGAGATTTTTTTTTAAATTGAAATCATCTCGTAAATAGTAAAAATAAATAAATTATTATTGTTATATATTTAAAATACGAAGCTTCATAGAAAAATGTTATTGATTTGTCTATATATAATCTCTATTCCCTCTTTAATTTTCATATTGTAAAGTATTTCTCCTTCTTTATTTCTTTCTATTTCCTCTCTTTTTAATTTATTCATCAATGGCATCTACTAAAGTTAAGATTCCCACCATAGATTTTTGCAATCTTGAGCTAAAACCAAACACTCCACAATGGGAATCAACAAAAGTTCAAGTTTTTGAAGCCTTACAAGAATTTGGTTGTTTTGAAGCAATATATGACAAAGTTCCAAATGAAATTAGAGAGGGCATGTTTGATAATTTAAAAGAAGTATTTGATTTTCCATTGTCCAAATTGATAGAATATAGAGAAAAACCCTTTCATATATATGATGGGAAAATTCCAAGTATACCACTCTATGGTAGTGTGAGCTCTGCTGATTTGGTCCTCCCAAATAGTGTTGAAACATTTGCCAATACCTTTTGGTCTGATGGAAACCCTAACTTTAGGTATGTATTACTTCTTTTAATTATATATAATGTGCTCGGTATTATGAAAGTCATTTTTCATTAATGATATTTGAAAGAATAAGATTTATGTAGGTGATATCATTTAGTTTTAGTCATGTTAGTACACCAATTATTCTTGCTCATATATTTGTAGGAGATTTTTTTTTCATTATGTATTCGGTATTTATTTTGGGATTCAGATTAATAATATGGAGTCACGATAGTGTAAGACGCATTAAAAAGAGAAACATTTTCTACTAGAATTGTTTTTATTCCTAAGGCTAGAATCAAGAATCTTTAGTTAAATTATAGAGATAATATTCATTCCATTACTAAAGGTGAAAATTAAGTATCTTATTGTCCATACATTTTATATAAAAGAGATGTGATCATTAATGAAAAAAAATTAAGAACTCACGAGTAAACAAAATAAATTTATCTAATTTATATTAATTAGAAGAGAATTTAATAATTATATCCAAGTGATAAGCTAATAAAATCAATATTAACAATCTAATCACATGATTCATTGTCACTATTCATATAGAATTGGTTACGGGTATGTGAAGGGATGGAGGGGAGTACATTTCATTGAGTAACAATGCAATAGTTGGACATGATTTAACATGCTCTAACAAGATATCACAATCTAAAATGATTAAAAATAACATTTAAATATTTTTCACACATCGCGCGAGTATGTATACTAGGTATATATACATTATATATTAAGGGTGTGTTTGGTATGAAGGAAAATGTTTTCTTGGAAAACAAGTGGATTTCTAACTTATTTTCTCATGTTTGGTTGGTGAATGAAAAATATTTTCTAAAAAAATATCTTTTATTTTCTCTTGAGACTAGAAAATACTCTTTAGGAAAATAATTTTTTTTGATGGGAATGACTTTGGGGGGGGAGGGGTACGGGGTGGGGTAAAAATGAAAATTCTTTAAATTTGAAATATTTCCCACATATAATTTTTTTTTTTTAAATTGAGGGGGGTGGCGGGTGAGGGGGTAGGGAGTAGGGGTGGTAGGGGTTGGTGAGGTAAAAAAAATTTAAGATTTAAAACATTTTTCAAAAATAATTTTAATTTTTTTTTTATGTTTGAGGGGAGGGGGGGAGGGGGGGAGAGCTAGTTTGGTGGTAGTGATAAAAATATATTTTAAATTTTAAAAATAAGAAAATTTAAAATTTTAATTTATTTTTTTGAATGGGGAGGGTCGGGTAGGGGCATGGGTAGGGGTAAGATTAAAAATAACATATTAATATTTTCCGCACATCGCTCGAGTATGTATACTAGCTATCTATACATATATATTAAGGGTGTGTTTGGTATGAAGGAAAATGTTTTCTTGGAAAACAAGTGGATTTCTAACTTATTTTCTCATATTTAGTTGATGAGTAGAAACTATTTTTTAATGTTTGGTTGGTGAATGAATTTTTTTTCCAGAAAATATCTTTTATTTTTCGCTTAAGACTAGAAAATACTCTTTAGGAAAATAACTTTTAACCCGAAAATCAACCCCAATAATCAATCTAGGACCCGACCCTAACACCCGAACTAGGACATGACCTTGATGACCGTTCAAAATCCGACCCAGAGATCTGACCTAGGACCCCAGCCAGACTTCCGACCCTGAAATATTTTTCAAAAGTAATTTTTTAAATAAAATAAAATTTGACAGGGGTGGCGGGCTGGTTTGGTAGTAGGGGTAAAAAAATATTATAATTTAAGAATGAAGTAGAAGTTTCGAAAATGTTTTCCTTAATTTTTAAGGGAAATCATTTTCCTTAAATTTGAGGAAAATAAGTTGATTTGGAAAACATTTTCCAAATAATTAAAGTCAACCAAACATGGGAAATTAAAAAACATTTTCCAGAAAATATTTTCCTTCGTACCAAACACACCCTAAGTGTATTTCTTACATAATTTTGAGTAATATCACAATATTGCATTACCATTATATAAGTTTTGTATGTTTTAATTTGGCAGCAATGTGGCAAAGTCCTACTTCAAGCAGCTTATGGAATTGAATGAAATGGTGACAAAAATGGTTTTGGAGAGTCTTGGGCTAAAAAATTACATTGATGAAATCTTGAGTTCCAATTTTTTTGTGTCAAGATTTACTAATTACAAGGTAATTAAAGGTGAAGATGAGAATAAATCAAACTTACCTCCCCACACAGATAGTGGCTACTTGACTATAATTAAACAAAATCAAAATGGATTGCAAGTTCTCTACAAAAATGGAGAGTGGATAGAGGTCAATAATACATCACCAAATTCCTATATCGTTTTATCAGCAAATGATTTCATGGTAAGTTATTATTTATTTTTGAGTACCGAGGTAAAAAATACACCTAAATTATTTATTTATGTGTATTTTTGACGCTTAACTCTTTATTATTTTGTGTGTGAGGGGGTGGGTTGATGCTATAGAAGAGGAGAATAAAAGAAATAGAGATTTTTTTTGTATGATTGATTATTTAAGCCCAACTAGAAGCTAAGATCAGAGCAGTTTTGAAGTAACGATAAGATTGTTTGTATGTGATTTATAGATTACGATGCGGGCTTGATCGAGAAAAAATCACTAATATTTTGTATTAGATTAGATTGTTTTCCTAACATCCCTTGAGGTGCTGCCCTTTCTCTGTGAAAAAAATCACTAATGCTTTTTATGTGTTGATGTTGTGGATTTATACAGGCATGGACAAATGATAGTTTGACATCTGCTGAACACAGAGTAGTAACAACAGGAGACAAAGATAGATTATCTATTCAATTATTTTCCATACCACATCCAGATTATACTGTGAAGGGCCCCAAAAGAATTAGTGGATGAAGACCACCCTTTACTCTTCAAGCCTTTTAACTTGCTTGAATTTCATAAATAAACTATGTCAGGTGATAAAAAAGGAATTAATCTCAAGAATTATTGTGGTCTTTAAAAATTTTGTAGGGTATGAAAATTTATTTATGTGTATTTTCTTTATGAATAAAATGAATCGTATGTATGGGTGGTTGAAAATTTATATTTGAATGGTTATTGCATATGATTACATAACGTATTGTATTGTATTGTACTGTATTGTTTTTATTAAAAAATATATGTGTTATACCCCATTTTAACTCAAGATCCAAATGGCGTATAACATATTGGTGATTTCCAAATTATTAACTAACTTAAGAAGTCGCCACCTAATTAATTATGGTGAATTAGGACACCTAAATATTTAACTAGCTAATAATAAAATGACTTCAATTAAATGGTCTACTTAACTTGCATGATTCTAGGTAAGGGTTCTAGTTATCCTAAAGGGAAGGGGTAAAGCATAACCAACTGCAAACTTAGGTTAATTAATTTTAAAATAATGATATGGGTGCTAAAGATTAAGTGATTGAATAATCAAATTGGAAACATTTTTTAATTGTGAAAGCTCTTTTGTAATTGTAATAGAATGATAAAGATTTAAGAAAAAGTAACTCGTCTTGGTGAATTTAGACAAATTTAGTAATCCAATGGCTAAAAGAAAGGTAATTAAAAAAAAGGTATTTGCTCTCATTTATTGACAAAGTGTTTCCTTTAGAAAAGTTTTTTTTTTTTTTAGAAAGATAGGAGTTTAGAACTTTTTTTTTTTTTTTGAAATACACTATCAAGTTTGAACAAAACTTAATAAATTAGTGAGTTTAAAGTGGTGCAAAAGAAGTGTTTTAAAAAAAGTTTGTCAAATGAAGTTCATAAAAGCTAAAGTAACTATAAAGGTTTGTTTCTAACTAAAGGTATCCAAACTCAAACATCTATGTTAAGTCAACTATTATGAATCCAAACTTGAAATATCTAAATCACACAAGCAAGGATAACATGTAAAGAAAAACGCGTAAACAAATAATGCAAAAATGTAAGTAGCCATAAGTGACTCCAAGATAGGACCACTTGCTTTGCTTGCAATTTCGAATGGTCAAAGAGGTAGTGAAGACTACATGTGCGGGTGTGAGGATAATGTTGAGTCTATGAGACTTGATTTTGCGAGAGTCCTTAATTGGGACTCCATTTTTGTTCCAAAGAATTCATGCAAATAAAGAGAAGATAAAATGAATTAGTAAGACCTTCGACTTTAAGCGATATTATAGTACTAATTAAGTAACATTATACATCAAATATAATATTTAACATATAAAGCGTGCTAATGTCGAACAGAAAACTCAAACTAAGATATTAAGGCATTTTTAAGTAGCCCTTACAAAACACTTGGAAGAAAATCAAAACATCCAACTGTACTAATTAATGAATTAAGCAAAAGAATTTAAAATCTATATTTTGTGCACATAGAGATAATATAGGAATCTTAGATAACATGCCAAGGATCATGATATTTCTTACTCTAACAAAAATAAAATAAATACATAAAGAAAATTAAAAATAACCTGCATATCATTTCTAAAAATAATCAACAACAAATATCAACTCTTTTTAGCATATTTTTAAAGTGAGAAAAACACAAGCTAGAAAATTTTATCATACAAAAGATGTCTGAGGGACATTAACTAACAAGAAAACTAATTTCAAGTAATATTATCAAGTTGTCTAATACGCCAAAAAAAATCTCGAAAATAATTCATTGCCATTATGACTAAACTAAGTAGAATTATTTGCAAAAACATGATTTATCTTTCTAATAAGATATGAAATCAACCCATTAATATTAACTATAAGGAGATTATCATTATCTAAAGAGATATGACATCAAACAAGATTTGAGATTTCAATATACCATTACTTACAATTTGAAAAGAAACACATACATAATACATACATGTCTGCTAAAAGGAAATATAACATGAAATAAGCTTAACAAAAATTCATATCATGAAAGAGGGAGGACTTTCGATTATTACGAGTCTTGAACTAAACCGAAACACATATGAAACGTTATTCTTATTATAGCTAAAATGAGCAGGGATTACTACGACATATGTAACATTTTAATATAGTAACAAAGAAAACAGAGAGAACGGGGAGTGAATTTACCTGCTATAGGGCAGTGAACGGGGCTACTGCGATCAAGTGTCTATATTCGAACAATGACGAACCCGACAAGTTTGAGATTAGAATTTCCGGCGAGATCGAAAGAGAGTATAAAAGATATTTTTATGGAAAAAATGCAGTGGTTCAAGCTCTGTCCATGGCTGAGAATGATGAATCTTCTATCCGGAAGTGGAAAAAGCGTGATTAGCATTGTTTCGGAGAGAGTACCGTTGCCTGGATAGGTCAGATTGATTAGCTTTAAGTTTGGGCTGAATGTTAAGAGCAAATTTGGGCTTCTCAGGTAGGTTTTGGGCTGAAAGAATGGCTGGAGACTTTTGGACTGTAGCTGAATTTTCTTGGGTCGTTTCTCTTCTTATTTTACATTATTTTGGGCTTCTAACTTAATAACTAATACAACATATATTATAAGATGACAATTACTAGTTTATAAAAGAAAAATATATTACAACTTTACGCTAATAGAAAATATAGATACAAGAAAATAGATTTATACTTAATTTAATAAATACGAAATTTGAAATAAAATGACGACAATCGACTATTTAAGAAAAGAGGTGTAAAAGTGATAATAATCATATCGATAATAAAACCTATAATTTTAGTAGATAAATAGGCGTAATATTAAAAATAGTTGTGAAAAGGATAATTTGATATGTTATCAAATTAGAAGCTCGAAAACAATAAATTAGAAGAAAGAAGGATCAAAATTAGGTGTCAACAATATGAGTGGTTTTTATATATTTTGAATTTATGTTTCGATGGTTAGTAATGCATATGATTTCATAATATATTGTATTATATTGTGTTGTGTTGTATTATATTATATCGTTTTGATGATACAATTGTAACATCTTAGAACTTATCAGACCAGAACAACAGAAAAATAGGTGAACCACGACAGGGTTCACGGACCGTGAAAGGAACCACGGTCCATCGACCTTTCCTGGTTCACACCCACCAAGAAATGGTGGACCACGGGACCCTTCACAGGTTGTGGACCACCCCATGAGCTGTGGGGAGGCTCGTGAAAGCCAGGCAGTGTCATCAGGGCTAAGGGGTCACGGGACGTGGTCCCAATGACGGGCTGTGGAGGGGTCTATCATCCAGGACCAGTAGACCCCATCTCCAAATAGAGAACCACTGTGACTTTCACGATCCGTGGTCCTCTACACGGTCTGTGAAGTGGACTATAGAGGGGTCTCCCAGAACAGTGCAGTAGACCATTTCCAGAACCATGACCCACTTGACGGGCCATGGTCCCAACGACGGTCTGCCAGAGGCTCCATAGAAAGGCCCTGTCAGATTTTAAGTGGGGTCATTTTGGTCTTTTCCCCTATGCGTTGGACCCTTAAACTACGTAGTTTTGGTCAGTTTGAGCCTAGTAACTTAGTCAGAACTTACCCTAAGGATTTCATTCACCAAATTCATCAAACTTAGAACGAAAAGAAAAGGAAAGAGGCGACCCAAACCCTTCTAAGAACGCAGCCGGTTTTCTTCAGTTCTATCCCCGAAATCGAAAGATTTCACTAGGTATGTGGGATTTCACTAGTAGGTTCTTTTCATCCACTAGGTCCCTAGAATTCAGTCAGATTCTTGATTCCCTGCATATTGTTTAGGCGTAGGGTTTCTTGAACTTTGGAGAATTGTTGTGATTTAGCTGTTATAGTGTTCTTACTCAGATTATCATGTTTTCGTAACACTATTGCTGTAACACCCCAGAAATTTTTTCAAACTGAGACTCGAACCATCCTTCGTTGTGAGTAGGATTTTACTAAGGAATTTAAAATTTCTTGAGTGTTAAGGTCACTAGATGTAGCACCTTGAGTTCCAAAAAGAACTAAATTAGACATAGCAAAATCTGTAATTTGGCAAGTTAAGGAAAGTATGAGTTTTGGGTCAACTTCAAACGACCATAACTTCTAGCACATGATGAGTTAGGTGTGCTATAGGATATAGTAGGAAATATCTTTGAATTATCTTTCAAACGCCACCAAGTTTGCTCAGTTTCGAGGTCGGATGAGTGAGATATGCCCTTTTGAAGTCAGGCTGCCCAATTAAGAAAAGTTACTCGAAAATATGAGGGGTATTTTGGTCTTTTCCTTACCCAATCAGATTTAAGCATTTTTAGTAAGGTTTTAGGAGTCTAAGCTGATTAGAATTAGTTTCATTCATCCCCAAAAGCATTTAGGATTTTAGAGAGAAGATTCAAGAGGAGAAAAAGTTCAAAGTTTCAAGCGTTCGTTCAAGAAATTCAAGATTTCGCCAAGAACCTAGTTCCTTGAGGTATGTAAGCTTCCATAGTGTTGGGTTCGTTCACCCACACGCTAATCATAATTTATTCAGCATAATTTCGTTCTTGAAATTTAAGGATTTAAGTTTTTTGATGAGTTCTTGATAAGTGTTCTTGAAGTTTCCTTATCGATTAAGTTTTGATGTAAGATTCTAGTTGGGTCAACTTCGAACGACCATATCTCTTAGAATATCAAGAGTTACGTGACCCATAGCCTATCCAATTAAAGGTATTTGAATCTACTTTCCAACGCCGCCAATTTTGCGTCAATCCAATTTCTGAGTAAAAAGTTATGACTATTTTAATAACCTGTACAGTGCTGTTACGAATTAGCCGACGGGAAAGCATTAAAAAGAGTCGTTTTTGTCTTTTTACCTCCAAGAAAATCCTAAATGAATTTCTTGACTAATTAAAGACTCAAAACAATCATATTTTCATCTTTTAATCCATCATTTTCTTCTATCTCAAATCCTAAGACAAAACCCTAAGGAAAAATCAAAGTAGAAGATCCCATTAAGGATTCTTTCACAAGGTTTCTAATAAGCTCTTCTTCAAGATTCTTCAAGAACCTTGTTCTTCTAGGTATGTAAGGTTATCATAGTGTTGGAATAGTTTGTCCTCACGCCCTACATCTACTTTCAAATCAGTAAAAGAGAAATCTAGGATTCTACCCCTAGATTTGAGTGTTGTTGAGATAAGTTGATTTTGAGTTCCTAAGTTCATGTTTCTTTTAAAAGTTCTATTCCTAATTATCGAATTGCTATATTGTTATTGAGATCCTTCATATCATGAATCATAACTCTTGAATTCATAATTCACATTCAAGAGAGAGTTAAGAGTAGAGTTCAAGGAAGCCTTTGAGTTCAATTGTGAATCCTTTGAGATCCATCATCGATTTGAGTTATGTTTTGAGTAAGTAAGTATGAGAATGAGAAGAGTCGTATACATGAGTTCCTTATTGTTGAGATAAGTTGATTTTGAGTTCCTAAGTTCATGTTTCTTTTAAAAGTTCTATTCCTAATTATCGAATTGCTATATTGTTATTGAGATCCTTCATATCATGAATCATAACTCTTGAATTCATAATTCACATTCAAGAGAGAGCTAAGAGTAGAGTTCAAGGAAGCCTTTGAGTTCAATTGTGAATCCTTTGAGATCCATCATCGATTTGAGTTACGTTTTGAGTAAGTAAGTATGAGAATGAGAAGAGTTGTATACATGAGTTCCTTATTGATATTTTGACCCTGAGTCGAGTCGTTCATGCCTATAAATTCCGCATGAACTCCATAAGTTGAGTATCTTTGAGAGGAGTAGTAACTTCAAGTTCTAAGTCTTGAGTATTGAGTTTCAAATCCCTTTGAGATTATATTCCTAATCATGGGACTATTATATGTTACCCATGATGTCCTTGAGTTGAGTTGTTCATGCCCATAATTTTGCATGAACCCTATGAGTCGAGCAGTCTAGATATGAGTAGTATCATTGAGTCTTGAGTTCTGAGTACTAAGGTACTTTATTTCTATTAAGATTCCTGAGTTGAGTCGTTAATGTTCATAATTCTGCATGAACCCTATAATTTGAGTTATAAATTTTAAAAAGCTTTTTTTAAAGCCAACACTTGAGTTCTTAAACTGAGTTTTGAGAAAGTAAAGATGAGTTTTGAGAAAAGAGTTTTCTAAAGCATGATTAGTACGACAATCAAGTATGTCATCAATGTATAAGCAGCATGGTATCTAGATATACCATCAATGTTTATGCAATATGATTTCCCGAGTCATCAATGATCATATTATAATATTATTTTGAAATGTTTTTGAGAAAGAGTAGAGTTGAGTTCATTTTCTTTAAAATGATATATGAGAACTAAGTATTTCCAAGAGTAAATGTTTTCACATTTAAGATGAGAGGAAACTGAGATTTCCAAAAGAGTTTTGAGTAGTTTGAGTACCATCTCTTTTAAGAGAAAGATTTTTGAGTAATAATCTCAAACCACAATAAGAGTTATGTTTTTAAACATATGAGCTAGTATATTTTGGGAGTAGTATTGAGCATCGATATGGGGGAGAGTTCAGATAACTCACAGCCCTCATAAACCATGTGGCCAACGTGGGTAGAAAGGGTCATACTTTTTAGATGATTCCTTAATGCTTTTTAGCATAGAATAGTGGATTCACTTAGTGAGTAGGTCTTATACCCTAGCAAAGTATAGGACAGTTCTGGCAGCGTGGGTGAGACGTTGTATCATCACATAGCTCATAGTGATGGTTGTGGGTTAGAGAAACTCCCACAGAGATATTTATATTTTTATATACACAAATTTTACTTGTATTTTCATAAACAAATAGAGTTTATATTGTATCCTTGCATACAAACTGAGTATATTGTATTCTTAAATACAATGAGTTGCTTTCTACTGTTTTAAAAACTTTCGATATATTGCATCTCTTATTGTTGCTTTATATTCAGTTGGGTATCCAAAGTTGAGTATCCAGAGTTTGAGTACCAGGAATCGAGTGTCTTATTATTGAGTTGAGCCTTATTTCACTGAGTTGAATATCTTATTATTGAGTTGAGCCTTCTTTCACTAAGTTGAATATTTTATCTTTGAGTTGAGTATCTTATTCTTGAGTTGAGTTGAGTGAGTTCAGAAGAGGTAAGTATGTTTCCTTCTTATCAAGTTCAAGCCTATATTTATGCTTTAGAATTCCCCTTATATGCTCGTACATTCCACGTACTGAGCCATTTAGCCTACATCATTTCATGATGCAAATACAGGTATTCAGGGTCATCAACAGGTGTTTCTTTGATACCACATGCAGTTCGAGTTATCTATGGTGAGTCTCCTTACTTTAGAAGGGTTCCACTTGTACTTTCAGTTATATCAGTTGTTCGGATGTCATTGGTCTTATACCGAATTCCATCTTTGTCAGTTAGAGGCTTCATAGATAGACAATAGAGTTTCAGAAGTCTGTTTTATTTATCTTGTTAAATGTTTTGAAGACTTGAGTTGCCTAGTTTTGGCTAGTTGAATATACGATTATATTCTGAGTTAATTATTTGAGTTTCAATGAATTTTATTCTGTTTTAAGCTTTGTATGCTTGAGTTAGTCTTCCGCTTGTAGTCGGCCAGGATAAGGGTTCACTTGAGGACCAGCAATGGTTCTCAAGTGCCGGCCACGTCCAGGGTGTAGCTCGAATCATGGCAGTTGCTTAGTTCCTTGCATGAAACTCAAAACCCTAGTTGTGTAGATTCGTTAGTTAATGAATTACACTGGCTAGGTCAGATAAACAAATATACATGCCTCATAGTTTGAATGTTCCATTATTAGTACTTAAATATTGCATTCTCAGTTAGCATGTCAAAATATTAATCTATCCTATATATTTTAGTTATGTTATATTGTACACATTTCTAGTTGGGAGTAGGCTTAACACCGAGTTGAACTAGGGTTCAGCGTACCCTCATAGTCTCAGAACTACATGCCTGAGTAGGATTTTAAGTCCCCTCTATTGCGCATCAGATTTAGTGATCACTCCAGTCATGCCTTTATACCAATGGCAAGGTGTATTGGGTCCTCTCGATGGGGCGTATACATTGGACTCCACGTTTAGCTCACGTGGTTTATGTCGGTTAATAGTAACTCCCATAGTCAGACTCTTAGTGCATTTGGCCAGGTTTTCAGCAGTTATATCAGTATACAGTTCAACATGTCATCTTCATGATTAGTACTTGGTCATTTCATTCAATTTAGCTTTTCCAGTTATGTTTCAGTATTTATATTCTTGCTCAGTTTACGTCACTGCTCAGTTATGCTTTGTTCAACTTATATGTATTTGTTCGGTTTAAAATTTATATCCTGCATGCTCAGTACATTCCAAGTACTGACACATATTCTGCGCTACATCATTTCATGATGTAGGTTCAGGTACTCAGCATCCAGATCACACATAGATCGATTTTCGGTTCGCATTCAGCAGCCTCAGTGGTGAGTTCTCATATTTCAAGGACAATAAACATGCTTTCATTTTAGTCTTTACGTTCAATTTTCAGTTTTGTTAGAGTTAGTTGGGGCATGTCCCAGTAACTCAACTCAGTTAGAGGCTTTTCAGACAGAGTAGTAGATGCCGCTTGAGTTGTTAAGTGGTTGTCAAATATCACTAAACTCTTAGTATGTTTTACATATTCAGACTAGTTGGGTTTTTCCCTATTTTCAGATATCCATTATTTTTAGCTTCCGCTTAGTACATGTTTTACTCAGTTATTTCTAGTATGCTTGATATATGCCAGACTCGGGGTTAGCTTGGGGTCACTGGTGATCTTATGTTCCGTGTTACGTCAAGCTAAGGAGGTAGCCTCGGGGAGTGACAAACTACTTTGCGAAAGACTGAATCGAACATTTAAAAGCTTAAAATTGAAGTAAATCATTAAAATTGTAAAATGTTCAACTCATACTGTCTGAAAAATACTCAATGCAATAACAATAGTTTGCAAAACACCTTAAAGAAAAAGAAGGTACCGAGAGACTCCTCAACTCTATCTATCTATGAATCCTCTATAGTTCAACAAGGATTTCGGGACAAGACCCACGACACCCTAACTGGAGTCCTCCAGAATGCAAGAAGGTTCACCAAAATCTAACTGGAAAGCAAAGTGATCTCAACGAAGCATCTATTGATGATCCTGAACACCTGTATTTGCATTATAAAAGAAAGCAGGTTGAATGACATTAGTATATTGAATGTACGAACATATAATAAAGTTGAATGAATAAATAACTGAACTGATAAGGCTGAAGAACTACTCACCTCAACTCAAAGCATAAGTACAAAATATAATATTTAAAGCTTTACAAGTAAAAGAGGCTAACTCACGGATGTATAAGAAAATACAATAAAATACTCGTTAAACTATTAGGGAGATTCTTTAGCCGACAACCATCACTATGAGCAATGTGATGATACAATGTCTAGCCCACGTTGTCAGTGTCGGGATATAGGACACATCAACTAAGTGGATACACTAAAGCTCTGCTCGAAAGCAATAAGCAGTCGTCTAAAAAGTATGATCCATTACTAACGTTGGCTACACAGTTTATGAGGATTTTGAGTTGTTTGTACTCATCCACATATCGTTGTTCAATACTATTCTCAATAAATATACATACTCATGCTCAAACGTATAAAACATAATATTTCTCAATTTGAGGTAATTACTCAAAATATCCTCTTAAAAGAGGTAATTGCTCTCAAGTATCTCTGAAAACTCTTTATGAAAAACAAAGTTCTCTTTATCAAGTAGTTCCCTTAAACTTTACTAGGATTCTAATCATAAAAATTATCAGATAGACAATTAAGAATATAATACCGACACTTATAAGAATCACCATCGTACTTTTTCACTTTCTCTAGATGAGAAATAGTTTCATCATCATTCATAGAGGTGATGTCTACTTTATTAGGATTCTTCTCAGTTAACACATAAGAAACATTGAGAAAACTTAAGTAGAAAAGTACTTTACCCTTCCATCTCTTAAAATGGTTACCATTGAACCGAAATGGCTTGTTAAGGTCTCCCATCTTGACATCCGCATTTTTTTCAATTGTAGCCATGGTGAATCTCCTTAAAATTGTTAGTGAAAAATTACAAAATAATAAAATTGCAAGATTACAATTGAAAAATAAAATGAAGAAACAAAACACTCTTTAGGCTGAGGCGCGGATATTTCGTTCTCTTTAAGGAGATTCAAGCCCACTGCAACAAATGTTTTTCACCGGTCCAATGGTAGTCCTTGTTGACTTGTCCCCTCCAGGATACAACAACCTTCACAAAGTATAACTCAACAACTCTAGACAAGAGTTGAGTCCAAAGCTCCACAAAAAAGAACACCTCCCTTCAACTAATAAGAACTCTTTTTTTGACTAACTTTTATGCACTCTATATTTTCTTGTGTGTTGTGTGTTACAAACCAAATGAAGAGCACCACTATTTATAGTTGAGATAGTCTTCCTAGCAATGAATAGGAAGATAATGGGATAGTAAATAGTGAAGATAATGGCCTTAGGAATTACATAGGTTACAAGGTATAATAGAGGAATTATGAGTGACAATCAAGTAGGCACTAATGCCATATTGCACTAACTCCTAATGGTGTAATGCTCCAAATATATGTCCAACGGTTAAGACAAAAGAATTATCCACCAACGGAGACAATTTCACAGCAAATGCCACACTTTGACTCCAAACATTTCAAGCAAATTAATATACAAAAATATTAATATTAAAATGCTGACCAACATATTTAAAAAAAGTAAAAATTGCAAACACAAAAAAAAACAAAAAAAAAAAAACTAAATCTCTAATTTTTACTATTACTTTAACTTTTTACCATTTTTAAGAATTCAAATTTTAATCGTAGTTAACTACGTTATACTCTGCCTAAATACAATATAGTAAGATCATTTCAAAAACAAACTACCATATTCATATATATATAATCATTTAAAAATCTTTTAAATTAGTATCTAAATTTATCATGCAATAAGAAAAAAATTGAGTAACCAACTAAATAATATCATATTTCTTTTATTACAGTTTTTTAATTTGAATCTATCTATATACTAGTAAACAAAGCCTGGGTCCAACATTAATAAAGTTATATTGTTACTCTCTTCGTCCCATATTAGATAAGAATCTTACTAAAAATATTTTTTTCATATTATTTGAGCACTTATTAAATTAGGATAGAATTAATTAATTCTTTTCCATTTTACCCCTACAATTAATATGATCATTTCTATATTGTATGTGTATTTTTTGTAACTCATTTCAATGTGCATTGATATAAACAAAGGGCAAAATGGTGAAGTCTTCCAATGTATTAATGATTTCTTAATCACTGTGTAAAGTTGGAAGTGCCCATCTAATATGGGACGGAGGGAGTATAGTTTATGTATTGTTATAAAATTAGTAAAGATTGTTATAATATATTTTGCTCATAAGTGAGCTAATATACAAACTTATTTGTCATTTGTCTTTTTAATTTCAATTTTAAATAACAAATAAATGTAGCGATAAGATTGAGGGTAGAAAAGAAGCATATCTTTCTAAATTTAAGTAAAAATAAACAGAGTAGAAGTAACATTAGGGTTATCGATATGACGATTCATTCGGTTATTTTAAAAAAAATTATATCATTCAATTTTTCGGCTATTTTATAATGTATAACCAAAATTAAAATTTTAAAATCATCCCAATCCTAATTTATGTGACACAAGCAGTACAAAAATTAGTCTTTTTTTTGTTGTCTTGTAGATATTTTAAGTTATTATTTATTGTAAATTATAGTACTTTTTATTAAAGTTTTTAATAACATATGTTACTTTTTATGTTTGAGAGTTAAACCAACTTTTTTTATATGTCTTTTAATTTCATATGTGTTTTGTCCTTTTCCAATTTGAAAAACCAATACTCTCTCCATTTTATTTTATATGTCATTTATTTTTATAAATATATTGATTATTCCCTCTTCTTATTGGAACACATGTTGACTTGTGGTGAATATTTATTCCCTCTTCTTATATAGTAAAATAATAGAAAAAGTAAAAAGTGTTCCGTGTCAGCACCACAAAAATTCAACAATTCTAAAATTCAAAAAAATAATTTTTAACTTTTTAAAAATCTGTATCTAAAATTTACCAAAAAAAATAATTACATTAAAATATTTTATGTTTCAAAACTAAAAATTTACAATTTCTAAAATCAATTAAAGATGTATTTAAATTTTAAATTAAAGTGAAAACAAAATACTGAATCGCCACTTGGTATTAGTTACCTTTTTAAAATTAAATTTTGCAGTTATTTTTTACGATAAGAACAGATTTCAATAGTTGCCAAGTGACTAATTAATAAGATGCCACCTATGTATTATTTGAAATTTCAAAAAGTGCAGTTATCCGCAATATTTAAATTTACATATTTGCAGTAAATTTACAACATTAAAAAAAATATATTAAAGCTCTACCGATATTGATTAATTGTCATAAAATCCAAAAAATTTATAGGCTTTAGGGACATATGCTAACTTTCTCAAAAAAAATAAAAAAAAAATAAAAAAATAAAAAAAATAAAATATATAAATATATATATATATAATGGTCATTAATTAATTGTCGGATCATTATTGGTATAATGTACTTGATGGTATATTAATTTTCTAAGGCTTTATTTCTTTGGTATTTTATAACCATCTGATGTCGGATCTTAGGCTATTTCTAACCATCCGATGTCCAGAACACACTCATTTAATTAGGTTCTAATTAATTTGAATTTAAGTCATACACGTTGACATACACTTGTCAATAGAGCCTGATTAGCCTATACGTGTCTGTATATACCTAAAAAATTATTTTAATCATGTAAAAATAATATAATTTTCCGTCAAAGAAAATTCGGATGAACCCATGCATATATATACATAACTTTATTTTAACCTATTTATATAACATAATTTTTCAATGAAAAACTAACAATAGAGCTGGGTTAGCCTACACATGTTTGTTCTTACCCGACTCAATAGATATCTACTAATAACATTTTCAAATAAAATGAAATGATAAAAATAATAATTCATATATATACATAACTTTATTTTTACCTATTTATATAACATAAGTTTTCAATGAAAAAATATTAATATTAAATTTATAGTGCCACGTAGGTCGAAAAGTATTTATAAAATAAGTTCGGGGGGGGGGGGTAATAGGACCTTAGTATAGTATAAGTGTGTCTTTGGAATTTCGGGCATAGTTTGGAGGGAGGGGGGTACTTATGTATTTTCCCTAAAATTATTAAATAAGAAGTAGAGATAAAACAAGAAAAAAAATATTAAGGTAACGGCACGATCAACACCAAATCGATGTTACATAAAATGATATTTTTCGTTGTTACTTAACAACAAATTTGAACAATACGATACAATAAATTTAAGTAACAATCAAAATAAACATTGTATTTAAATTAACAGTACAATTCAGTGCGTAGCAAACCATCCAAACAAGGTGTTAGTCTCTTATAACTTGTCTTGTACAAATTTTAAAATACAAGTGCTAATTTATTTGTCTATATATACTCTCTATCCCCCCCCCCCCCTACTTATTCACATTGTGAAGTCATTAATTCCTTCTTTGTTTCTTTCAAATGGTTAATATTCCCACCATAGATTTTTCTAATCTAGAACTAAAACCAAACACTCCACTATGGGAATCCACAAAAGTTCAAGTGTTTGAAGCTTTAAAAGAATATGGTTGTTTTGAAGCAATATATGATAAAATTCCAAATGAAATTAGAGAAGGTATTTTTGGTATTTCAAAAGAAATATTTGAATTTCCTTTAGAGACCAAAGTGAAAAATTATTCAGAAATACCATTACATGGCTATTTAGGAATGATTCCACACTTGCCATTTTATGAGAGTTTGTGTATTCCTGATTTGCTTAATCCTCAAAATCTTGAAACTTTTGCTAATATCTTTTGGCCTCATGGTAATCCTGATTTCTGGTATGTCTACTTTATTTTATTTTTTAAAATAAAATTATTTTGTGCATTGATTAGAGTCGTGGAGTAGCGATAAAGTTATTTTTGTGATGTGATAAATTTTTGCAGCAATTTGGTAAAAGCTTACTCAAATCCACTTATGGAATTGGATGAAATGTTGAAAAAGATGATTTTGGAGAATTTGGGATTAGAAAATCATATTGATGAATTGTTGGATATTAATTATATGAGATTTAGATTTACACATTACAAGGGATCATCAATTATTAGTGGAGATCATGAAAATATTATTAAACATGATGGATTGAATGGCCACACAGATGGTAACTTCTTGACTTTTATATCACAAAATCAAGTCAATGGTTTGCAAATCAACAAAAATGGAGAGTGGATTGATGTCAATATTTCACCAAATTCTTATGTTGTTTTGTCTGGTGATTCATTCAAAGTAAGTGTTACTTATTTTCTTTTTAGCTAGTCTTATTACTTTGTTGAAATTCGTGTTACTCGAACTCTTCAAAAATATTATTATTGCACCTTCAAAAACAAAATATAGATTTTACAGGATCTGACGCATACCTAACGATATTTGTGAAGAATATATCCAAGGTTGGAATATACCAAACAAAATTTAGGTTTAATATCTTGATGCAAAATTGAAAATGAATCTTGATATTTGTTGGAATTAACCTATGTTTCTCGAATATTAAATGGAACTACCTACATATTTAATATTTTCATGCAAAACTGAAAAATGAATTTTGATATTTGTTGGAGTCTATGCTTTTTGAATCTCTAAAAATGTTGGATCCTTCAAATAAATGTGTTTGAGTTTTATGCACTGACAACGTGATTTTATACAGGCATGGACAAATGGTCGATTGCATTCTCCCATCCACAAGGTAAAAATATTTGGAGAAAGTGATAGATTCTCAATTCAATTATTTTCATTCTCAAAACCAGGTCACTTTATAAAGGCCCCAAAAGAACTTGTGGATGAAGAACACCCTTTACTCTTCAAGCCATTTGAAATGGTTGGATTATCTGAGTATGTTACTTCCCAAGCTGGCTATGCAGCTCCTAGTGATGCTTTCAAGGCTTATTGTGGTCTTTGATATGGTAAACGTGAATTTCTAATGAACGTTTTTGTCAGAGTAGTACTATTAGTATATATGGGATTTCTGACAGAATATTCATCAAAAATGTCTTCATCATTTCCAATGGATTTCATTTGGAATTCATGTTTTTATAATAGTGTGTATTTTAGCTTTAGGGTTCTTTGTTTTATATATGCTAGAATAAAAAAATGTGATTTTTTTATGAACGTTCTTGTTAGAATACCATAAGTATATATGGGATTTCTAATAGAATGTTTGTCAAAATTCGTGTTTCTTTAGTAGTGTGTATCTTATGTTTGAATTGTTGTAATAGTGAGTAATTTCGATGGGAATTCATGTTTTGTTTGTGTTTTTTGTGCAAATAATAAATTTTGAAGAGATAAGTGTCAAAAACACACCTAAACTATCACGATTCATTGCTAGTCCCATTTATTAAACTTCTGGCCATGCCCATATATTGGAGTCTGATCAAATTTGAAATCGCATCAATAAGTCCCACATTGAGAAGTAAAACTCCCTACTAAAGACGTTTTTATACTTAGAGAGTAAGAGACTCTAACCATTTTTATATTTCTTTGCAAATTTTGAAGGCATGCAATTTTTTTCTCAATTATTGCATCTATACAGTAATATTTTTTTAAATAAAAAATAGCAATTGGGTATTCAATAATATATGCTATATCTGTTGGAACAGTATTTTTTCTTTTTATATACATTTTTATTAACAAACACGATATAGACGTGCAACCTATATACACTAAATTAGTTATTTAAAAAAAAAAAAACAAAGTGACACACATATCGAGACAATAGAGTATAGAAAAAGATATCCTTCCTCTACCAAAATGAAAAATAAAATATACAACTTGTAAATATATTTCATTTATATACTCAAACTATGACTTCTATTAGTGGAGATGAAAATAATATTAAATATGATGGATTTAATGGCCACACAGATAGTAACTTCTTGACTTTTATATCACAAAATCAAGTCAATGATTTGCAAATCAACAAAAATGGAGAGTGGTTTGATATTAATATTTCACCAAATTCTTATGTTGTTTTGTCTGGCGATTCATTCAAAGTAAGTTTTATTACTTTGTTGAAATCAGTGTTATTCGAATTCTTTAAAAATATTATTATTGCACCTTCAAAAAAACAAAATATAGGTTTGAGAGTATCTGACATATACCAAACAATATTTGTGAAGAATATATCCAAGGTTGGAACTTGGAACTAAATATTTAATTTCTTCATGCAAAATTGAAATTGAATCTTCATATTTGTTGGAATTCACCTATGTTTTCTCAAATCTTTAAAAAGTGTTATCCCACTTACGTTGGGATTTTTCTCCAAAATACACATTTTTAAAGAATTTTTATGTAACACATTGAATAATATTTTTGAAGTCAGTTATTGGAACTATGTACATATTTAATATTTTCATGCAAAACTGAAAAATGAATTTTGATATTTGTTGGAGCCTATGCTTTTCGAATCTCTAAAAATGTTGGATCCTTCAAATAAATGTGTTTGAGTTCTATGTATTGATGACATAAATTTATACAGGCATGGACAAGTGGTCGATTGTATTCTCCCGTCCACATGATAGAAATGGCTGGAGAAAATGATAGATTCTCAATTTAATTATTTTCATTCTCAATTAGCTTTAGAGTTCTTTGTTTTATGTATGCTAGAATAACAAAAGCGTGAATTTCTTATGAACGTTCATGTTAGAATACCATAAGTATATATGGGATTTCTGATAGAATATTTATCGAAATTCGTGTTTCTTTAGTAGTGTGTATCGATCTTATATTTTTGAATTGTTGTAATAATGAGTAATTCCAATGGAAATTCATGTTTTGTTTGTGTTTTTTGTGCAAATAATGAATTTTAAATGAACGATCTTATACTATTTAAAAGGAAATGATTCAACGCAATACTTTAGTACTATTTGAATTTAAAAAAAAAACTAAGTAATCCATATGAACAATTTATTAACAAAACTAATAGGATTCAGTGCTAGCCCTATGGTGATGTCCACATTGAAGCCCGATTGATTTGAAATTGCATCAGTAAATCTCACATTGAGGAGTAAAACTCCCTACCAAAGACGTTTTTATACTTAAAAGAGACTCGAACCATTTTTATATTTCTTTGCAATTTTGAAGGCATGCAATTTTTTTTCTCAATTACTGCATCTGTACAGTAATATATTTTTTTATATAAAAAAATAGTAATTGGGTATTCAATAGTATATGCTATATATGTTGGAACAATATTTATTCTTTTTATATACGTTTTTATTAACAAACACGATATAGACGTGCAACCTATATACACTAAATTAGTTATTTAAAAAAAAAAAAACAAAGTGACACACAAACCGAGACAATGAAGTATAGAAAAACAGATCATTCCACTGCCAAAATGAAAAATAAAAATATATAACTTGTTAATATATTTCATTTATATACTCAAATTATGATTTAATTCAATTGAAAAGTGTTTCAATTAGACACTTTTGAATTTAATTTAGGAACAGTAGTTTTCCACTGTATTTTCAAACCGCTTCCATTATGTAGACAAGTTAATCTCATAAAATAATGTCACCTCCTTTAATTATATGCATAAATTTCAATTTAAATATGAATGTGATTTCACTATTTATTGAGGCTAATCGGATATAATTAAACGAGGTAACATATTTTAAGTACTTCCTGTTTCTCAATTTATATGACTCACTTTTCTTTTTAGTCAGTTCCAAAAAGAATGACATGTTTTTATTTTTGTAATAATATAAATTTAAAATGTGCTAGCAAGTTAGCCATCCAATTTTTAATTTTTTTTAAGCACATGCATGTGTGATTCTCCCAGCTTGAGGGAACAACTCCCCTCCCATAGGAAACATCATGTGTTTATTATTGTTTGATAAGGACATCACAATAACATATCAAAATTTATGAGGATATAAAAAAATAAGGGAATATTAAATGGAAGGCAAGTACAATAATTATGATTTAATAACATATTTTGTGTTAACGTTGTATCGCACTGTATTATTTTGATGGTGGTCCCCCTTTTTCGCATAAAAGTGATGAGAATTCGAACACGTCACGTTTTACTGGGAAGGATCGAACCATGGGAATGAATCTACAGGGCTATCACCTTCTTTGGCTAGATCTTTCAATCTTTTCACAATTACAGTTCACTACGCCCGAATACAATGTATGAGTGGTTGAATATTTTGAAGTTATGTTTGGATGCTTATTGCTTATGATTTCATGATGTATTGTGTTGATGTTATTGAGCATTTTAATATTATAAATTAAAATATTAAGTGCATGATAATTAGTAGGCATAAATTGGAGAAAATGGTGATAATAATTCTTTCTAACTCATGTAATCACAATGACATATTCTCATTATTATCTTCTTCTAATTTTTTCCACTAATCCTCAAATATTGACTATCCACATTCTTGGGATTTATTTGTGAAAGAAATCCTACACCTATATAAAAGATGTTTTCTTCCTTTTGTTGAGATAGAAGAACAGAGAAAAAAAATGAGAGAAGTGGATGAAAATATTATATTGTACATGTTTACATTTTGAAGTTAGTGCAGTGGAAGAGAGAGTTGTGTAACATCCGACAATTTGAAATAGCTATGACGAGGCTTAGAATAGGAATTAACTATTTTTGGAAGGAATTCAAAAATCTGGAAATTTGGTCAAGTATGGAAAAAAAAATGAGTTTTTGGCCAACTTTGAACAGTCATAAATCCTAGCTCAGGATGAGTTAGGTGTAGTTCCAGCTATGTTTACGAAGCTCGTGGAATGATCTTTCCAACGCCACCGATTATACTCCATTCCGAGTTCGTATGAGTGAGTTATGCCCTTTGGAAGTTGGGCAGTGGCAGGGAAATCCGTCCGGAAATTTTAAGGGCATTTTGGTCTTTTCCCTAATCAATTATTTTGGTTATATTCAAGTGTTGGACTGATTTTTAGATCAGTTTGTCCCATTTTAAAAGAGTGAGAGTGAGGGTTTTGAGAGAAGAGGAGAAGAAGAGAAGAAAGAGGAGATCAAGCAAGTTTCCGTCAAAGATCGTCGTGGATATCGTTGGGGGTGATCCCTACTAGGTATGTGAGTTCATAGTGTTGGGTTGATCCTTTCCCCCACACGCCAAACTCGTTTTATTTTCGAGAAAAGATTGGTTATGTTGTTGAAATTGTTGGGTTGTGTTGATGTTGTTGAAGTTCCTTGTTGATTTGGGACATGTTTCGGGTTGTGTTTTTGAGTTGAAATCTATTGTATGTTGAGGGGTTTATTATTCTAAGTGTTTGCTGCTGGAACCTTTGAAGTTAAGGGGTTTAGAGTTGGAAAAACAAGGGGAAAAAAGTTGGATTTTTGGGGGAAAAGGGCTGGGGTGTCGCATCAGCCAGCGCACCCCAAAAAGGGATGCTGAACTTTCCCCTTGGGGCAGAGCGCCTGGCAGAACGCCCAGCAGGCCCCTCTGAAGTTTGAGGGTTGGCGCCCTGCGCCTCTTAGAGCGCCAAGGATGCCAATCCTTCCCTTTACCTTTCATCTCCCACTATTTCATACATGTTCCTTGGTAAAGTACCTATGTTTTATAGTTGTTTCCAATACTCTAAGGTACATCTTAACATCCCAAACTCATCCATAAACATGTGATCATATACCTTGAATCCATAGTCCAATTCAAGGAAAGTTAGGATAGAAGTCAAGTGAAGTTAGAGCCAAGCTTAGAAGTTAAGTAAGTTAAAGCAAGTTTTCAAAGTTGTTCAAGAGCCTTTATTGAACGTTTTCACTTCGTTTTTAGGGTTCAAGTCTCAAGTCGAGTAAAGAGTATAAAGTTTCAAGCCAAGTGAAGAGTATCAAGTTTCAAGTTAAGTCAAGAGCATAAAGTCGAGTCCATTTCTCAAAAGTTATTAGGGAACTATGTATTTCCCAAAGAAGTTTCTAAATGTTTTTACATTTGAGTAAGAAAGGAACATCGATTCCAAAAGAGCCTTTGGGATAGATTTTGAGTAGTTATCTCAAACTAAAGAAAGATGTGTTTAAAACACTTATGAGCTAAAGTATATTTTTGGGAGTAGTCTTGAGCACCGAGTTGGGGACACGAGTTCATATTAACTCAACTCTCCATAGGAACCATGTAGCCAACATGGGATTTAACGGGTCATACTTTTTAGATGATCCCGTAAGTTAAGCTAGTGGATCCACTTAGTAAAGATAGCTTCCTATATCACGACCAGGTATAGGATGGTCCTTGGGCAACGTGAGGTAAAACGTTGTACCACCACTAGGGCTCATAGTGGTGGTTGTCGGTTAAAGAATCTCCCGCTAAAGTTATATTACTTTTATATAAGTAAGGTTGAGTTGTTATTGCTTTAATTATTAATGAACTAAGTTGTTTACAATGTTTTAAAAGCTTTATATATCGCATGTGTCTTACTGCCTTATATATATTGAGTTCAGTTATTCTTGAGTCGTACAAGGCTAATGTAAGTGTTTTCTTGTATTCCTTTCAAGCTTAGGTTGTGGTTTAGCTTTCCAGCTCGCATACTCGTACATTCCATGTACTGATGCCAGTTGGCCTGCATCTTATTATGATGCAGACGCAGGTACCCAAGATCAGCATCCAGTACGTCGTTGATCCAGCTGAGCACTCCAGAGTCAGTGGTGAGCCTCCTTGCATTCCGGAGGACTCAATTATTTTGTGTTCTTAGTTTTGTTTATTAGGATGTTGCGGGGTCTGTCCCAACATCCATCTCAGTATTTTAGAGGCTTCATAGACAATTAGTCAGTTAGTTTTGAGTCTCTCATCTATGCATATATGTAAATATTCTATTTTGAGATTCGAGTTGCCTTTGTGGCCAGATTTTATAAGTTAAGTTGTTTTGTAAACTTGTATTTGCATTGAGTTATTCTGTTGGGTTAGGTTTCCGCTGAGTTAAGAAAGCCAGGCCAAGGGTTCGCTTGGGGCCAGAAATGGTCTCCGGGTGCCGGTCCCGCCCAGGGTGTAGGCTCGGGGCGTGACAAGTTGAGACAAAGAAAAATGTTTTATATTGAAGGAAGGTGTTCTTTTGGTGGAGCTACGGACTCTCCAACTAATCCGGAGTTGTTTGAATCACATGACATTGTTGGATTGTTGTAACCTAGAGGGGCCAAGTTAAAAATTATATTACTGAATTCGTGTAGATTATTATATAGTAGTCTTTTAAAGAGCACAAGATATCTGTCACGACCCAAATCGTCGTGATTGACACCCACACTAACCCTCCGATGGGAGAACCATTCTACAACCCAACCAAGCAACTTAATGAAAAACTAGGCATTTAATTATACAAAAGCAGTTTTAAATAACTAAATTATTTATTAAGGAACTAAACAAATGAACTAACACGAATGCGCAAATACAACCCCTAGAACCTGAAAGTCAATGTACCAAAACTCTACTAGCGACAAGTCTAAGAACAAGGGGTACAACCCCGAAACTAAACAACACCTTAACAAATAGTTTGAGTCCGAAAAGAGTGGACTTAAACAAAGAGAACTCAAGGCAGCCCGGAAGAACTAGCTCACCCTTGAATTCGAAACGGTCACTGATCTTCTAAACGAGGTCTGTCAATAGCCGCCGGAAGATGCCCTGTACTCAACAAAAATAAGAGCAAGTGCAGTATCAGTACACAACTACAGTGTACTGGTAAGATCACACGGCTATCCCAATAAGTGAAACACATGTAAGTAACCACAACATTATAAAATAGGCATCTACCAAACATATACAATATCATCATCATTCACATCAACGAACAGTTTCACAATTCTCAACAATATACAATTAAATCATTTTAGAGCAACAAATAGTCTTTCAATATCAATCATCATTAGGTATGAACATAATCATCACAAGTAGATACACAACACAATTCAATGGTCCTCTCACGGAACCTAATTCAATGGTCCTCTCATGGAACCCAAACACAAACTGTTAGTTTGCTAGAACGTGGCAATCCGATCCCATTTTTATGCCGGGACGTAGCAACCGATCCCATAGTTGTGCCGAAACGTGGCAACCCGATCCAATATTTATGCCGGAATGTGGCAATTTGATCCAATATTTATGTCGGAACGTGGCAATCCGATCCAAGTTAGCTTGCCAAAATGTGACAATCTGATCCCCAATCACACACCACAATCACAATCACAAGTACATCATCAAGATCATACATTTAAGTCATGATTTATGGCATACAATTATTCAATTATCCTTATTTACGATTAAAGTGATCAATAATGCAACATTCGCATACATACATGCATTATAATGAAGTAATCACAACACATATCACACTAACATGAAATCACAACCATCACCTACCTCGAATCCAAGCTTGAATCCCCTAAGGCACTTGAATCTTCCCTTTCCGAATTCTTTCGGCTTGTTCTAGGTTTACAATAATTAATATACGCAAGGATCAACAATCAAAGGTCTAATTATTCAGATTATAACAAACCCAATAACCCTAGATCAAATCCAAGATCTTAATACCCAAATTAAGGCTTTTTCCACCATAAATCTTAGATCAAACCCTTCCTCATCTATAATAACCCAAGAAAATAGGTTCTACGGATCGAAAAATGGATTCAGGGAGTTAAAACCTTACCTTTAGCCTTAAGAATGGTGAAAAACTGTCAAGAACTCGTCTAGGGTCACCTCCTTAGCTCTAAAAGTAAAAAAATACCAAATAAGGTCGTTTAGGGGTTTATTAACGACTTTAAGTCGCGTCTGGCCCGCTACAACGGACCTATCCCGCTACAGCGGCCTCAACGAAGACAGAATGTACCCGTTCACGCTAAGATCATTTCCGGAGTTCTACTCGCCCAAATTCGATTCCGTAAAGTCGTACGGGTTCCTTATCATCTTAGTTATCCACTCATGTAATAAAATTCATAATTAGATTTCTCATTCATTATCAGATTTCCCTACACCTTAATGACTCCAATTTCATCCAAATTTGAACTAGGTTAGGAATTCCAAGTTACTACCAAAAAGTTTTCTGGCCCCAATTCTTTCTTCACCGACTTTTTCGTAACGACGGAATCAGGTCGTTACAATATTTGTGCCTCAACCTGAATAATTTTTTTTATTCACTTTAGTTTCAACTGAAATTTACTATAATTTGTGGTATATTCATGAGTATATTCTATTGTAGATGTTATGTTGTGTTGTATTGAATTGTAATATATTATTTTGATGAATATGCCCTCTCTCCCATTTTAGGTGACACTCTTTCCCTTTTAATCCGTCCCAAAAGAGAATGTTATTTTACTATTAGAAACTATTTAACTTTAAAATTATATTTTACTCTTAATGAATAGTTTACAACCACAAAATATCTAGGGATTATTTTAGACCACAATTTTTTTTAAAGAAAAATCTTAAATATTATACCAAGTTAAATAATGTCATATAAAACATAGAGAATACAACATTTACAACACATTAAAAATGAGTTTTATCATCTTAAAGTAGTTGTTTTAAATGTCATGTTCAAACCTAACAAACTATAGACTATAGTATTAAGAATTTCACCTTATCTCGCGTACCAAAAAGCACGTACAACATTAGGTTTTTACTTAACAATAAGGACTTTAAAATTTATGAGGCTATATGTATCATAAAGTGACCCACAAATCAAGACAGTGGGGTAATTGACAAAAAGATTCTACCACTATCAAAATGAAAAATGAAAAATAAAAAATAAAAAATAAAAAAATTATCGATAATCTCTTAAAATTTGTCAATATATTTCATATAGATACTCAATTATGACATGGTCTAGCCAAGAAGTAGTTCAATCAAACACTTTTGAATTAGCAGTTGATTATTTGAAAATTCAATTCGTTACGAGCTATTTAGCGATTGATTAACAAGTAATTATCGATACAACTTGTAGTTAATTTCATGATTTCTAGAAGTGTCTACTTAATGGACGTTTGAGAACATGCACACACTTTTTTTCTTCAAATTTTGAGCTAAAAGCGTTTAGATATACCTTATCATGAGTTTAGATGTGAACTTGAACATACTGTAATTATAGTATATTAAATAAAATTCATTCATAAATTAATTGATTATCGATGTATTTCACCTATAGTAGTGGCAAATGGATGGATTGGTTCAAATTTGGGTGGGTTGAAAATGGGTTAATATAAAATGAGTAATAATTCAACTCATCCATATTTCATATGAGTAAAAATGGGTTGGGTAACAGATGTGTTTGGTAAAATACAATTTAGATCATATTTACTCATGTTTTCACAAGTAAAAAATAGAACTCTACTTTAGAATTCAACATGGAGAAAATATTTTAATCTTTTACTGAATGAAAATGTTGAAAATAATTTATTTAATTTTATTGTATCAAAAAAGTAAAAACAAAATGTGTGATTATCTCAGCTTGAGGGAACAACTTCCCTCCAATATTCATCAATAGGAAACAAAGGTACTTACATCATCATGTGTTTATTGTTTGATAAGGACATCACAATAACACATCAAAATTTATGAGGATATAAACAAATAAGGGAATGATAGATGGAAGACAAGTACAATGATTATGATTTAATAATATATTGTGTTGTGTTGTGTTGTATTGTATTGTATTGTATCGCATTATATTATTTTGGTGAATACAAGTGGTTAAATATTTTGAAGTAATGTTTGGATGCTTATTGCTTATGATTCTATGATGTATTGTTGTTGATGTTATTGAGCTTTTTAATATTAGAAATTAAAATATTAAGTGCATGACATATAATTAGTAGGCATAAATTGGAGAAAATGGTGACATAATTCTTAGTAACTCATAATAATGATCGGATCATCATTATTATTTTCGCTATATAATGATGAGAAGTCATATGATAATGATCAATGATCAATTTGGTGTGGTCGTGTCATTATCTTTATCTCTTCGTAAACATCATTTTTTCTGTGCTTATTATTTAATAATCCTAATTTATATTTTAGCTTACTTTTTTTTGTAATAACTCTATCTAGTATTTTCTTAAAATATAATATTGTATATTTATTCTTTAAATTACTAATGTGGTAATGACGAAAAATAATAAAATGTATCCATATGGTGTATTCATCAAAATGATATAATATAATACAACACAATACAATACGTTATGAAGCCATGGGCAACAACCATCCAAATATAAATTCAAAATATTCAACCGCTCATATGTTTTATTCATCAAAATAACATAGTACAACACAACACAATACAATACAACACAACACAACACAACAAAATACAATACAATACTTTACTCAATCATATGTAATAACCATCCAAATATAAATTCAAAATATTCAACCAGTCATCTGATACATTTTATTCATCAAAACAATACATAAATAAATTTTCATAGCTATTAAATTTTTAAAGACCATAATAATTCTTGACACCCAATCCATTTTTAGCACCTAACATAATATATTTATTAAATTCAAGCAACTTAAAAGGCTTGAACATTAAAGGGTGTTCTTCATCCACTAATTCTTTTGGGACCTGCAAAGTATAATCTGGATTTGGGAAAGAAAATAATTGAATAGATAATCTATCTTTGTCTCCTTTTGTTACTACCCTGTGTTGAGCAGATATTAATCGATTATTTGTCCATGCCTGCATAAATTCACATCATCAACAAATAAAAAGTATGTATAACAATTTATTTGTTTTAATTAATAATTAATGAACAAAATGATGGACTTAAATTTCCTCTGAAGAAAGAAAAAATTAAATTAGTAAGATAATAACAAGACAATTATAAAAAAAGATTATGATAGTTAATTTTGGTATCATTTTCAATTTTCCAGAAAAGAGATATGTTATTCCAACTAGTATCAAGATTTAATAATTTCTGTGGATTGAAGTTAGTTGGGGTCAAATAAAATAAGACAGGTTGATGCATAAAATATTTGACGTTCACATAGGGTTTGGAGAAAGGGCAGCACTTTAGGGGATGTTAGTTAGGTAAACAATTTAATGTAATACAAATATTAGTGATTTCTTTCACACGGATCGAGCCTGCATCATGATCTATAAATCACACACAAACATTTTTTTTTCATTGCTTCAAAACTCCTCTAATCTTAGCTTCTAGTTGGGCTTGAATAATCAATCATACAAAAGAAAATCTCTCTTTCTTTTATTCTCCACTACTATAGCAACAAACCACCCCACACACAAAAAATAATAATGAGTTAAGCGTCAAAAATACATATAGATAAAAAGTTTAGGCGTATTTTTGACTCTTGTAATAAAAAATAAATAATAACTTACCGTGAAAACATCTGTTGATAAAACAATATATATAGGAATTTGGTGAAGTATGATTGAGCTCAATCCACTCTCCATTTTTGTAGAGAACTTGCAATCCACTTTGATTTTGTTTAATTATGGTCAAGTAGGAACTATCTGTGTGGGAAGGTAATGCTGATTTATTCTCATTTTCACCTTTAATTACCTTGTAATTAGTAAATCTTGACATAAAAACATTGGAATTCAAAAATTCATCAATGTAATTTTTTAGTCCAAGACTCTCCAAAACCATCTTTTCCACCATGTCATTCAATTCCATAAGTTGCTTGAAGTAGGACTTTGCCACATTGCTGCCAAATTTAAACATACAAAACTTATATAAATAGTAATGCAATATTAATTGTGATACTACTCAAAATTATGTAAGAAATACACTTATTAATATATATGTATATATACCTAGTATACGTATCCGTGCAATATGCAGATAATATTAAAATGTTATTTTTAATCATTTTCGATTGTGATATCGTGTTCGATCGAGCATGTTAAATCATGTCCAACTATTGCATTGTTCCTCAATGAAATGTACTCCCCTCCACCCCTTCCCATAATCATAACCAATTCTATATAGACAACGAATCATGTGATTAGATTGTTAAAAGAAGTAATAATGCATGCATACCTAAATTTAGGGTTTCCATGAGACCAAAAGGTATTGGAAAATGTTTCAACACTATTTGGGAGGACCAAATCAACAGAGCTCACACTACCATAGAGTGGTATACTTGGAATTTCGCCATCATAGATATGAAAGGGTTTCTCTCTATATTCTATCAATTTGGACAATGGAAAATCAAATACTTCTTTTAAAGTATCAAACATGCACTCTCTAATTTCATTTGGAACTTTGTCATATATTGCTTCAAAACAACCAAATTCTTGTAAGGCTTCAAAAACTTGAAATTTTGTTGATTCCCATTGTGGAGTGTTTGGTTTAAGCTCAGAATTGCAAAATTCTATGGTGGGAATCTTAACTTGGGTAGATGCCATTTGAGGAATATTTAGGATATTATCAACAAACAATTAAGGATATTACTTCACTCTCTTTCTTCACTTATTTATAAGAGGGAAAATGAGGAGCTTCCCATCAATTTCAAAAATAGAATTACTATTCAATGGACATATTTATTATGGAAAAATTACATAAATACACAACTTATTTTATCGTATTTTCTAAAATTTTCTATCATTTGAAAAAATTACAAAAATCTCTATTCGCTCCTATTCTCGGATACATCACTTTGTGCAATGTATCAGGACGTACGCGATGTATCGGGACGTTGAGTGATGTATCCAAAACCGAGATGCGATATGTCGAGACGTTGAGGGATGTATATATCCAAAACTGGGACGCGATGGACGTTTGGGATGTATTCGGATTTCACCAAATTTAAGGATTTTTTGTATTTTGAAAGAAAGTAGGTATATTATGTAATTATCTCTTAACACTATAAGATTTGTGTAAAATTTCCCAAATATTTTAGGTCAAATTATGTGAAATGTGAGCCCATTAGGTTTACTTTAACTTTCTTAGCCCCTCATCTTCTTTAAAATTTATTAGGTTTACTTTAACTTTCTTAGCCCTTCATCTTCTTTAAAATTTATTAGGTTTACTTTAACTTTATTAGCCCCTCATCTTCTTTAAAATTTAACATTCCGCAAATGTGAATCATTTGAAGCAAATTATATATCAAAAAACTTATTATACGATTAAATATAACATGTAACAAGACTTTGCTCTAATTTCCACTTACTAACAATATAGATAATTATACATCAAGCGAATTATTTATTCTGATAAGAATTTATTAATTTTTTTAAAATTTATTTTACTTGTCATATGATTAAATATAATATATTTATTTTTAAAAAGATTATCACTAAATGTAGTGGATCCACTTAGTAACAATAATGACTTTGTTCTATTTCCTCCACATATTTCACCTTTGAATATATGGTGGAGGTTGAAAAGTAAGTAATTATATGTGCAACCATATGTTGTATTAACTTGCCTGGTTTCTCTCTCATGAAGGTTTAGGCTTATTAGTGTCGATTATAATTGTATTTTTATAATTTTTATCATATGTTATTTATTGTAAATTAATTATTATACTATTTTTGGTTTTTTTACTTTAAAATATCACCTCAAAATATATTACTATTAAAATATTTATTTCACAAATAAGTTCTTGAAGATGCACCTTAATTCTTCACCAAGAATATAAAATCTTGTTGCCGTATTGTTTGATCTAAAACATTTAATAGGAGTGTTTGCATAGGTTTTTTTGTATTGTTTGATAGAGCATCTATTACAATATCTTTTAGTTGTTAACTTAATTAAGTAAAGACTAATTAAAGAGCAAAGACTCAAAGTCGTCTAGTCACCAGAGGCCTAGGACCTAGGTTATATTTATATTTGAAAAATGATATAAAATATATTTCAATATATAAATTTAACAATATTATTAAAGTATAAAATATATTTACATACATGTAAGGTTATTCAGTTCAGTTCAGGAATTTTTCAGTTTTTTTCATAAATTAAAAAGATCATCCCAATTGTTCGAGGGTGGTTATAAACTTAAATAAAAGTCCACGATTTTATTGAAAAATTAACATAAATCGGTTTGGTTTGGTTATGTACTCCCTCTTTCTCAATTTATATGACTGACTTTTAATTTTAGTCAATTCCAAAAAAATGACATGTTTTTATTTTTTGTAATAATATAAATTTAAAATGTTCAATTTACTTTAGATAAAATAATTTATGACCACACAAATATATATCGACAATTTATTTTAAACCACAAATTTAAAAAATCTTTTATTCTTAAATCCTGTGTGAGATCATACTACATCACATCAATTGGAAGGAAGAAAATAATTAACTTTTCTCACTACAAGAAAATAATGTGTCATATCATCAGACATGGCTACATTACTACTAGCATAAGTAGCTAACAAACTCGATAATATGGACATTTTAAATTTATGTGCTAGCAAGTTAGCCATCCAGTTCTATTTTTTAAGCACATGCATAATGGAAACATCATGTGTTTTTGATTGCTATAAACAAATAAGGGAATAATAATGGAAAAATTTATGTTCTAGCAAGTTAGCCATCCAGTTGTATTTTTTAAGCACATGCTCCAAATGATGCTTTCAAAGCTTATTGTGGTCTTTGATATGCTAAACGTGAATTTCTGATGAACGTTTTTGTCAGAGTACTGTAAATGGAATTTTCTGACAAAATATTCATTGAAAATGTCTTCATTATTTCCATTGGATTTCATTTGGAATTCGTGTTTTTATAATAGTGGAGTTCTTTGTTTTATATGTGCTAGAATAAAAAATGTGAATTTATGATTAACGTTCGTATTAGAATACCCACCCCAAGTATATATAGGATTTCTGACACAATGTTTGTCGGAATTCGTGTTTCTTTTAGTAGTCTGTATCGATCTTATGTTTTAAATTATTGTAATAATGAGTAATTCCAATGGAAATTCATGTTTTGTTTGTGATTTTTGTGCAAATAATGAATTTTAAATGAGCGATCTTATACTATTTAAAAGGAAATGGTTCAACGTAATACTTCAGTACTATTTGATTTTTTTTTAAAAAAAAACAAGTAATCTATATGAACAATTTATTAACAAAACTATTAGGATTCATTGCTAGCCCCATCTATCAAACTTTTGGTGATGCCCATATTGGAGCCCGATTAATTTGAAATCGCATCAGTAAGTCCCATATTGAGGAGTAAAACTCCCTACCAAAGACATTTTTATATTTAAAGAGATTCGAACCATTTTTATATTTCTTTGCAACTTTTGAAGGCATGCAATTTTTTTCTCAATTATTGCATCTGTACAGTAATCTTTTTTTTTATATAAAAAAAAATAGTAATTGGGTATTCAATAGTATATGCTATATATGTTGGAACAATATTTATTCTTTTTATATACGTTTTTATTAACAAACATCATATACACGTGCAACATATATACACTAAACTAGTTATTTAAATAAAACAAAATGACACACAAATCGAAACAATGAAGTATAGAAAAAAAGATCATTCCACTGCCAAAATGAAAAATAAAAATATATAATGTCAATATATTTCATTTATATACTCAAATTATGATTTGATTCAATTGAAAAGTGTTTCAATTAGACACTTTTGAATTTAGTTTAGGAACAGTAGTTTTCCACTGCATTCTCAAACCGCGTTCATTATGTTGACAAGTTAATCTCATAAAATAATGTCACCTCCTTTAATTATATGCATAAATTTCAATTCAAATATGAATGTGATTTCACTATTTATTGAGGCTAATCGGATATAATTAAACGAGATAACATATTTTAAGTACTCCCTCTTTCTCAATTTATATGACTCACTTTTCATTTTAGTCAGTTCAAAAAAGAATGACATGTTTTTATTTTCTGTAATAATATAAATTTAAAATGTTCTAGCAAGTTAGCCATCCAGTTCTATTTTTTAAGCACATGCATGTGTGATTCTCCCAGCTTGAGGGAACAACTCCCCTCCAATAGGAAACATCATGTGTTTATTGTTTGATAAGGACATCACAAATTCACAATAACACATCAAAATTTATGAGGATATAAACAAATAAGGGAATATTAAATGGAAGGCAAGTACAATAATTATGATTTAATAACATATTTTGTGCTAACGTTGTATCGCACTGTATTATTTTGATGGTGGTCCCCCTTTCTCGCGTAAAAGCGATCAGAATTCGAACACGCCACGTTTTATTGGGAAGGATCGAACCATGGGAACAAATCTACAGGACTATCACCTTCTTTGACCAGACCTTTCAATCTTTTCACAATCACAGTTCACTGCGCCCGAATACAATGTATGAGTGGTTGAATATTTTGAAGTTATGTTTGGATGCTTATTGCTTATGATTTCATGATGTATTGTGTTGATGTTATTGAGCATTTTAATATTATAAATTAAAATATTAAGTGCATGATAATTAGTAGGCATAAATTGGAGAAAATGGTGATATAATTCTTTCTAACTCATGTAACCACAATGACATATTCTCATTATTATCTTCTTCTAATTTTTTCAACTAATCCTCAAATATTGACTACCCACATTCTTGGGATTTATTTGTGAAAAAAATCCTACACCTATATAAAAGATGTTTTCTTCCTTTTGTTGAGATAGAAGAACAGAGAAAAAAAATGAGAGAAGTGGATGAAAAATATTATATTGTACGTGTTTACATTTTGAAGTTAGTGTAGTGGAAGAGAGAATTGAGACAAAGAAAAATGTTTTATATTGAAGGAAGGTGTTCTTTTGGTGGAGCTACGGACTCTCCAACTAATCCGGAGTTGTTTGAGTCACACGACGTTGTTGGGTTGTTGTAACCTAGAGGGGATACGTTAAAATTATATTACTGAATTAGTGTAGATTATTATATAGTAGTCTCTTAAAGAGCACAAGATATTTGTGCCTCAATCTGAATATATTTTTTATTCACTTTAGTTTCAACTGAAATTTACTGTAATTTGTGGTATATTCATCAGTATATTATATTGTAAATGTTATGTTGTGTTGTATTGAATTGTAATATATTATTTTGATGAATATGCCCTCTCTCCCATTTTATGTGACACTCTTTCCTTTTTAATCCGTCCCAAAAGAGAATGTTATTTTACTATTAGAAACTATTTAACTTTAAAATTTTATTTTACTCTTGATGAATAGTTTACAACCACACAATATCTAGGAATTATTTTAGACCACAATTTTTTTTTTAAAAAAACACTACCAAAAAAACAGTGAATACCGACCTCCGGAGGTCGGTATTCCTTGAAATACCGACCTAAAACCGACATCCCAACTTAGGTCGGAAAAAGCTTGGTCGCTATTCAATACCGACCTCCGGAGGTCGGTATTTACTGACCTCTCGAGGTCAGTTTTTATTTTATGTCGGAAAATTCATATATTATTATTTCTGACTTCCTGAGGTCAAAATTGGATTACCGACATCCGGAGGTCGGTATTTTTATTTTTGTAATGTTGAAATTCTGACCTCCGGAGGTCAGTATTTTTATTTTTGTAATATTGAAATTCCGACCTCCGGAGGTCGGTATTTTTATTTTTGTATTTTTAAAATTCCGACCTCCGGAGGTTGGTAATTTTATTTTTGTAATGTTGAAATTCCGACCTCCGGAGGTCGGTATTTTTATTTTTTGTAATGTTGATATTCTGACCTCCGGAGGTCGGTATTTTTATTTCTGTAATGTTGAAATTCCGACCTCCGGAGGTCGGTATTTTTATTTTTGTAATGTTGAAATTCCGACCTCCGGAGGTCGGTATTTTTATTTTTGTAATGTTGAAATTCCGACCTCCGGAGGTCGGTATTTTTATTTTTGTAATGTTGAAATTCCGACCTCCGGAGGTCAGTATTTTTATTTTTTAATTTTTGAAATACTGACCTCCGGAGGTCGGTTTTCTGCTATAAAACAGGCAGCAAATTGCTGCAATTTTTAGTTGTCCACCTAAATATTTATACCAAAACAACCCAAAGACAAATAAATTTCATCCAACCAAAACAACACAATATTTTCAACATATACATTAAACTATTTCAAAATAAACTTCATCCAACTTCAAAATAAACTAAAATATGATCAAATTAAACAATTCCAAAAATATAGAAGTCTAAAATGTCAAATAGATACAACTACTCCTAATCACTCTCACTCTCCTTGTCAGACGTACCATTCTCATCACCCTCACTTTCCTTATCAGACTTATCATTCTCATCTCTACTGGCCGAACATGGAGGAAGAATATTTCCTGATTCAAAGAGAAAAGTTAGTTGGGCCTGAAGCGCTGCATACCTCTTGTTCTCTACCTCTTTTGCTGCCGCAATCTCCTCCTCTCTCTTCCTCTCTTTTTCTTCTCTCTTCTTCTCTCTTTCAGCAACAGCAGCAAGCTCGGCATTGAGATAAGCTATCTTACTCTCCATTGCAGATATTGTCTCTTTATCCCCGCTATCAAAGCTTGAGGATGATGAACCACAATACCAAGATTGTTTTTATTATACATCCAACTACGATCAGGATCCATCTACACAAACAATAATGATAATTTTAATTCCAACAACTAAATTCACCAACTAAACCAGTTTATTTATTTTAACTTATTCAAACAACTTAACAACTTTTTCACTTTAACTAGTTTAGTTTTGACTTCATTCCGACAACTAAATTCACTAACTAACCCACAACATTTATTTTAACTTATTCAAACAACTTAACAACTTTTTCACTTTAACTAGTTTAGTTTTGACTTAATTCCGACAAGTAAATTCACTAACTAACCCACAACATTTATTTTAACTTATTTAAACAACTTAACAACTTTTTCACTTTAACTAGTTTAGTTTTGACTTCATTCCGACAACTAAATTCACTAACTAACCCACAACATTTATTTTAACTTATTTAAACAACTTAACAACTTTTTCACTTTAACTAGTTTAGTTTTGACTTAATTCCGACAACTAAATTCACTAACTAACCCACAACATTTATTTTAACTTATTCAAACAACTTAACAACTTTTTCACTTTAACTAGTTTAGTTTTGACTTAATTCCGACAACTAAATTCACTAACCCACAACATTTATTTTAACTTATTTAAACAACTTAACAACTTTTTCACTTTAACTGGTTTAGTTTTGACTTCATTCCGACAACTAAATTCACTAACTAACCCACAACATTTATTTTAACTTATTTAAACAACTTAACAACTTTTTCACTTTAACTAGTTTAGTTTTGACATAATTCCGACAACTAAATTCACTAACTAACCCACAACATTTATTTTAACTTATTCAAACAACTTAACAACTTTTTCACTTTAACTAGTTTAGTTTTGACTTAATTCCGACAACTAAATTCACTAACTAACCCACAACATTTATTTTAACTTATTCAAACAACTTAACAACTTTTTCACTTTAACTAGTTTAGTTTTGACTTCATTCCGACAACTAAATTCACTAACTAACCCACAACATTTATTTTAACTTATTCAAACAACTTAACAACTTTTTCACTTTAACTAGTTTAGTTTTGACTTAATTCCGACAACTAAATTCACTAACTAACCCACAACATTTATTTTAACTTATTTAAACAACTTAACAACTTTTTAACTTTAACTACATTAGTTTTGACTTAATTCCAACAAGTAAATTCACTAACTAAACCACATTATTTATTTTAACTTATTTAAACAACATAACTTTTTAACTTTACCTAGTTTAGTTTTGACTTAATTCCAACAACTAAATACACCAACTAAATCAATTTTATCATCTATAGGATCAAATAGTGTTGGTACTTAGGCTTAACAAATATATTATTTCTAAATTTAAAGCTAAGTGTCAACACTAGATGGACACAAATCGATCTTGCAAGAAAATCAATTTTGTCATCAATAGGATCAACTAGTGTTGGTACTTATGCTTAACAAACACATTATTCGTAAATTAAAGCTTAATATCAACACTAGATGGACACAAATCGATCTTGCAAGAAAATCAATTTTGTCATCAATAGGATCAACTAGTGTTGGTACTTATGCTCAACAAATATATTATTTCTAAATTTAAAGCTAAGTGTCAACACTAGATGGACACAAATCGATCTTGCAAGAAAATCAATTTTGTCATCAATAGGATCAACTAGTGTTGATACTTATGCTTAACAAATATATTATTTCTAAATTTAAAGCTAAGTATCAATACTAGATGGACACAAACACATTATTGAAAACAATTGTACTTGAACTTTAGAAATTTAGAAGCATCAACCTTATCTCCTACTTTGATGAAAGAAGCAATATAGTCTTATATCAACTTTTTTAGATGTTGAGCTTCCTCAGTTGCCTAGCACGAAAAGTTCTAAAATTAGTTATATACAAACTTCAAATCCAAGAATATTAGTTTTATATATATATATATATATATATATATTCAAGTTTTAATAAGTTCAAGTTTTCAATTCAAGTTCATATCTAATTTCTAAAATTAATTAGTTGTATATTCAAGCTAATTAGTTCCAAGTTCAAGTTCTAATTTCAAGTTCAAGTCTAAGTTCAGCTTCAAATTTTAAGTTCATGTTCTAAGTTCAAGTTCAAGTTCAAGTTCTAATTTCAAGTTCAAGTTCTAAGTTCAAGTTCAAATTCTAATTTCAAGTTCAAGTTCTAAGTTCAAGTTCAAATTCTAAATTCAAGTTCTAATTTCAAGTTCAAGTTCAAGTTCAAGTTCTAAGTTCAAGTTCAAGTTCTAAGTTCTAAGTTCAAGTTCAAGTTCAAGTTCTAAGTTCAAGTTCAAGTTCAAGTTCAAGTTCAATTTCAAGTTCTAAATTCAAGTTCAAGTTCTAATTTCAAGTTCAAGTTCTAAGTTCAATTTCAAGTTCAAGCTCAAGTTCTAATTTCAAGTTCAAGTTCTAAGTTCAAGTTCAAGTTCTAACTTCAAGTTCAAGTTCTAAGTTCAAGTTCAAATTCTAAGTTCAAGTTCAAGTTCTAATTTCAAGTTCAAGTTCCAAGTTCACGTTCAAGTTCTAAGTTCAAGTTTAAATTCTAAGTTCAAGTTCAAGTTCTAAGTTCAAATTCTAAGTTTAACGTCAAATTCTAAGTTCAAGTTCAAGTTCTAAGTTCAAGTTCAAGTTCTAATTTCAAGTTCAAGTTCTAAGTTCAAGTTCAAGTTCTAAGTTCAAGTTCAAGTTCTAAATTCATGTTCAAGTTGTTGACACCCAATTTTGGACTATATTAATCATCGAGCTTCTTAAATTTCAAATGATTTAAAATATTTGACTTTAAGAAAAAATCCGAGCATTTTTCAAGTAATTTTGTCATTTTGTATTTGTATTATTATTATTTATTTATTTAAGATAATATATATATTTATATATAATTAGTACATTTTACGGATGTTCGAAAATTGTCACAAAAAAAAAAATGTTTTTAGTTTTATTTAAATATTTGGTTAATTAGTTTAATTGATAGTTTATATTTTTGAGTCGATTAGTTTATAATTAAGTTAATTATTTTATTTTTGTTAACATTAAGAAGCTCATTGATTGATTTATATTAATTCGTCTTACTTAGATTTTAGCCGAATTTGTTACTTTAACTCAATATGACTATTTCTTAAACTCCAAGATCCAACCCTTTTAACCTCTCTTTAAACCCATTTTTCAGACCCAACTTGGGCCTATTTAAAATAGGCCCATTACTTTCAGCTTTCCAATTTCCCCTTTTCCCACTAATTCCCAGCCCACTCCCATTTCCTTTCCAAATCAGCCCAATTCTAACAACATTACAATACATACAGCAACAGCATACCAAACCGACCCAGCACCCCTGTACTCTCGTTCTTCTTCCTCAATACAACGAGCAGAACCCAAAAATGTGAGAAACAGTCCACTATCGCAGCCCTCAAAGTGTGACCCGAGTCCAACAAGCCCTGTACGCGCTGCATCTCCTTCTTCCACGCGAATCCAGCAGCTCACGTGAACCAAACAGCAGCAGTGTGCATTTTTTTTTTCTACCTCACACGTCAATATCCAACAACTCCCACAGCTTTCTCTGCAACAGCCACCCACCTCGATCTTTTCATCCGAATTTTGGGGGATTTTGGTTGATTTTTTGTACAAACGAGCAGCTCTTTGGTTCTTGAAATTTTTTGAATTGAGGATTGAGGAGGAGAATTCCGAGTATACCCTCATTCTCAATTGAATTTTCATCCCTTTTCCCCCATTATTTTGAACCCTAGTTTCGGCTATATATTCTTGGATCATTCATTTGTAAGAGGGGGGATTTTTTTTGGGAGTTGAAAAATTTGGGTGTTAAAAAATAAAAATAATAGTTAGAGTAAGTATTAAAATTAGCTAGAGTTTGGAGGAAGAAATCCACTTGAGTGAAAAGTTCTTGAAACTTCCCGTTTGTTGTGTTCTATCCATTCCAATCTCGCCGGAGCCTCGTGTGGTGGTGGAAGCTCCTTTGTGGTCAGTTCGTTAATGTCCTAGTTGCTGCCCAGGAAAAGGTAACATTTCCCCCTTTATAATATCCCTCCTTTCCATTAAGACATGACGTTACTAGCTGCGTTTGTTCTCTGTTATTCGCTACTGAGCTGTGGGTGTTTTTATTAAGCGACTTTAGTGCCTACTCTTAGTGCTGATTCAAAGTTTTCTTTTTGCTGTTTTGTGGTCGGTGCTTCTTTGTTTCGAATTTGTTTCATCACTTGCTTCTCGTTTATTTGTCTTGATGTTTGAACTCGTATCCCCTTGTTTTCGTTGTCTTAAACATCCAGGTTTATTCACTTTGTTACTGTTAATGTTCTTTGTTTTCCTTTTGAAATGAGGGCAGAGCCTAAAAAATACAAAATAAAAAATAAAATAAAAAATCTTTGAGTATGAAGTTGTATATTGTCTTAGCTATTGTTTGATGGGCTGTAGGAGTTGGTTTTTATCCATTTTCGGGAACCATGACGTTCTTACTGTCCTGCAGGTCATGTTTGAATTAAGTTTATGTCTCTATTTTGCTTAAATTTTAGTCGAAATCGCTTACCATTTGTAATCTAGTTCCGATTGCGAGCTTTATAGAATACTTAAGACCATACCATGTGGTCTTTCTCACTGATCAGATTGTTGTCTGGCATGCCCCCTTTACACTTTAAGTTGTCACTTGTCCATTGTAATGCCATCTGCCTTTGCTACATCTATGTTTGCTTGCTTTACCAAGATTATTTTCTTTCATACGTATGTATTCTTGGTTCTCTCCAAGCTTGGACTCTCCACAATTTAGTATTAGGATTTTGTTGATCATACTAGTTTTGATTACTTCCTTGTTTAGCCTTATTTTTACCCTTAAACTTCAATGGTTTTTTTTTCTTGTTGAGTTTGTCACTATTAAGGGGCCAAATGTCTGTTGATTAATATTCAGTAGCTCATCTTTTGTATTCTTAGAAGTTCTAACAGTAGACCTTGGCAGTGGTCCCCTTTTGGTCTTGAGATAATTAAGTTGATTTTAATTTTCAATTAAGTTGTGTCTCATTTGCTTCCTTATCTTCGAATGCTAATTTTGTTTTTCTTTCTTTTGTTGCGTGAACCTTTCCCCGAGCCCGGGGTGGACTCCTTCTCTCTTGCATCCTCGAGATGAGCCGTAGAGGCTTAATTTATTTACTTTTTCTCCATCGAGTCGGCCCCCCCCAGCAAGCAGGGACTGATGTACAGGTCTTGGAGAAGTAAAAAAAATGGACTGTATACATGACCTATACAGCTGTATACACAAGTATACACGGAAAAAAAACAGCGATATACAAGTCCAAAAATTGAAACAGGTGTTCTGGAAGTTGAATTAGGTTGTATACATTCGGTATACAGTCTTATATACAAACAAAATGGGCTGGGTTCATATGATATGCACTGATATACAACCAGTGTATACAAAAACGGGATTGAGCCTAAGCCTAAAATCAGCAGCGAATTTGGCCCAAGGAGGCCCAAATTCATTTTCTCCCTTACTCTTTAATTATATAATTGTGATTATTTATTGTTTATTGTCTAACTCTAACTTTATAATCGTAAATTAACTTAGTTGAATTCCCCAAAAGACGAACTATTTATCTGAGTTGTTTTGTTTCCAACAAAACTTATTTTATCAACTCTTGTATTTTCATCTATAATCCTTAGTCAAAAACTTTTTTTTATTATTTAGTTTAAAATAAGTTTTTTTCATAAAACCAAAAAAAAATGGCTCAAACAAAAAAACCAACTAATTCAGTTTCAATTACTGGTTTCTAATTCAATTTTTTTTTTTTCAAGGTTCCATTTTCTAAAAATAAAAAATAAAAAATTGCTATTTGTTCAACCATTTTCTCAAAGTTAATTTAATAAAGTAAATTATTATTATAAAATATCTGCGTAGTCATTTGCTCAAAAGTTAGTCAAAGCTTTTATTCTTCAATTAATTAAAAATGATTTTCATGCTTTAATTTATTAAATTGTTTTAATTTATTTTAAAATGAACTAAATAAATTCTAATTAGTCTAGTTTTATTAATTTTCTAATCACTTGCACCTTAATTCAAATATTTTCATTTTAGGTCTCTTCCTTTAAAAAGATAGAATAAAATGGTTCATTTCTTAGTTATTTTTCAAACTTAATCGATTAGTGTAAATTATCATATATTTTTATGTTATTATTTTTCTAAAAATAAGTCAAATATATTTTAAGTCAAGTCGCAGGTCAACCGCATGTTAGCGGGCACTTCGAATGCTTAAACCCTTCTCGAAGTGTAAATTGAACCCTGAACCCTCTTTGGTATTTTCAAATGATTTTTTCTGTTTAAATATTTGAAAATTATAAGTTTTCTTAATTTCTTTAAAAAATTAAGTGGCGACTCTTTTCTAAGTATTTTTCTTAAAATATTTTATACTTAGAACATTTCAAAAAGTGATTTTTCTAGAAATAGTCCAATTACAACACAACACAAGTTCTAATTTCAAGTTCAAGTTCTAAGTTCAGGTTCAAATTCTAAGTTCAAGTTCAAGTTCTAAGTTCAAGTTCTAATTTCAAGTTCAAGTTCTAAGTTTAACTTCAAATTCTAAGTTCAAGTTCAAGTTCTAAGTTCAAATTCAAGTTCTAATTTCAAGTTCAAGTTCCAAGTTCACATTCAAGTTCTAAGTTCAAGTTCAAATTCTAAGTTCAAGTTCAAGTTCTAAGTTCAAATTCTAATTTCAAATTCAAATTCTAAGTTTAACTTCAAATTCTAAGTTCAAGTTCAAGTTCTAATTTCAAGTTCAAGTTCTAAGTTCTAAGTTCAAGTTCTAAGTTCAAGTTCAAGTTCTAACTTCATGTTCAAGTTCTAACTTCAAGTTCAAATTCTAAGTTCAAGTTCTAATTTCAAGTTCAAGTTCAAGTTCTAAGTTCAAGTTCTAAGTTCAAGTTCAAGTTCTAACTTCATGTTCAAGTTCTAACTTCAAGTTCAAATTCTAAGTTCAAGTTCTAATTTCAAGTTCAAGTTCAAGTTCAAGTTCTAAGTTCTAAGTTCAAGTTCAAGTTCAAGTTCAAGTTCAAGTTCAAGTTCAAGTTCAAGTTCAATTTCAAGTTCTAAATTCAAGTTCAAGTTCTAAGTTCAAGTTCAAGTTTTAATTTCAAGTTCAAGTTCCAAGTTCAAGTTCTAATTTCAAGTTCAAGTTCTAAGTTCAAGTTCAAGTTCAAGTTCTAAGTTCAAGTTCAAGTTATAATTTCAAGTTCAAGTTCTAAGTTCAAGTTCAAATTCTAAGTTCAAGTTCAAGTTCTAAGTTCAAGTTCAAGTTCAAGTTCAAGTTCAAGTTCTAAGTTCAAGTTCAAATTCTAAGTTCAAGTTCAAGTTCTAAGTTTAACTTCAAATTCTAAGTTCAAGTTCAAGTTCAAGTTCTAAGTTCACATTCAAATTCTAAGTTCAACTTCAAATTCTAATTAAGTTCATGACATCAAACATTCATCTTCTACTCATAACACTTCAATTACTAATTTCTAACTTCAAATTAACACTTTACTAACTAGTCCTAAAATCAAATCCAAAAAAATCTCAATTTAACCTCAAATTACATATTCTCAAATTTAAACTAGTTCTAAAATATAAAAATGCTAATTCTTCACTAACTAACAATGCCCAATTTAAAAATGCCTAATTTCTTTTTAAAAAAACCTTAAAATAAAAATCTTCAATTATCTATACCTAACTAACAATAATCAAATCAAATTAACAATTGAATAACACAACCAACAAACAAAAACAATAATATACTAACAAACAATCAATTATAATCACTAGAATTAAAGCCAAGTCTTAATACTAGCTAGATGGACACAAACACATTATTCAAAACAATTGTACTTGAACTTGAGAAATTTAGAAGCACCAACCTTATCTCCAACTTTGATGAAAGAAGCAATATAGTCCTGTATCAACTTTTTTACATGTTGAGCTTCCTCAGTTGCCTAGCACGAAAAGTTCTTAAATTAGTTAAATATAAATTTCATATCCAAGAATATTAGTTATATATATATATATATATATATATTCAAGTTTTAATAAGTTCAAGTTTCAATTCAAGTTCATATCTAATTTCTAAACTTAATTAGTTATATATTCAAGCTAATTAGTTCCAAGTTCAAGTTCTAATTTCAAGTTCATATTCCTAATTAAGTTCAATTTATAGTAAATTCAAGTTATAATTAATTATAAGTTCTAATTAAGTTGTAATTCAAATCCCTAAAATTCTAAATTCAAACTAGCTAGCTAGTGTCCCAACTTCAAACTATTAATTAGTCCTAAAATATCAAATATAATTCAAACTATTAGTCCTAAATTCCAAATTCAAACTAGTCTTAAAATCACAAATTGAAAGTACTCCTAGAATTCAAAAATCAAACTATAGTGCTAAAATCCCAAATTCAAACTATTAGTAATCCTAAAATCTCAATAATAATTCAAACTAGTCCTAAATTCAAAATTCAAACTAATCTTAAAATCACAAATTTAAACTAGCCCTAAAATCCCAAAATCTAACTAGTACTAAAATCCTAAATTCAAATTAGCTAGCTATTCCTAATCCCAAATTCAAACTATTAGTCCTAAAATCTCAATAATAATTCAAACTAACTCAAATAATACCCAAGTTCAAACAACTCCTTAAATACCCTAATTCAATCTAATCTTACAATTCCAAAATCAAACTAATTAACTTAAGAAATACCGAATTTCAAACAAATCCTAAGATACCCTAATTCAAACTATAACATTAAAATTTTCAATTCACAATCAACAAACACAAACTAACAATCAAATAATCCCTAATTCAAACTAACAATCAAAAACCCTAAATCATTCACTTACTAACTAACAATCAATCAAACTAACAATCAATAAAACTAAGTATATTAGTACTCTAATTTTGAGACACTTCAACTAAATAGAAACAAAAGTAATCTATTATGGAGGTTCTAAAAATTCACCTTTAGTAAGAAGGTCGGGGATGGAGGCGCTGGTCGAGATGGAGGCAGCGCCGGTCGGGATGGAGGCAGCATCGGTCGGGATGGAGGCGCGCGACCTCCTGCTGCTGGGCGTGACTTCCTCTGCAGCTGCCGCGACCTTCCTCTGCTGCTGCGAAGGTGGCGTGGCGCCGGTCGGGGATGGGTGGGGATGGGCGCCGATGGGGGTGGGTCGGGGGTAGGGAGTGAAAGTTGACTTAGGTTTTGAGAGTTAGACTTTAGGAGTAAGACTTATATTATCATTCTTTTTTTTTGAAGAAAATTGTTTAATTTACCGACCACGGGATGTCGGTATTTTTTCAAATAATTATCTATATTTAAAAATATTTACTAAATACTAGCATCTTGAAGTTGATATTATTTAAATAAAATAATAATTTAAATATACCGACCTCTTTAGGTTGGTATTTATTAATTTATTATAATATAAACTCACCTCTTGAGGTTGATTTTATATATATATATATAAATAAAATTCAACTACAATATATATATATATATATATATATATATATATATATATATATATATATATATAAAATTTGATTTTTATTGTAATTCATTTTCTGGGGAAAATTCTGACCTCTTGAGGTCGGAATTTGGTTTACCCGCAAACCGCAAACCAACCTCCGGATGTCGCTTTTAAAAGTAATTAGATGAAATAAAAATACCGATCTCCGGATGTCGCTTTAATTAATAGTAGAAATAAAAATACCGACCTCATGAGGTCGGTATTTTAATTACATACTATTTAATTTTTACCGACATTCGGAAGTCGGTATTATGAAATATTTAATTGAGAAAAAATTCCGACCTCTCTGAGGTCGGAATTTTTAATGAATTACAATAAAAACCGACCTCTTGATGTCGGTATTATTTTCTCAATTAAATATAAAAAATACTGACCTCATGAGGTCGGTTTTTTATATTAATTTATTTTTACCATTTAATTTTACCGACATACGGAAGTCAGTATTATAATTTTTTTTGTTTTTTATTTTACACAAAACCTATTGAGAAAAAATAATTTAATACCGACATCAAGAGGTCGGTTTTTATTGTAATTCATTTTTTCCGGGAAAAATTCCGACCTCCAGAGGTCAGAATTTGGTTTTCCCGCTTTCCGCAAACCGACCTCCGGATGTCGCTTTTAAAAGTAATTAGATGAAATAAAAATTCCGACCTCCAGATGTCGCTTTAATTAATAGTAATTAGATGAAATAAAAATACCGACCTCATGAGGTCGGTATTTTAATTACATACTACCGACATTCGGAAGTCGGTATTATAAAATATTTAATTGAGAAAAAATTCTGACCTCAGGAGGTCGGAATTTTAATGAATTACAATAAAAACCGACCTCTTGATGTCGGTATTATTTTCTCAATTAAATATAAAAAATTCCGACCTCATGAGGTCGGTATTTTTATTGTAATTCATTTTTTCCGGGAAAAATTCCGACCTCCAGAGGTCGGAATTTGGTTTTCCCGCTTTATTTTGCATAAAAACCGACTACTTGTAAATACCGACCTCCGAAGGTCGGAAATTACCGACCTCCATTTGAGGTCGGAAATTTTTAGGTCGGTATTCACTGTTTTTTTAGTAGTGAAAAATCTTAAATATTATACCAAGTTAAATAATGTCATATAGAACATAGAGAGTACAACATTTACAACACATTAAAAATGAGTTTTATCATATTAAAGTAGTTGTTTTAAATGTCATGTTCAAACCTAACAAACTATAGACAATGGTATTAAGAATTTCACCTTATCTCGCGTACCAAAAAGCACGTACAACATCACGTGTTTACTTAACAATAAGGACTTTAAAATTTATGAGGCTATATGTATCATAAAGTGACCACAAATCAAGACAGTGGGGTAATTGACAAAAGGATTCTACCACTACCAAAATGAAAAATAAAAAATAAAAAATAAAAAATTTATCGATAATCTCTTAAAATTTGTCAATGTATTTCATTTAAATACTCAAATTATGACATGGTCTAGTCAAGAAGTAGTTCAATCAAACACTTTTGAATTAGCAGTTGATTATTTGAAAATTCAATTCGTTACGAGCTATTTAGCGATTAATTAACAAGTAATTATCGATAAAACTTGTAGTTAATTTCATGATTTCAAGAAGTGTCTACTTAATGGACGTTTGAGAACATGCACACACTTTTTTTCTTCAAACTTTGAGCTAAAAGTGTTTAGATATACCTTATCATGAGTTTAGATGTCAACTTGAACATACTGTAATTATAGTATATCAAATAAAATTCATTCATAAACTAATTGATTATCGATATGTATTTCACCTAGTAGTGGCAAATGGATGGATTGGAACAAATTTGGGTGGGTTGAAAATGAGTTAATATAAATTGGGTAATAATTCAACTCATCCATATTTCATATGAGTAAAAATGGGTTGGGTAACAAATGTGTTTGGTAAAATACAATTTGGCTCATATTTACTCATGTTTTCACCAGTAAAAAATAGTACTCTACTTTAGAATTCAACACGGAGAAAATATTTTAGTCTTTTACTGAATCAAAAATGTTGAAAATAATTTATTTAATTTTATTGTATCAAAAAAGTAAAAAAAAAAAAGTGTGATTATCCCAGCTTGAGGTAACAATTTCCCAACAATATTCATCAATAGGAAACAAAGGCACTTACATCATCATGTGTTTATTGTTTGATAAGGACATCACAATAACACATCAAAATTTATGAGGATATAAACAAATAAGGGAATGATAGATGGAAGACAAGTACAATGATTATTATTTAATAATATATTGTGTTGTGTTGTATTGTATCACATTATATTATTTTGATGAATACAAGTGGTTAAATATTTTGAAGTAATGTTTGGATGCTTATTGCTTATGATTCTATGATGTATTGTTGTTGATGTTATTGAGCTTTTTAATATTAGAAATTAAAATATTAAGTGCATGATATATAAGTAGTAGGCATAAATTGGAGAAAATGGTGACATAATTCTTAGTAACTCATAATAATGATCGGATCATCATTATTATTTTCGCTATATAATGATGAGAAGTCTTATGATAATGATTAATGATCACGTCATTATTTTTATCTCTTCATAAACATCATTTTTTCTATGCTTATTATTTACTAATCCTAATTTATCTTTTGCCTTACTTTTTTTTTTTTTTGTAATAACTCTGTCTAGTATTTAAAAAAAATATAATATTGTATATTTATTCTTTAAATTACTAATGTGGTAATGACGAAAAATAATAAAATATATCCATATGGTGTATTCATCAAAATGAGATAATATAATACAACACAATACAATACGTTATGAAGCCATGGGCAATAACCATCCAAATATAAATTCAAAATATTCAACCGCTCATATGTTTTATTCATCAAAACAACACAGTACAACACAATACAATACAGCACAACACAACACAACCAAATACAATACAATACTTTACTCAATCATATGTAATAACCATCCAAATATAAATTCAAAATATTCAACCAGTCATCTGATACATTTTATTCATCAAAACAATACATAAATAAATTTTCATAGCTATTAAATTTTTAAAGACCACAATAATTCTTGACACCCAATCCATTTTTAGCACCTAACATAATATATTTATTAAATTCAGGCAACTTAAAAGGCTTGAACATTAAAGGGTGTTCTTCATCCACTAAATCTTTTGGGACCTGCAAAGTATAATCTGGATTTAGGAAGGAAAATAATTGAATAGAGATTCTATCTTTGTCTCCTGTTGTTACAACCCTGTGTTGAGCAGATATTAATCGATCATTTGTCCATGCTTGTATAAATTCATATCATCAACACATAAAAAGTATGTATAACATTTTATTTATTTTAATTAATAATTAATGAATAAAAAGATTGACTTAAATTTCCTCTGAAGAAATAAAATTTTAAATTAATAAGATAATAACAAGACAATTTACAAAAAAAGATTATGATAGTTAATTCTGGTATCATTTTCATTTTTCCAGAAAAAAGATATGTTATTCCAACTAATATCAAGATTTAATAATTTATGTGGATTGAAGTTAGTTGGGGTCAAATAAAATAAGACAGGTTGATGCATAAAATATTTGACGTTCATATAGGGTTTGAAGAAAGGGCAGCACTTCAAGGGATGTTAGTTAGGTAAACAATCTAATCTAATACAAATATTAGTGATTTCTTTTACGGATTGAGCCTGCATCATGATCTATAAATCACACACAAACATTTTTTTCGTTTTGTTGCTTCAAAACTCCTCTAATCTTAGCTTCTAGCTGGGCTTGAATAATCAATCATACAAAAAAACATATCTATTTCTTTTATTCTCCTCTACTATAGCAACAAACCACCCCACACACAAAAAAATAATGAGTTACGCATCAAAAATACATATTAATAAAAAGTTTAGGTGTATTTTTGACTCCTGTAATAAAAAATAAATAATAACTTACCATGAAACAATCTGCTGATAAAACAATATAGGAATTTGGTGAAGTATTATTGAGCTCAATACACTCTCCATTTTTGTAGAGAACTTGCAATCCATTTTGATTTTGTTTAATTATGGTCAAGTAGGAACTATCTGTGTGGGAAGGTAATGCTGATTTATTCTCATTTTCATCTTTAATTACCTTGTAATTAGTAAATCTTGACATAAAAACATTGGAATTCAAGAATTCATCAATGTAATATTTTAGCCAGAGACTCTCCAAAACCATCTTTTTCATCATGTCATTCAATTCCATAATTTGCTCGAAGTAGGACTTTATCACATTGCTGCCAAATTAAAATATACAAAACTTATATAAATAGTAATGCAATATTAATTGTGATACTACTCAAAATTATGTAAGAAATACACTTAATATATATATATATATATATATATACCTAGTATACGTATCTATGCGATGTGCAAATAATATTAAAATGTTATTTTTAATCATTTTAGATTGTGATATCTTGTTCGATCGAGCATGTTAAATCATGTCCAACTGTTGCATTGTTCCTCAATGAAATGTACTCCCCTCCATCCCTTCCCATTATCATAACCAATTCTATATGAATAGCGACAATGAATCATGTGATTAGATTGTTAAAAGAAGTAATAATGCATGCATACCTAAAATTAGGGTTTCCATTAGACCAAAAGGTATTGGAAAATGTTTCAACACTATTTAGGAGGACCAAATCAACAGAGCTCACACTACCATAGAGTGGAATTTGACCATCATAGGTATGAAAGGGTTTCTCTCTATATTCTATCAATTTGGACAATGGAAAATCAAATACTTCTTTTAAAGTATCAAACATGCACTCTCTGATTTCATTTGGAACTTTGTCATATATTGCTTCAAAACAACCAAATTCTTGTAAGGCTTCAAAAACTTGAACTTTTGTTGATTCCCATTGTGGAGTGTTTGGTTTAAGCTTAGAATTGCAAAAATCTATGGTGGGAATCTTAACTTGGGTAGATGCCATTTGAGGAATATTTAGGATATTATCAACAAACAAGGACATTACTTCACTCTCTTTCTTCACTTATTTATAAGAGGGAAAATGAGGAGCTTCCCATCAATTTCAAAAATAGAATTACTATTCAATGGACATACTTATTATGGAAAAATTACATAAATACACAACTTATTTTATCGTATTTTCTAAAATTTTCTATCATTTGAAAAAATTACAAAAATCTCTACTCGCTCCTATTCTCGAATACATCACTTTACGCAATGTATCAGGACGTACACGATGTATCGGGACGTTGAGTGATGTATCCAAAGCCGAGATGCGATGTATCAAGATGTGGGATGTATCCAAAATTGGGACGCGATGGCCGTTTTGGGATGTATCCTGATTCCACCAAATTTAAGGAATTTTTGTATTTTGAAAGAAAGTAGGGATATTATGTAATTAGTTCTTAACACTATAAGATTTGTGTAAAATTTCCCAAATATTTTAGGTCAAATTATGAGAAATGTGAGCCCATTAGGTTTACTTTAGCTTTCTTAGCCCCTCATCTTCTTTAAAATTTAACATTCCGCAAATGTGAATCATTTGAAGCAAAATATATATCAAAAAATTTATTATACGATTAAATATAACATGTAACAAGACTTTGCTCTAATTTCCACTTACTAACAATATAGCGAATTACTTAAATACACAACTTATTTTACCATATTTTTTAAAATTTTCTATCATTTGAAAATATTACAAAAATATCTACTCACTCCTATTCACGGATACATCACTTTACGCAATATATCGGGACATAAGTGATGTATCGGGATGTTGAGTGATGTATCGGGACGTACGCGATGTATTGGGATGTTGAGTGATGTATCGGAATGTATGCGATGTATCGGGACGTTGAGTGATGTATCCATAACCAAGATGCAATATATCGAGATGTTGGGGATGTATCTGAAATTGGGACGCGATGTATCGGAAAGTTTTGGGATGTATCAAGATTCCACCAAATTTAAGGAATTTTTGTAATTTGAAAAAAAGTACAAATATTATGTAATTAGCTCTTAGCACTGTAAGATTTGTGTAAGATTCCCAAATATTTTAGGTCAAATTATGTGAAACATGAGCCCATTAGGTTTACTTTAGCTTTCTTAGCCCCTCATCTTCTTTATGTTGATGGTGCTTTTGTTCTTAGTCTGCCTCTTCTTTTCCTTCTTTAAAATTTAACATTCCGCAAATGTGAATCATTTGAAGCAAATTATATATCAAAAACCTTGTTATACGATTAAATATAACATATAACAAGACTTTGCTCTAATTTCCACTTACTAACAATATAGCGAATTATATATCATGCAAATTATTTATTCTGATAATTTATTAATTTTTTAAATTTATTTTACTTGTTATATGATTAAATATAATATATTTACTTTTAAAAAGAATGTCAGTAGATGTTGTGGATCCACTTACTAACAATAGTGACTTTGCTCTAATTTCCTCCATATATTTCAGTTTCACCTTTGAATATATGGTGGAGGTTGAAGAGTAAGTAATTATTATGTGTAACCATGTGTTGTATTAATTTGCCTGGTTTCTGTCTCGTGAAGGTTTAGGCTTATTAGTGTCGATTATTAATTGTATTGTTATAATTTTTATCATATGTTATTTATTGTAAATTAATTATTATACTATTTTGATGTTAAGTATACTATGAGATATGAGTGCTCATATGAATAGGTTCATATCATGAGGCTGATATTCATAATTTTATGGAGTAAAATTGAGATTAATGGGCTAAATGCCATTTGAGGAATATTGAAGATATTATCAAAGAGAAAAAAGACACAAGAAAGACTTCAAAGTTTCTTTTAAGGTACAATTTACTTTACTCTCTTTCTTCACTTATTAATAAGAGGGAAAATGAAGGAGCTTCCCATCACTTTAAAAAATAGTATTACTATTCAATGAGAACATTTATTTTGAAAAAATTATCTAAATACACAATTTATTTTATTATATTTTAAAAAAAAATTATCATTTGAAAAAATTACAAAAAATATCTACTCGCTTCTATTCTCGTATACATCACTTTATGTAATGTATCAGGACGTACGTGATGTATCGAGACGTTGAATGATGTATCAGAAATTGAGATGTGATATATCGAGACGTTGACAAATGTATTCGAAACCAAAACGCGATGTATCGGTAGGGGTGTCAATGGTACGGTTCGGTCGGTTATTTTTTAAAAATTCTGAAATCCCAATTTTTCGGGTATTTTATAATATATAACCAAAATTAGATTTTTTTAAAACCAACCCAATCATATAGGTTTCTCTTCGGTATCGGTACAATTCGGTTAATTTTCGTTTTTTTACTTTTAAAATATCACCTCAAAATATACTACTATTAAAATATTTATTTCACAAATAAGTTCTTGAAGAAGCACTTTAATTCTTCATCAAGAAGGCAAGAATATAAAACCTTGTTGCCGTATTGTTTGATCTAAAACATTTAATAGGAGTGTTTGCATAGGTTTTGTTGTATTGTTTGATAGAGCATCTATTACAATATCTTTTAATTGTAAACTCAATTAAGTAAAGACTAATTAAAGAGCAAAGACTCAAATTAAAGTCATCTAGTCACCAGAGGCCTAGGACCTATGATATATTTATATTTGAAAAATGTTATAAATATATTTCTATATTTAAATTTAACATATTGTTAAAGTATAAAATATATTTACATACATGTAAGGTTATTCAGTTCAGTTCAGGAATTTTTCAGTTTTTTTCATAAATTAAAAAGATCATCCCAATTTTTCGAGATGGTTATAAACTTAAATAAAAGTTCACGATTTTATTGAAAAATAACATAAATCGGTTCGGTTTTGTGACATCTTGCAAGTTGATAACTAGGAAGAAGCTTAAATAAATTGGAAAGTTTCATTTTTGGAAAAAAATTTAAAGTTCTGGAAATTTGGTCAAGTATGGGGAAAAAAATGAGTTTTTGGCCAACTTTGAGCGTCATAACTTCTAGCTCAGGATGAGTTAGGTGTAGTTCCAGTTATGTTTGCGAAGCTTGTGGAATAATCTTTCCAACGCCACCGATTTTGCTGGATTCCGAGTTCGTATGAATGAGTTAGGCCCTTTGGAAGTTGGGCAGTTGGCAGGGAAATCCGTCCGAAAATTTTAAGGGTATTTTGGTCTTTTCCCTAACCAATTCTTTTTGGTTATATTGTTGTGGTAGACTGATTTTTTGATCAGTTTTGTTCCTTTTTAAAAGAGTGAGAGTAAGGGTTTGAGAGTGAAGAGGAGAAGAAGAGAAGAAGAGAAGAAAGAGAAGATCAAGCAAGGTTTCGTCAAGGATCGTCGTGGATATCGTCGGGGGTGATCCCTACTAGCAGTGGCGTAGCCAGGAATTTAATGAAGGGTGTCCAAACTTTTAATAGTAATTTTTTTTTTAAAAACAATGATTTTAATTACCAAAACAAATAATCAAGTTAAATATAGGAATATTTTTAATAGAATTGCAAGTGTATAATTCAAAACTAAAAGAAAATAAACTACTATTGAAAACATAATTTAAATATATTATTACAATTATACTCGACGAGGTTTCATATCCTGAAACGTTTTTATAATAGACTCATTAGAAATAGTACGAAATACTTTCTTTTCTACATAAGGCACTATACAACCGTCTAAAAACTCATCATCCATTTGATTTTGCAAGTCATTTTTAGAGTATTTAAATCAATGCTTTGTTTTTGAGAAGAATGTGACAACATCTCTAATTGATCTACCGTTGTTTCTTTATTTGGTTGACTTAGAGAAGTCAAACTTTTTTTGGTACTCTATTATAATAATTTCTCATGTGTATTGAAACTTGAAACTAAAATATTAAGTTGGTTATTTTTGTTATAAAATAAGAGAACGAGAAGAAAAAACAGAGAGAGAATTATTGAGATTCTATTCTTAATAATATTGTGATATAATTTGGGTAAATGAGTTTCCTATTTATAGAGAAAGAAAACCTTATTCCATAAGGGAAAAGTATTAAAATTTAAGGAAATCTTATTCCATAAGGAAAAGGTATTAAAATTTAAGGAAATAATTCAATTTTAATTGAAAAAAATCCACAAGAAAAAGTATTAAATTCAAGGAAATCTTATTCTACAAGGAAAATGTATTAAAATTTAAGGAAATAATTTAATTTTAATTGAAAAAAAATAGTTAGTAAAGGAGGGATTCAAACTTGGGTCTTGGAGATCTTCATGATACTATTAACCACCAAGCTATTGAACTTTTATGTTAAAATTACGCATGTTTATTTACTTAATTAAATTCAAGAAGTCAAAATAATTACAAAAAAAGAATACAACCCTGCGGGGAATCGAACCGGGACAAAAAGTGGGATTGCACAGGCTATTGCAAACTCCACTGCGCATCACTTTGTTATTTCAGTGGATCCAAATTCTATATATACCAATATAAAGTCAAAATTTTACGTGTATATATAGTATACTTTTTCGACGAAGGGTGTCCAATTGGACACCCTGGAGCCTACGTGGCTCCGCCCCTGCCTACTAGGTATGTGAACTCATAGTGTTGGGTTGATTCTTTCCCCCACACGCCAAACACGTTTTATTTCCGAGAAAAGTTGTTGGTTGTGTTGTTGAAGTTCTTGTTGGTCTAGTACTTGATTTGGTTGTGTTTTGAGTTGAATCTCTTGAATGTTGAGGGATTTTATGATCCTTAGTGTTTGGGGTTGAAACCTTTGAAGTTAGGGTGGTTTAGAGTTGGGAAAAAGAGGGAGAAAAGTCGGATTTTCTGGGAAAGGGGCTGGCGCGTTGCGCCTGCCAGCGCCCCCCAAAAAGGACTCTGAAGTCCAGCCTTTGGGGCGGCGCGCCTAGCAGAGCGCCAGCAGGCCCCTTTTTAGCTTCGACGGCTGTCGCTCCGCGCCTTGCAGAGCGCCAAGTTTTCCCATTCTTCCCCCACTTTTTCATGCATGTTCCTTGGCATTGTACCTATGTTTCATAGTTGTTTCCAACACCCCAAAGTACATCTAAACATCAAGAACTCATCCAAAAATGTGCGATCATATACCTTGAATCCACAATCCAATTCAAGGCGAGTTAGGATCAATCAAAGTGAAGTTAAGGGTCAAGTCTAGTAGTTAAAGAAGTAAGTCAAAGCAAGTTTTCAAAGTTGTTAAAGAGTCTTTATTGAACGTTTTAACTTCGTTTCAAGGTTCAAGTTTCAAGTCAAGTAAAGAGTATAGAGTTTCAAGCTAAGTAAAGAGTCTCAAGTTTCAAGTTAAGTCAAGAGTTTAAAGTTGAGTTCATTTCTCAAAAGCTATTAGGGAACTAAGTATTCCCAAAGAAGTTTATAAATGTTTTTACATTTGAGTAAGAAGGGAACCATGTTTTCCAAAAGAGCCTTTGGGCTAAGTTTCGAACAATTATCTCAAACTAAAGAAAGATGTGTTTAAAGACACTTATGAGCCAAAGTATTTTTGGGAGTAGTATTAAGCACCGAATTGGGGACATGAGTTCATATTAACTCAACTCTCCATAAGAACCATGCGGCAACATGAGACTTGACGTATCATTCTTTTTAGATGATCATGTAAGATTAAGCTAGTGGATCCACTAAGCAAAAGTAAGGTCCTATATCACGGCAAGGTATAGGATGGTCCTTGGGCAACGTGAGGTAAAACGTTGTATCATCACTAGGGCTCATAGTGGTGGTTGTCGGTTAAAGAACCTCCCACAAAAGTTATATTACTTTTATATAAGTAAAGTTGAGTTTGTTATTGTTTTATCATTAACGAGCTAAGTTGTTTACACTGTTTTACAAGTTATTTATATATTGCATATGTCTTATTGCTTTACATTGAGTACGGTTATTCATGAGTTGTACAGAGCTAAGGTAAGAGTTCATTTGTACTCCTTTCAAGCTTAAGTTGTGGTTTAGCCTTCCAGCTCGCATACTCGTACATTCCATGTACTGATGCCAGTTGGCCTACATCTTCTTATGATGCAGACACAGGTACCCAGGATCAGCATCCAGCACGCCGTTGATCCAGTTGAGCACTCCAGAGTCAGTGGTGAGCCTCCTTGGTTTCCGGAGGACTCGGATATTTTGTTCGCTTAGTTTTGTTTTATTAGGATGTTGGGGGTCTGTCCCAACATCCATCTCAGTATTTTAGAGGCTTCATAGACAGTCGGTCAGTTAGTTTTGAGTCTCTCATCTATGTATATATGTTAATATTCTATTTTGAGACTCGAGTTGCCTTTTGGCCGGATTTTATTAGTTGGTTGTTTTATAACCTTTCATTGCATTGAGTTGTGCTGTTGAGTTAAGTTTCCGCTGAGTTAAGAAAGCCAGGCCAAGGGTTCTCTTGGGGCCATCAATGGTTTTCGAGTGCCGGCCATGTCCAGGGTGTAGGCTCGGGCCGTGACAAACTTGGTATCAGAACACAAAGTTCAAGAGTCCTAGGGAGTGTATGAAGCCGTGTCTGTTGAGTCCTAGTTATCGGTGTGAAGCGCGCCACATCTATAATTGGGAGGCTACAACATTTAGGAAGATTTCTCACTTCTTTCACACTCATCTCGTGCGTTAGAGTTGATCTCTAAAGAGTTTCTTTCTAATTCATGCTTGCGCGTGTTTCAGATAGTCATGCCTCCACGAAGAGTTGGCATAGGGCGTCTTCCTAGACGTTATGTTGATGAGCAAGAGTTACCTTATGCCCAGAGAGTGCAACCACAAGTGGAAGTTTCTAATGCCGAGTTCAGAGAGGCAATTAGAATTCTGAGTCAATCTGTAACTAATTAGATTGGTTAGCAAAGGGGAGCTCAATATGAAGGAGCTGACACTTCAAGGATTCGTGAGTTCTTGGGGATGAATCCTCCGAGTTTCATGGGTTCAAGCACTACTGAGGATCCAGAGAACTTCATTGAGGAGTTGAAGAAGATTTTTGATGTGATGCATGTGGCAGATACTGAGCGGGTTGAACTAGCTACGTATCAATTGAAGGATGTTGCTAGAACTTGGTTCGACCAGTGGAAATGGGGCAGAGTTGAGAATGCACCATCTGCGAGTTGGGTCTGTTTTGAGGAAGCTTTCTTGGGTCGTTTCTTTCCTCGAGAATTGAGAGAGGCCAAGGTACGTGAGTTCCTCACACTTAAGCATGAGTCTTTGAGTGTTCATGAGTACAGTCTGAAGTTCACACAACTATCCCGCTATGCTCCGGAAATGGTTGCGGACATGAGGAATAGAATGAGTTTGTTTGTTGCTGGGCTGTCTCGGTTGTCAAGTAAGGAAGGTAGGGCTGCAATGCTTATCGGGGACATGGACATATCAAGGTTAATGGTCTATGTGCAGCAGGTTGAAGAAAAGAAGCTGAGGGATAGAGAAGAGTTCAGAAATAAGAGAACTAAGACTGGTGATGAGTCCGGGCAACAGAAAGGTAATTCAAACCGTTCATCCTTTCAGCAAAGGCAAAAGGGACCTGCTCCATCATCTGCTAGAACACCTACACCACGATACAAAGGGGAATTTAATGGCCAGAATTCGAAGAACTTCAAGGCTAGACCAGCACAGTCCTCAGGTAGCATGGCACAAGGAGGTAGTTTGTTTCCTGCATGTGCTAGATATGGTAGAACCTACCCGGGTAAATGTCGTGATGGCCAGACAGGTTGTTTTATGTCACGACCCGATTTCTCGAGTCATGATGGCACCTACTATACCCTACCAGTAGGTAAGCCAACCCGTAACCCAGAACATCAAGCAATGAGCAAAAGGGCAGAAACTAGCGAAAACAATAATCTAAACAAGGATAACAAGGCGGAAGTAACCCAAAATAAATATATACAGAAATCCCTCCCAGAACCTGGAAGTCACTAGTACAGAGCTATCTAATAAAGAGTACAAGTCCCAAAAGTGGACCACAACAGAGCGTGTCTCAAAGGCAACAAGACTAGCTAAAACAAAAGAAGGAGACAGGACAAACCCCAAAACGCCAAGTGCTCGCCCTCGTCTCCGAATCACAACTGCAAAAGAAGGCTGGAACTAATCACCGCTGGTAACTGGTACTGGGACCTGTATCACGAAATAGATGCAGAGCGTAGCATGAGTACCAACACAACAGGTACTCAGTAGGCATCATAGGCCGATTGAGCAAAAAGGGTAAAAACAATAAGAAAGGATAGAATCTAGACACAGAGAGGTCAAAGCGGATCAGAAAAGAAAGCACACGAGCATACCAGAAACAAACTAAGTACAACTAGACTAAACCTAACTGGACCCCCATAAACCCAGAAGGTACACTCGTGCGCAAGCTCAATTAAAACCTGAATGGACCCCCATAAGCCCGACAGGTGCACAGAAAAGTTAAGTCTACTGAGAAAGAAGGAAACCGGGCTCCCAGCCCAAAGTAACTAAGATAATCCATCAGACTCCACCCAGCCAGCAGTGCACTCCCAGCCCAGCTAGAAAGAGTGACCCTAGGGGGCACACAACCAAACAGTCCACTCCCAGCCCAGCTAGAAAGAGGGACCCGTGAGTGAGGTAGATATCGCGAGTCGTCCTACCATGCAGTCAGCTCCCAGCCCAGCTAGAAAGAGCGACCCGGGGACACCCAGCCAGCAGCACACTCCCAGCCCAGCTAGAAAGAGAGGCCCGGGGGCGATCGCCGATATCACCGAGTCTACCCAACCAGCGATACGTTCCCAGCCCAGCTAGAAAGAACGACCCCGAGGGTGATGGTATCTCCAATAGGATCCAATCCAACAACAACCACCGTGGAACGCCGTCCACTCTAAGATATCACATAAAAGGCTCCAAGCCTAGACTATCTCAATCCCACGCCTCGAGTGATGCACCAAACCTTTGAGAATGCGTCGGAACCGCATAATGAGAGGGAGAAGATACAGAAGTGCACCAAGTAGCGATAATGCCTAATGTAAGGCTCAAACTATCAGACTCAAGTCTGCTATTCCAGTCTACAAGGAGCTAAGTCATCCGAACGACGTCGGCAGCAAGTCAAGGCTATCTAGCCCACACGGGTCATAAGTCTAAGGCAATGCTAGCCTAACCTAGACTAAGGACATCGTGCTTACGGTTAAGGATGAATAAGGCATACAATACATAGCATACAAGCATACAATAGCATTTAACACATAAGCATGCAACTCTACTGAGCCGGTTAACATGATACTATACCCGAAATGTGGCTAATCGATCCTAACATAAGGTATCTAATCAAAGTAAGGTAGTAAACTGGTACCCACCCCCAATTCGCTCCAATCGACATGGTTTTACACAATCAAGCTCAATCTAAAAGAAAGAAAGCCGTAGCCTACCTTAAGGCCAACCGTGCACTCTCCAATCACTTTACCGGAGCTTTCCCTTTCCGAACAGTCTCAAAACACTGCCCCGCTATCAAAAATAGAGTCACAACGTTACTATGGTCATTTAGACACCAAAATCACAACAAACAGAGATGGGTCAATTTTGGAGTCAAAACGGGAATCGTGGGACCCGCACCGAAATGTCCGAATTTGACTCCGTCAAGAGACCCTAAACAGCATCCCAAACTTATGTGCCAAAATGGAACACAATTCGAGGCTCAAAACATAGCAAGAACCAACAAGCAAGAAACCACACTTTAATCAACTAAATGAAACCCTACTGCAGCAGCCAAAACTCGAAATAAACGAAAATCAAAAGGTGCCCAGCACTCTTTGAACACTCTACGATGAAGCCACGATAATTCTCAACATGTGGGACTTCGAATCACCCAAAACCGAGCTAAAATGAGTGAGATATGACCAAAACAACATCACCAAAAACAAATGCACGAAAAAGGCACAGCAGTCAGGTTTTCGCGAAATTACCTCAAACGGGAACCCGAAACCACTATCCGAGCTCACCAACGCGTTGCCCTCGAAAAATCTCACAACTTTGCCTTTTGAATCGCCCAAATCGGTTGAGAGATGAGAGAGTTAAGAGAGTTTGAAGTTTGGAGAATGTTGCTGGTTTTCTGCATTTATTGCAGAAAATCTGCAACGATTTCCAAAACTTTAACTCCGACGGGGTGCTCCGATCTCGTTCGGAACCCCATGCACGCAAACGAGATATGCAACCATACCAAATTCGATATTCCAGACTCAAAGGCGCAGTCGAAATTTCCATCAGAGGTCATTTCGATAAAAAGTGGGTCCCACTTCCAAAGGCCATTTTAAGTCAAAACCCACAAAAGTGCTCGGAAAGATATCGAAAACCTCGGGACACAAAAGAAGGGTCAATCTAGACCAAACTCGACATTCCGGAGCTAACTGCACTGACGGAATTCTCATCTGAGCGCGTTTACTCAGAATGTTGACCAAAGTCAAACTTAAGCCAAAATTCAAAGGCTAAAACGCCTAATCACACCGACTCACACTGAAAACCTCGGGAGTCATGTCGACCATGCTACTAGCTTAAAATGACCCTTCCGGAGTTGATGAAATCATCAGAATTGGATTCCGATGTCATCTTCTTGAACTTTTGATCGAAAATGATCATTTAAGGTTCATAAGCTCCAAAACACAAAAACTCACACCAAGACCAAACGAACGACCAGGTGACCGAACTGTCAGTCCCAGCAAGTCATAAATGACTTGGGGTCGCTACAGGAACGCTCTAAACGACACACAGAAGGCAAGACACAAAAATGACCAAGAGGGTCATTACATTTTAAGTGTGGACAAGAGGGTCACTTCTTGAAGGAGTGTCCTAAGAATAAGCAAGGTGGTGGAAATTTGGGCAGTAGGGCCCAATCTTCTTCAGTTGCTTCCCCAGACAGGACGACACCTAGAGGAGCTACTTCTAGTACCGGCGGAGGAGCAAATCGCCTCTATGCAATCACCAGTCGCCATGAGCAAGAGAATTCTCCGAATGTTGTCACTGGTATGATCAAAGTCTTTTCTTTTGATGTGTATGCTTTGCTAGACCCAGCAGCAAGTTTATGTTTTGTAACTCCTTATGTTGCAAATAAGTTTGAGGTTCTTCCTGAAAGACTTTGTGAACCCTTTTGTATTTCTACACCTGTTGGGTAGTCTATTGTAGCAGAAAGAGTTTATCGTGACTGTCCGATTTCTATCAATCACAAGAGCACCATGGCTGATTTGGTTGAGTTAGACATGGTAGATTTCGATGTCATTCTAGGCATGGATTGGCTTCATGCTTGTTATGCATCGATAGATTGTAGAACTCGAGTGGCCAAGTTTCAGTTTCCAAATGAGCCAGTCTTAGAGTGGAGTAGTAGTTCAGCAGTGCCTAAGGGTCGTTTCATTTCATACCTTAAGGCGAGAAAGTTAGTTTCAAAGGGTTGTATCTATCACTTAGTCCGAGTTAATGACTCTAGTGTTGAGATACCTCATTTTTTGTCAGTTCCTATAGGAAGAGAGTTTCTAGAAGTTTTTCCTGATGATCTACCCGAAATTCCTCCTGAGAGAGAAATAGATTTCGGCATAGATATCATTCTAGATGCTCGTCCTATCTCTATTCCGCCCTATAGAATGGCACTAGCAGAGTTGAAAGAATTGAAGAGAAGTTGAAAGATGTCCTAGATAAAGGTTTCATTCGACCTAGTGTCTCACCTTGGGGTGCTCTGGTCTTGTTTGTGAGAAAGAAAGATGGTTCTCTTAGGATGTGTATAGATTACCACCAATTGAATAAGGTTACCATCAAGAATAAGCACCCTCTTTCGAGGATTGATGATCTTTTCGATCAGCTTCAGGGTGCCACTTGCTTTTCGAAGATTGACCTCAGATCAGGCTATCATCAGTTAAGAGTAAGGGAATGTGATATTCCAAAGACAACTTTTAGAACCAGATATGGTCATTACGAGTTTTTGGTCATGTCATTTGGTTTGACCAATGCACCAGCAGCTTTCATGGACTTGATGAATAGAGTCTTCAAACGTTATTTAGATATGTTTGTTATCGTCTTCATTGATGACATACTAATCTATTCAAGGAATGAAGAAGATCATGCTAGTTATCTCAGAATAGTTCTTCAGACTTTGAAAGATAAGGAGTTGAATGCCAAGTTCTCTAAGTGTGAGTTTTGGCTTAAGTCTGTGGCGTTCCTAGGCCACATTCTGTCCGGTGATGGAATTAAAGTTGATACTCGAAAAATTGAGGCAGTGCAGAATTGGCCTAGACCCACATCTCCAACTGAAATTAGGAGTTTCTTGGGTTTAGCTGGCTATTATAGAAGGTTTGTTGAGGGGTTCTCGTCTATTGTATCTCCTTTGACCAAGTTGACTCAAAAGACAGTGAAATTTCAATGGTCTGAAGCTTGTGAGAAGAGCTTTCAGGAATTGAAAAAGAGGTTGATTACTGCTCCAGTTTTGACCTTACCAGAAGGTACTCAAGGTTTTGTGGTGTATTGTGATGCATCTAGAGTTGGTTTGGGTTGTCTTAATGCAGAATGGCAAGGTTATAGCTTATGCCTCCAGACAGTTGAAAGTTCATGAGTAGAATTACCTAACCCATGACTTAGAGTTGGCTGCTATAGTGTTCACTTTAAAGATATGACGTCATTACTTGTATGGTGTGCATGTTGACATATTCACTGATCACAAGAGCCTTCAATATATGCTTACTCAGAAAGAGCTTAATCTCAGACAGAGGAGGTGGTTAGAGTTACTCAAGGATTATGACCTGAGTATTCTTTACCACCTAGGTAAGGCTAACGTTGTTGCTGATTCTTTAAGCAGGTTGTCTATGGGTAGCACCACCCATATTGAAGGAGGAAAGAGAGAGTTTGCAAAAGATATGCACAGGCAGGCATGCCTGGGAGTCAAACTTACAGATTCCGTAGAAGGAAGAATAGAAGTGATGAGCAGGGCCGAGTCATCATTGATGTCAGAAGTGAAAAAGAAACAAGATCAAGATCCCATTTTGCTTGAGTTGAAGGCAAATGTTCAGAAGCAAAGAGTATTAGCTTTTGAACAAGGGGGTGATGGTGTTTTGAGATTTCAAGGTAGATTGTGTGTACCTATGGTAGATGGACTTCAAGAGAGAATTATGGAGGAAGCTCATAGCTCCAGATATTCCATTCATCCGGGTTCCACAAAGATGTATCGTGACTTGAGAGAAGTTTATTGGTGGAATGGCATGAAGAAAGGCATTACTAAATTGGTTGCTAAGTGTCCAAATTGCCAGCAAGTGAAAATTAAACACCAAAGGCCCGGTGGTTTGGCACAGAGGATAGAACTTCCGGAATGGAAGTGGGAGATGATCAATATGGATTTCATCACAGGGTTGCCAAGGTCTCGCAGACAGCATGATTCTATTTGAGTGATTATCGACAGAATGACAAAGTCAGCTCATTTTCTACCAATAAAGACTACCCTTTCAGCAAAAGATTATGCCAAATTGTATATTCAAGAAATAGTGACACTTCATGGAGTCCCAATCTCCATTATTTCAGATAGAGGTGCACAGTTTACTGCACAGTTCTGGAAATCTTTTCAGAAAGGCTTGGGTTCAAAGGTGAACTTAAGTACTGCCTTTCATCCTCAGACTGATGGGCAAGCAGAGCTCACTATTCAGACTCTAGAAGATATGTTGATGGCTTGTGTGATCGATTTTAAGGGAAATTGGGATGATCACCTACCTCTCATTGAGTTTGCCTACAACAACAGCTATCACTCTAGCATCCAGATGGCTCCATATGAAGCTCTCTATGGGAGAAGATGTAGATCTCCTATTGGATGGTTTGAAATTGGTGAAGCAGGATTGATAGGACCAGATTTAGTTCACCAAGTTATGGAGAAGGTGAAAGTGATTAAAGAGAGGTTGAAAACGGCACAGAGTCGCCAGAAATCCTACACTGATGTTAGGAGAAGAGCGTTAGAGTTTGAAGTAAACGATTGGGTATATTTGAAAGTTTCACCTATGAATGGGGTTATGAGGTTTGGTAAGAAGGGGAAACTTAGTCCCCGGTATATTGGACCTTACCGTATAGCCAAGAGGATTGGCGATGTTGCTTATGAGTTGGAGTTACCACATGAACTAGCAATGGTCCATCCGGTATTTCACATCTCTATGTTGAAGAAGTGCATAGGCGATCCTTCATTGATCCTGCCTATTAAGAATATCAGGATCACGAATAGCTTATCTTATGAGGAGATTCCTGTTCAGATTTTAGATCGTCAAGTTCGTAGGTTGAGAACGAAAGATGTAGCATCAGTCAAGGTCCTTTGGAGGAACCAATTTATTGAGGAAGCTACTTGGGAAGCCGAAGAGGACATGAAGAAGAGATATCCATATCTCTTTGAGTCCGGAGGAAACACAGATTAAGGTACTAATTTCCTTCTTAGTGCTCTTTAAATTGTAGTGAGCATGTTGTTGTTGTTGTTTGCATGATTGTTTGTTGGGTGTTTGAATTGATGTTACACCCTTAACCTTTTAAGAGTAATCTCATTCGAGGACGAATGTTCCCAAGGGGGAGATATTGTGACATCTTGCAAGTTGATAACTAGGAAGAAGCTTAAAAAAATTGGAAAGTTTCATTTTTGGAAAAAAATTTAAAGTTATGGAAATTTGGTTAAGTATGGGGAAAAAAATGAGTTCTTGGCCAACTTTGAGCAGTCATAACTTCTAGCTCAGGTTTATTTAGGTGTAGTTCCAGTTATGTTTGCGAAGCTTGTGGAATGATCTTTCCGACGCCACCGAGTTTGCTCGATTCCGAGTTCGTATGAATGAATTATACCCTTTGGAAGTTGGGTAGTTGGCAGGGAAATCCGTTCGGAAATTTTAACGGTATTTTGGTCTTTTTCCTAACCAATTCTTTTTGGTTATATTGTTGTGGTAGAATGATTTTTTGATCAGTTTTGTTCCTTTTTAAAAGAGTGAGAGTAAGGGTTTGAGAGTGAAGAGGAGAAGAAGAGAAGAAAGAGAAGATCAAGCAAGGTTTCGTCAAGGATCGTCGTGGATATCATCGGGGGTGATCCTTACTAGGTATGTGAGCTCATAGTGTTGGGTTGATTCTTTCCCCCACACGCCAAACTCGTTTTATTTCCGAGAAAAGTTGTTGGTTGTGTTGTGGAAAAGTTGTTGAAGTTCTTGTTGGTTTAGTACTTGATTTGGTTGTGTTTTGAGTTGAATCTCTTGAATGTTGAGGGATTTTATGATCCTTAGTGTTTGGGGTTGAAACCTTTGAAGTAACGGTGGTTTAGAGTTGGGAAAAAGAGGGAGAAAAGTCGAATTTTCTAGGGAAGGGGCTGGCGCGTCGCTCCTGCCAGCGCGCCCCAAAAGGGACTCTGAAGTCTAGCCTCTGGGGCGGCGCGCCTAGAAGAGCGCCACCAGGCCCCTTCTGAGCTTCGAGGGCTGGCGCTCCGCGCCTTGCAGAGCGCCAAGGACCCCAAGTTTTCCCATTCTTCCCCTACTTTTTCATGCATGTTCCTTGGCATTGTACCTATGTTTCATAGTTGTTTCCAACACCCCCAAAGTACGTCTAAACGTCAAGAACTCATCCAAAAACGTGTGATCATATACCTTGAATCCACAATCCAATTCAAGGCGAGTTAGGATCAATCAAAGTGAAGTTAAGGGTCAAGTCTAGTAGTTAAAGAAGTAAGTCAAAGCAAGTTTTTAAAGTTGTTAAAGAGTCTTTATTGAACGTTTTAACTTCGTTTCAAGGTTCAAGTTTCAAGTCAAGTAAAGAGTATAGAGTTTCAAGCTAAGTAAAGAGTCTCAAGTTTCAAGTTAAGTCAAGAGTTTAAAGTTGAGTTCATTTCTCAAAAGCTATTAGGGAACTAAGTATTCCCAGAGAAGTTTATAAATGTTTTTACATTTGAGTAAGAAGGGAACCATGTTTTCCAAAAGAGCCTTTGGGCTAAGTTTCGAGCAATTATCTCAAACTAAAGAAAGATGTGTTTAAAGACACTTATGAGCCAAAGTATTTTTGGGAGTAGTATTAAGCACCGAATTGGGGACATGAGTTCATATTAACTCAACTCTCCATAAGAACCATGCGGCAACATGAGACTTGACGTATCATTCTTTTTAGATGATCATGTAAGATTAAGCTAGTGGATCCACTAAGCAAAAGTAAGGTCATATATCACGGCAAGGTATAGGATGGTCCTTGGGCAACGTGAGGTAAAACGTTGTATCATCACTAGGGCTCATAGTGGTGGTTGTCGGTTAAAGAACCTCCCACAAAAGTTATATTACTTTTATATAAGTAAAGTTGAGTTTGTTATTGTTTTATCATTAACGAGCTAAGTTGTTTACACTGTTTTACAAGTTATTTATATATTGCATATGTCTTATTGCTTTACATTGAGTACGGTTATTCATGAGTTGTACAGAGCTAAGGTAAGAGTTCATTTGTACTCCTTTCAAGCTTAAGTTGTGGTTTAGCCTTCCAGCTCGCATACTCGTACATTCCATGTACTGATGCCAGTTGGCCTACATCTTCTTATGATGCAGACACAGGTACCCAGGATCAGCATCCAGCACGCCGTTGATCCAGTTGAGCACTCCAGAGTCAGTGGTGAGCCTCCTTGCTTTCCGGAGGACTCGGATATTTTGTTCGCTTAGTTTTGTTTTATTAGGATGTTGGGGGTCTGTCCCAACATCCATCTCAGTATTTTAGAGGCTTCATAGACAGTCGGTCAGTTAGTTTTGAGTCTCTCATCTATGTATATATGTTAATATTCTATTTTGAGACTCGAGTTGCCTTTTGGCCGAATTTTATTAGTTGGTTGTTTTATAACCTTTCATTGCATTGAGTTGTGCTGTTGAGTTAAGTTTCCGCTGAGTTAAGAAAGCCAGGCCAAGGGTTCTCTTGGGGCCATCAATGGTCTTCGAGTGCCGGCCACGTCCAGGGTGTAGGCTCGGGGCGTGACAGGTTTGGTTAGGTACTCCCTCTGTCCCAATTTATATGGCTCACTTTTCTTTTTAGCGGCCAGTTCCAAAATAATGACACATTTTTATATTTTGTAATAACATAAATTTAATATGTCCATTTTACTCTTGATAAAATAATTTCTAACCACACAAATATCTATGATTTATTTTAAACCACAAGTTTCAAAAGTCTTTCATTCTTAAACTCTGTGTGAGATCATATATATTGTTGGTGTGACATTTTAATATTAATAAAAATATATTATATGTCACATTATATATCATGTTATGTCTATTGATGGACATTGCCTCTTTACTCTCATCAATTGTGGAAGAAAGTGGTCATTAGTTTTTAGTAACTTATGTAACCACCAACTCTTCATTTCACCCATTATTCTATCTTTAAGTCTTGTAACTTATGTAACATTTGGGCCATTCATTTGGCAAATTTACTAACCACTATCTTCCTATTCATTGCAAGGAAGAATTCATCACCTATAAATAGTGTGGTCTTCCTTGTGTTGGAGGAAATAGAGACAACAAGAGATCTCAAGAAAGATGAGAAGTGTGAAATAATATTTTTAGTATGTAGTAGTGAAAGAGAGAGTTGAGACAAAGAAAATATTCTAAGTCATCAAATATATTCACAATATACAAAAGAGAGTATTTATATATGTTGAAGGAAGGTGTTCTTTTTGTGGAGCTTTAGACTCTTCAACTAATCCGAAGTTGTTTGAGTTGTACGACGTTGTTGGGCTGTTGTATCCTGGAGGGGACAAGTCAAGAGTATTACTGTTGGATCGGTGTAGATTATGCCGCAGTGGGCTTGAATCCCCTTAAAGAGAGCAAGATATCCGTGCCTCAGCCTAAAGATTTGTTTATTCATTTTTGTCATTTTATTTTCAACTGTAATATTTTGTATTTGTGGTATATTACACCAACATATACTTTATCACATCAATTGGAACGAAGAAAATAATTAACTTTTCTCACTACAAGAAAATAATATGTGTCATACCTTCCGACGTGATTACATTACCATCATCAATAGGAATTCCACTTAACAATAAGGACTTCAAGACAGTGGAGTAAAAATGAAAAATAAAAAATAAAAAATAAAATATATTAATAATCTCTTAAATTTGTCAATATTTTTTTTAGATACTCAAACTATGTCATGGTCTAGTCGAGAAGTATTTCAATCAAACACTTTCGAATTAGCACTGGATTATTTGATAATTTAATTAGTTATGAGCTATTTAGTGATTGATTAACAACTAATTATCGATAAATCTTGTAGCTGATTTCATAAATTCTAGTAGTGTCTACTTAATGGACGTTTGAGAACATGCATGCACACACTTTTTTTTCTTCAAATTTTGAGCTAAAAGTGTTTAGATATACCTTATCTTGTGTTTAGATGTCAACTCGAACATACCGTAATTATTATATATTAAATAAAATTCATTTATTAATATTGATTATCGATGTATTCCATCTATTAGTGGCAAATAAATGGATTGGTTTCAATGAATAAAATATTTTTATTATATTTTAAGTTAGTTTTATCATTTTAAAATATTTATTTTAAACGTCATATTCAAAATTGATAAACCACAATACCATAGAGAGACTAGAAGAAAAAAAAGGCACGTACAACATCATGTGTTTACTGACTAATAAGGAAATCACAATAACACGTGAAAAACAAGTCAAACTGAATAATCATATTATATACTAATATTTATTACTAGACGAGATTGCCCGTGCAGAGCACATACCTAATTTTTATACCACGTAGGCCGAAAAGGAATAGAAAATTATTTATAAAATAAGTTTGGGGGTAATAGGACCTTAGTATAGTATAAGTGTGTCTCTGGAATTGCGGGCATAGATTGGGGGTACTTATGTATTTTCCCAAAAATCAATAAAATAGTAGTAGACACAAATATTATCAATTGTACAATCACAAATATCTAATAAACTGAAAGAGATATATTCAATAACTAATTAGCACAAATAGGTAACCATGATCATCACATGAAAATAAGTGATTAAGCACAATATAATGGCCTAATTTTACCATATTAAAGAACAAATACAAAACAACTTTAACATTTTATCTTACAGTCCCATTTCAGTTGAACAATGTTTATTAACTTCTTTACTCTCAACATTATTCACCAAGTGTTGTTCGATTCTTAGTATCATATGAGCCCTATTGATTTAGTAAAGTTATGTTTCAAAATGAATTGTATGAAAGTTCTCATGTATTGCTAGCTCGTTAATTATTGATTGAAATATTTATTTGAGCTAAAATATATACTAATAGAACTAATTATGAACTAATTCATGGTTAATTCATTAGTAAATTGCTTCATAACTAACATAATTTTATCCGTCGTTAATCCATGGCTAAATTCAGGAATGGCCATTGAAGAGCAAGCTAGACCCTAAGGTATATGGACCTCCTGAATCAGCAATCATAAAAGAGCTAATTGAACTAGAAATTGGAGGATTTATGACTGTTGAAGAGGTATATATAAACACATCATTTTTATTTATTTTTCATTTGTGAAAAAAATTATATTTTTTTATTTGTTTGTGGACAGACGATATCTGGTCATGGTCAGAACATTAGTTTAATCTTCTTTTTTTTTTTTTTTGCACGAATGGCCTTTCTTGAGGCCATTCTTTAAATTATCATGTCCCCCAATAGCTCAATGGGTTAAATTTGCCTTTAAAAGAAAAGATCCATTCGACTATTATTAAAGACAGAAATTTAGTTTGTTGAACTAAAAGGGATACATGATTTAAACAGTAGTACTAGAACTTATTCCCAATGGGCAACAAATGTCATTTTAAAAAACAAAAAATTGTTAAGAGAGGGTAAAAAATTCAAGATTGTCCCTTAGGGTAAAGTATTTTCTTTTTTTAATCATTTTAATTCTTGAGCTACACATAACCGCGTAGGCAATTCAACAAAAGAAGTTGTTCATCTTAGATTATCATGATTTGCTATTATTTTGTGCAAAATATACAGGGGATTGGCAGAGGAAGATCCAAATGCACCACATGGATTGAAACTAACAACAGAAGATTACCCTTTGCTAATGATGGTTTAGTACTTTGGGACATACTTAAACAATGGGTAACAAATTATGTAAATCATTATTATCCACAAACAAATCTCATTGAATCTGATAAAAACTCCAAGCTTGGTGGTCAGAGATTAAAAATGTTTGACATGGTGACAAGAAAAATGAGCCATGGTGGCCAGAGTTAAAAACCCTAAATGATTTAATTGGTATTGTCACAACAATAATTTGGGTAACTTCTGGCCACCATGCAGCTGTTAACTTTGGCCAATACAGCTATGCAGGTGCACACACCTTGCCTTTTTTGCTTTACTTCAAATTTTTAGTTTATTCGTACTGTCGGTGTATATAAGTTAAATAAAGGTGATATTAGGAGTAACGGTAAAATTATCTTTGCTCAACCTATAGGTCACGTGTTTGTGCTGGGAATCAGTCACTAATGTTTGTGTCAGGATAAGTTATTTAGCCCTTTAGGGTACAACCCTCTTTTGAACCCTATGTGAATGTAAGATGCTTCGGGCATCGAGCTGATCTTTAGTGTATATGAAGTTAAGTCATATACACCGGGCCATCCACTCTACCTTAATATCTTCAAAATGAAAACTCCTTTTTCTACTTATATAATTATTTACACTACATATCTACATATATGTCCTCAATATTGTATTGGTTTGAACTGTTTTTTCTTGAGCTGAGGGTCTTATCACAAAACAGGCGTTCTTCAACTTCTGAGATCTGCATACACTCTATCCTTCATAGATCCTACTTTGTGGGACTACTACACTAGTTAAAAGATGCTAGCATATATGTCCTAAACCTTTAAATTAAACTAGGTAGATAGATTGTTTTCGATAGTCGCGCGCTTGGCTCTCATCATACATACGTGTCCTCTTAAATTCTTGAATAATTAACTATTCTATTGCATATGTAGGCTATTTTCCAAATAGGCCAACAATTGCTAGATCAAAAATGCCAACTGAGGATCCAACAAATGAAGAATGGGAGTGGTTCTTGAATAAACCTGAGGAGGCACTACTAAAATGCTTCCCTTCACAAATTCAAGCAACAAAAGTAATGGCAATTTTGGATGTCTTATCAAACCATTCACCAGATGAAGAATATATTGGTGAAAAAATTGAGCCTTATTGGGCTGAGGACCCCGTAATTAACGTGGCGTTTGAGGTGTTTTCGGGGAAATTAGAGGAGCTTGAAGGGATAATTGATGCTAGAAATGCTGATTGTAACTTGATGAATAGAAATGGAGCTGGAGTTATGCCTTATGAATTATTGAAACCATATTCTGGACCTGGAGTTACTGGGAAAGGTGTACCTTATAGTATTTCCATTTGATTTTGTGTGTGTGTAAAAGACATGAATTTTATAATAATGTTTCATATGTAATAAAAATGATGTTATATCCATCATATGCGCTAGTTCCTTTTTTCTTTTGCAAATGCTCATAGAAATAACTACAGTAGAGAAGAAATCATGCTGAAAATAATTAATAAGAAAATAAGTAGCAACGACAAATAATACGATAAATGAAGCAAATTAAACAACATGTAACACTAAAGTCGAAGAATAAAATAGTGGGAGAGTAATAATAACACTACCAACTAACCCTTCTACCCTTATCCTCGATTTTTGTATCTTTCTACCTAAGATCATGTCTTTAATAAGCCGTAGAGTCATGTTATACCTAATCACCTTTTTCTTGGACCTTTTCAACCAACCTATAGAGGGTTGTAGAAGGGAAGACAATATCCAAAAATATAGGTGAGAACAAGGCTAGTCAAGACAAGGAAGAGACACAAATATACATTTTAACTTGGCTTAACCTAACAGCTATGCCTTACAACTTTGAGTATGCATAAATAAACATTTAAACATGTATAAAATTGAACAAATAGACACATTCATCCTACTTTTGCGTCCTACATGACAATTTTGTGTCCTATGTGTATTATATCACCTAGAATGTGTGTATCTACTAGTTCAATTTTGTTTAAGTTTAAGTGTCTACTTGTGCACACACAAAGTTGGAGGGCATAAATACCAATTGAAGCCAGATTAAAAGTATATTTATGTATTATGTCCAAAATAAAATGTTACATATACAATTTTAAGGAGATTCAAAATGACTACAATTGAAAAAACCGCGGATGTCAAGATGGAAGACCTTAACAAGCTATTTCGGTTCAAAGGTAACCATTTCAAAAGATGGAAGGGTAAAGTACTTTTCTACTTAAGTCTTCTCAATGTTTCTTATGTGTTAACTAAAAAGAATCCTAATAAAGTTGATGACACCTCCATGGATGATGATGGACTTATTTCTCATCATGAGAAAGTGGAAAGTACGATGGTGAAGAGGCAAAGGACCAAGATGCACTTTTACAAAAAGAAGAGAGCAACATCACAATGAAGGTAAATTTAATTACTTCAAATAATGCTACTCTTGAAACTCACAAAAATACTTCTTTGAAGCCTAAGAAGAAAAAATTTAAGAAAAATAATGGTGAAAATAACCAAGCACAAAATCAACAAGTTCAAGATAAGGGACCGTGCTTTGTTTGTGGCAAGAGTGGGCATATTGCTCGATTTTGCAGATTCCGGAAATGTGGTCCTAACCCTCAGGAAAACGTTACCAAAGAACCTTTTGTGGCGGTGATTACCGACATAAACATGGTTGAGAATGTTGATGGATGGTGGGCTGATTCTGGTGCAAACCCTCATGTCTGTTATGACAAAGACTGGTTTAAAAAATATACTCATTTTGAGGAGCCCAAAACCATCATGCTTGGTGATTCTCACAAAACTCAAGTGCTTGGAACGGGAGATGTCGAATTGTGTTTTACTTCTGGAAGGGCATTAACTTTGAAAGATGTACTTTATACTCCTTCCATGAGAAAAAATTTGATGTCTAGTTTTCTTCTCAATAAAACAGGCTTTAAACAGATTATTGAATCTGATCAATATGTAATTGTGAAGAAGGATATTTATGTGGGAAAGGGGTATGCTTGTGATGGGATGTTCAAATTGAATGTAGAAGTGAATAAAACTTCTACTTCTGTTTATATGCTTTCTTCTACTAATTTTTGGCATGCTCGTTTGTGTCATATAAATGATCGTTTTGTTGGAATCATGAGTAGTTTAGAATTAATCCTAATGGTTAAAAAGAATTTTGAAAAGTGTGAGGCTTGGAGTAAAGCCAAAATCACTAAAAGGTCTCATTTTCAAATTAAAAGAAAAATTGGTTTGTTAGAATTAGTTCATACTGATATTTGTGAACTTAGTGGGATTTTAACTCGTGGAGGTAATAGATATTTTATCACTTTCATTGATGATTTTTCTAAGTTTACATATGTTTACTTGATGAAAAATAAAAGTGATGCTTTTATTTTGGTAGAAAATCAGTTTGGTAGAAAAATAAAAAGAATTAGAAGTGATAGAGGCCGTGAATATGAGTCAAATGAGTTTAATTCTTTTGTTAGATCATTGGGAATAATTCATGAAACTACTCCTCCTTACTCTTCTTCATCTAATGGAGTAGCGGAAAGGAAAAATAGAACTTTGGTTGAATTGACTAATGCCATGCTTATTGAGTCGCATGCACCTTTAAATTTTTGAGGTGAAGCTATTTTAACTGCTTGTTATGTATTGAATCGTGTGCCTCATAAAAAGTCTAAACTGACACCTTTTGAATTGTGGAAAGGTTACAAGCCAAGTTTGGGATATTTAAGAGTTTGGGGTTGTCTAGCCTTTGTGAGGCTAATTGATCCCAAGATTACAAAATTGGGTAAGAAAGTTACTACTTGTGCTTTTCTTGGTTATGCTTCAAATAGTACAGACTGTAGATTTTTTAATCTTGAAGATAATATTGTGATAGAATCGGGTGATGCTATTTTTCATGAAAATAAGTTTCCTTTTAATTCTAAAAATAGTGGGGGTCAAAGGATTGAACAAAATATTTTGTCACTACCTAGTTCTTCTACTTCTACTTTGAAAAATAAAGAAGCCAATGATTTTGAGTTAAGAAGAAGTAAAAGAGCTAGAGTAGAAAAAGATTTTGGTCCTGATTTTTATGTGTTTAAATGTTGGAGATGACCCTCTCACTTTAAAAGAAGCTTTATCTTCACATGACTCCATTTTTTGGAAAGAGGCTGTAAATGATGAAATGAAATCTCTAATTTCTAATAAAACTTGGAAGTTAGTTGATTTACCACCGGTTTGTAAAACTATTGGTTGCAAATGGGTCTTAAGAAAAAAGTTGAAACCAGATGAATCTATTGATAAATACAAGGCTAGACTAGTTGCAAAAGGTTTTAAACAACTAGAAGGCCTAGAATTTTTTGATACTTTTTCACCAGTAACAAGAATTACATCCATAAGACTTTTAATTGCTATGGCTGCAATTTTTGATTTGCGAATTCATCAAATGGATGTAAAAACTTCTTTTTTTAAATGGAGACTTAAATGAGGAAATTTATATGGATCAACCCGAGTGTTTTGTTGAAGCAGGCCAAGAAAGCAAAGTGTGTAAACTTACTAAATCCCTATATGGCTTGAAACAGGCACCAAAGCAATGGCATGAAAAGTTTGATTCCTGCATGATTGAAAATGGTTTTAAAACAAATAAGTGTGATAAGTGCATTTATCATAAGTCTTGGAATAATTCACATGTGATTATTTGCCTATATGTTGATGATTTATTGATCTTTGGCTCTAGTATGAATGTGATTGATGAAGCTAAAAATGTTCTTAGAAGCCATTTTGATATGAAAGATCTTGGTGAGGCAAATTTTATTCTTGGAATAAAAATAACAAGAACATGTGAGGGAATTTTCCTTGACCAGTCACATTATGTTGAGAATTTTTTAAAAAAAATATAACTTTCTTGATTGCAAGCATGTTGCTACTCCATTTGATTCAAGTGTTCACTTATTTCCTGTTGAAAGTGAAAATGATGTAATAAATCAAAAGGAATATGCTAGCATAATCGGAAGTTTGAGGTATGTGACTGATTGCACTAGGCCTGATATTGCATATGCAATAGGAGTACTTGGTAGGTTTACAAGCAAACCAGGTAATGAACATTGACATGCTATAACAAGAGTTATGAGATATTTAATTGGAACAAAAAATTGTGGTTTGTTCTATAAAAAATATCATGTTGTACTTGAAGGCTTTTGTGATGCAGATTGGAACACTTTATCAGGTGATTCGTGTTCTACCACCGGTTATGTCTTTACTTTAGGTGGTGGTGCTATTTGTTGGAGATAAAAAAAGCAAACCATAATTGCTAACTCTACCATGGAGGCTGAACTAATTGCTTTAGCTTCAGCTAGTGAGGAAGCGATTTGGTTAAGAGATTTATTATTTCAAATACCTTATTTTGAAAAACCAATTCCTCCTATTTTTATTCATTGTGATAGCACTGCTGCAATTGGTAGAGTTCAAAACCTTTATTACAACGATAAATCCAAACCTATAAGGAGGAAACACAGTAATGTAAGATCATATTTGACAAATGTACCATTAATGTTGATTATGTCAAATCTTGTGATAATCCTGTAGATCCTCTTACTAAGGCCTTAACGAGAGAAAAGGTCTGGAGCACATCGAAGGGGATGGGATTGAAGCCTATAAATCCTTGAGTCATATATGAGGAAACCCAACCTGGTAACTAGTGATCCTATAACCAGGTTCAAAGGGAAAAACTAATCATATGATGACTTGTTGTGAAAAATGCATTATCTTTTTATTCCCTCCCTATGATGTGAGTGCATTGTTTCCTGTAGTTTGTGAAGGTTGGGTTGATAAAACTCTTAATGAATATATGTAGCCCATATGGGTGGAGTGTTAAGCTTACACGAGCACTCTCGACAGATTTCGCCTATGTGATGTGTGGAAGTAGGTCGCTTCCTATGAGAATTGGGCTTATTCTCAAAAGCACTCATGAAACCGGGATAGCACAAGGCCATAACGTGCTGGCTATAAAGCTCATGTCAACACCTTGATTATTATGTGTGAGCAGTGATATTTTATTTCCCTTAAGCAGTCATAGTTCAAGTCTGAGACCACTACGACTCTGGAGTAAAAGTTACTATTTCACTAAGTGGAGGTTCAATGCATAGCACACCTTCATTATGCATAGTAGTCTTCCTTCAGCTGATAGACTCTCTTGTGAATATTAAAATGAGTGGGGGATTGTTAGTCATGTGGCATTTTAATATTTTAAGAATTTACATTTCTTACATTGCCTCATAGTCATTGGTACTGCCGTTGGTTAACTTCTCATGGGCTGCAGAATGTTAATGGCAATATTGATTGCTACATTACTCCATTTTGGAGTTACAATATTTGTTACTGTTGCAGCTTGTCAACAAACCAACGGATGGTTTTTGACCATTAAGCCAAGAAAAGTTTCATTGTCCATTAAAACTTTTGTAACCTTTCATACATTATTTCACTAGTTATTCTCCATTATACCTTGTAACCTATGTAACTCCTAAGGCCATTATCTTCACTATTTACTACCCCATTATCTTCCTATTCATTGCTAGGAAAACTTCTTCTACTATAAATAGTGGTGGTTTTCATTTGGTTTGGGACACGCAATACACAAGAAAAATATATTATGGAATCCATTTTAGCTATGACTTTTAATTTTAAATTCATATTCTTTAGTTATTGCTTTATTATTTTGAATGTTGGTAATATTTGTTTATATCTTGTAACTACTTTGAGTAAAAATTCAACGATCAATGACAAAATATACTTTAATTATGGACATCTTAATGGACCTCTTCACATTAAATTTGCACAAACAAAAAGTAATTAACAACTTAAATATCTCAAAATCCTATTAAAATTTAATCAACTTTCTAAATTCTACTTATCAGATAATTAGATTAAAATAAAAAAATACTAAAATAATGGGCCCGTGCTAGCACGGGCGGAAGACTTAGACTTCACATAGTTTAGTCGAAGATAATAAAGATTAACTACTCCCACTGACAGTGGACAACAAATTACACTGTCAGTCTACTATATAATTTGAAGAATGCGATCATCTCACCCAAAAGTAAAGGTGCTAGGGAGAACACATATTTATTTATTTAATTATATTATTTCTCAACGTGTTCTCTCACATTCGAGCCTAATTTTATTCATGGACCGAGCACATAAAAATATTTTTTTGAATGGGTGACGTTGAGACTTAAATTCAGAACCTTTGTGTCTACTTTGATACCACACTTTGAAGTTTATGATCATCTCATCTAAAAATTAAGTTATCAAAGAAAATATATTTTTATTTATTTTATTATATTATATTATATCTTAGCTTAACATGTTGGATATTTTTAGATAGATAGAAACATATCAAAATGATATTTCTTGGCAATTTAACATAGGAAAAATGATTTTTTTGCATATCATACTATATGAAAATGAATGTTTTGGCCAAGTTCTTAAAGGTCAAGAATAAGTTTGGTAGCTTGCTACTTGTTGGTATGGGGACCAATTAATAGAAAATAATATGTGGTGAGGCTATATATAATATGAAAATGAACTTTTGACATTTCCTAAATTAAATAAAATCAGAATTTTTTGACTTATTTTTTGACATTTCTAAATGGTGGTGTTTGTGTCCTCCACAAATCTTATCTTTGACATTTCAAATAGTTTGCTTGGGAAATTCCGGAGACATAATAATGGGATTATAGTATAAGAAAATAGTATATCTCACGTGAACTATTAATGAAATAAAAAAATTGAAAAATATTTGTCTTCGTACCAAAACATCCTACTTAGACCTATACTATATGTTAGTGAAAAACTTACAAGATAACAAAAAATACAAAAGAGAGTTCTTATTAGTTGAAGGGAGGTGTTCTTTTTTGTGGAGCTTTGGACTCAACTCTTGACCAGAGTTGTTGAGTTATACTTTGTGAAGGCTATTGTATCTTGAAGGGGACAAGTCAAAGAGGACTACTGCTGGACCGGTGAAAAGCATTTGCTGCAATGAACTTGAATCTCCTTAAAGAGAGCGATATATCCGCACCTCAGCCTGATGAGATTTATTTCTTCATTGTATTTTCAATTGTAATCTTGTATTTTTTGTTATCTTGTAAGTTTTTCACTAACATATAGTATAGGTCTAAGTAGGGTGTGTTTGGTACAAAGACAAATATTTTTCAATTTTTTTATTTCATTGATAATTCACGTGAGATATACTATTTTCTTATACTATAATCCCATTATTATGTCTCCGGAATTTCCCAAGCAAACTATTTGAAATGTCAAAGATAAGATTTGTGGAGGACACAAACACCACCATTTAGAAATGTCAAAAAATAAGTCAAAAAATTCTGATTTTATTTAATTTAGGAAATGTCAAAAGTTCATTTTCATATTATACATAGCCTCACCACATATTATTTTCTATTAATTGGTTCCCATACCAACTAGTAGCAAGCTACCAAACTTATTCTTGACCTTTAAGAACTTGGCCAAAACATTCATTTTCATATAGTATGATATGCAAAAAAATCATTTTTCCTATGTTAAATTGCCAAGAAATATCATTTTGATATGTTTCTATCTATCTAAAAATATCCAACATGTCAAGCTAAGATATAATGTAATATAATATAATAGAATAAATAAAAATATATTTTCTTTGATAACTTAATTTTTAGATGAGATGATCATAAACTTCAAAGTGTGGTATCAAAGTAGACACAAAGGTTCTGAATTTAAGTCTCAACGTCACCCATTCAAAAAAATATTTTATGTGCTCGGTCCATGAAAAAAATTAGGCTCGAATGTGAGAGAACACATTGAGAAATAATATAATTAAATAAATAAATATGTGTTCTCCCTAGCACCTTTACTTTTGGGTGAGATGATCACATTCTTCAATTATATAGTAGACTGACAGTGTAATTTTGTTGTCCACTGTCAGTGGGAGTAGTTAATCTTTATTATCTTCGACTAAACTATGTGAGGTCTAAGCCTTCCGCCCGTGCTAGCACGGACCCATTATTTTAGTATTTTTTTATTTTAATTTAATTATCTGATAAGTAGAATTTAGAAAGTTGATTAAATTTTAATATGATTTTGAGATATTTAAGCTGTTAATTACTTTTTATTTGTGCAAATTTAATGTGAAGAGGTCCATTAAGATGTCCATAATTAAAGTATATTTTGTCATTGATCGTTGAATTTTTACTCAAAGTAGTTACAAGATATAAACAAATATTACCAACATTCAAAATAATAAAGCAATAACTAAAGAAAATGAATTTAAAATTAAAAGTCATAGCTAAAATGGATTCCATAATTTCAAAAAATTACACACTAATTAAATTAAAGTAGAACAAAGGAAATAATTTTTTTAATCTTTTTTTCGAAACACGACGTGCCTGCTTCAGCGTGAAGTCTTGAATTTAAAACTAAAAGTCATAGCTTAAACGGATTCCATAAAAGAGAAAAATTACAGTAATTAAATTAAAATAGAATAAAAGGAATAATTTTTTTATTTTTTTTTCGAAACATGTTGAAGCATGCACGTCTCTCTTAGCTAGTATTCATGGCCTCAAGCCGGAACCTATACAATCATTCAAAATACGTGAATATTCTATAATACTGTTTTTTTTTTAATTCTAGAAAAATTTCTGAGTTTGAAATGGTCGAGGAAAAACAATATTGTTCAATATCATTAATAACTTATTAAAAAATTGTTAATTATGACGTCACAATATACATAAAAAATTCAAAATTTATGATGCTATAATACTGTTTTTTTTAAAAAAAATAAATAAATAAAACAAGTCCATTGAAAATAGGCTGGTCACCAAAATATCTTATGGATGGTCCATGTCATTGAGGATTTTAATAAAATAAAAAAATTGAAATATTTAAGTTAACCCACATAAAATACGTCACTTCCTTTCAAGACTATGATTTTTTTTTAAAAATAAAATATTTGATTTGTAAATCTATATTTTATAAAAAGAAATCTATATTTTAAAATTTTACAGAAAAAAAAGTAATGCTCGGCATATGAAGAGATTGACCGTACCATGTGGGAGATTATATTAAAGAATAATCAGGTATTATTATTGTAGATTTATTGGAGTACTAATGAATCTTTGTAAGTTTATGAGTGTTTGAAAGTTTGTAATAACATGTAATTACAAATACTTATGTATAAAAACACTGTAGAGATATATATGTGATTTTAATATAATGTTTTTACATATGATACGAATAATCTATTCATACACTGAATATATAATTATAAATCAAATTTAATTTTTTTTAAAAGAAATTACGAACTTGAAATTGAATTTATTAGTCAAGTTATGAATTATCAAAAGTCGTCTTATAAATTCGTATACATTTTCTTTGTCCACAACCTATATATTCTAGACAATGAAAATTATATTTAAAAAGTTGTCAAAACAGAAAAAGAACATTTTTTTTTATAACAGACTATAAAGAAAAATAAGACAAAAAAATTGAAACGGAACGGGTAAAATCTTATTAGTCAAGTGGTGGGGTAGATTTGTAGCTAGTGTGACACCACCATATGTTGTTTTTGACAATTCGTTTTGTTTATTTATTCAAACGTTATACTTTTCGACATCGTATATCCTTGAAATTGGACCATTAATTTTTAGAAAACTTTAAGGTTTTTGGATGATATGATATAAGTTTCTTAATTTTTGTTTTAACCGATTGGATTATGACTCATTACTTATTATGGATGTTTAATTCAGTCTGTTTTGACTAGTCAAAATTTAATATATATCTTCTTGTGAAGTTCAACCACTTCAGAAATAACTTCAGACGTATTTGACTGAAGTTAAAAATTTGTGTTTAACTTCAAATATTTTTGTATGTACATATATATCGGTCTAAAGTATATGGTATAATCTGTCAAGACCAACTTCGAATATTTTTAACTAAAGTTATGAATTTGACTAATTAAAATTCAATCTAATCCGCCTATATAACAACCATATCTATAAACCTATATCAAGCCAAAGACACAACAACAACAAAAACACCAAAGTTCCCTAAGCAAAAATCCATCATCTATATAAAGAGAACTCCATAGAGAATCATAATACAAACCAAATCATATATCAAACAAAACAATTTTTTTTTTAAAAATGTTGAAACCTCAACTTCAACAATCATCACAATCCACAAAAACCCTTATTCCATATTGGGATACTAAACCATTATTCTTAGCCTCTTTTCCCATAAATATTTTAAACAATAAAAATCTTAGAGTTAATAAAAAAAAGAAAATTTTTATCACCAAGGCTGTGGTAAGTTCTACTGAAAATTCCACATATGTGCAAAGTTCTAATATTGAAAAATCAACAAGTGGTAAAGCATTGGTGATTGTTCAAAGAACAGTTGGAGGAACTAATTTGAGTTTAACAAGAGGACTTGATGATATTGGTGATTTATGTGGTAGATCACTTTTTTTGTCTATTGTTGCTGCTGAGCTTGATCCTAGTAAGTATTCATGATTCACTCATAAATTTATATTTCTTCCGTAAATGAAAGTGTGTTCTCTCTTCATTTAAGTTTTTACGTGTGCTGGTTAGAGTACTCAGGGCAGTGCTGGCGAAATGAGAAATTTCATTAAGAATGTTCAAAGTTTAATATATACTTCTTCCATCCTAATCTTAATGTATGTGACATAGTTAGAGTTTCGAGAGTCGCTTTTACTTGATCGTAATTTCCTTATGTGTCTTTTAGATATTTTACGTTATTATAAATTTATAACATTTTTTACCGTAGTGTTTCAAATAGATGATTTTTTATTTCAAAGAAACTTAAAGCTTTTATATGTATGAATTCAAGATCAAAGTTTAGATGTTTAATTTGAATCTCAAATTTTTAACAATACCATATAAACTAGTAAAAAAAAATATAAAGTAATTATACTCTGACTTATATATATGAGTAATATATTTGCTAAAATATTGAAGAATGTTAAACTGATCACGATCCTTTAACTCTATGTGGATGTGCTAATGAATAACAGTTGAAACCAAAGTTTATATATATATATATATGTTGATTTCAACTTTTAAGATTCGATTATACTTGTGAAATTTCGCATTCAAAACTATAATAGTCGTTAAATTTTTAGCAATTTTTGTTGATTTTGGTGAAATAAGTTCCATTCGCCTCCAATTGGAACCGTTACTCTATTTGCTCCATTCCTCCCTTTTGAAGGGAAGAAGGGAGCAAAAGCGAGTGCAACATAGGAGGAAAAGTATATTTAATTAGTGGCGAGATCAAGAATTTATTCAGAGATATATTCAAGAATATATTTAGTATTTTTGAATCTTCTTTGACTCTATACTAAAAAAAACATAATGTTAAAGAGATTTGACAATTTAGAAATAACAAAAAAATTATTGTTATCATATTTATTTATTTTTTTAAAAACAAGTAGTTTCATTTGCTCCCTTCCTTCCTTGAAGAGCTAGCTAGTTTCGAAGTTGATGAAGGAGAAATTGTCAGTCGCTATTTTTTATTTTTAGTAGTGAATTTAAAGTTAGATATTTTGCAATATAAAAATATGTTATTTATTTAAAATTTACTAATATATCCAAAAAACAATTTATTTTTATCACAAAGAGTTGTTCGAACAGAAAACAAATAATATTACTATAATTTTATAGTATGTGCACTTTTTTAATCGAACATAACATTTAAGAAAGATAGAAGGAAAATATTTTTTGAACTTGCGAAACATTAATTATACTATACTTGTGTAACATTTATTCAAAATTAAATTATTTGCAAACAAAAAAATAACGTACTTTTGTAATGAAAAAAAAAACAATTATCCTCATGTCTACTTCAAATAAGTACCTTTGATAAGACTACGTGTGGATGTCATTTCATTTGCAAATTTTCTTCTATCGCATTCACTTAGAAGTAAACTAGTTCTCTAGAATAACATCGGTTGTTCAGATATTTTTTTACTGTTATAGTAATATGCTATTATAAAAAAAATATAATATAACATAACATAAAAAATCTATGACATAAAAACCTAATTGTTATAATAAAATATTTTATATATAAAGAGGTCAGACTATGCTAGGGTTTATAGGTAAATTAAGGACTTATATTATCATTATTATTATTATTATTATTATTATTTTGAAAATTTTGGCGCGCTTAATTTAATTGGCTAAACGGGTTATTAATTTATACTTCATCCGTTCATATTGATTTATTCATGATGAAAAAAAATGTTTTTCTTTCGATACACTAAATGTGAAAAAAGAAATTATTATTAGTATAATGGATAAGTAAACGTAAACGGGAGCGAGTAGTTTGTTTGCTTGGGACTATCCTAAAGAGAAAGAAAAAAATACTACTAAAAGTTATTTATAATATATAGACTGTAATTGCCCAATTTTTTAGAAGTTAAAAGTACTTTTAATTAGAGTAAGATATAGCCTTGAAGAATTGTACTCACGTGAATTTAATAATTTTGTCCTCATCATGTATTTATATTTAAAAAATCACTAGATATCTGTAAATATAAAAAAAGAAAAAAGGAAAAATTACTTAACTACACACCATTTATTATCATATTTTCCCTACCATTTCAAAAAATATCAAAAATCCCTTCTTTTCCTCCCATCATCCCCTTTTCTGGATACATTAATTTGAAATCTCATACCCATGATTTTCCTTCCTTTTTTCACGCCAAATCTCTCCATAATTACATCAATTAATCTATTTTTGAATTTCAAATCTCTTCTATTTCCAATTAATGATTTCAAATTATTCAAGATGTAGATTTCTTTCCATCACTTCCATTTCTGATTTCTTTTATTATTATTTTATAATTTTTTCATCTTAAAAAATAAAAATAAAATTACCTCCGCTCCCTGCCCCCATTGAAATCTTATTGAACCTTTGCAATTTTAGTTAATCATATCGTCGTTGAAAGTTTTTCTTGAAAAATATTATTTTCTTTTAATGTATCTACTGTTGAAAAACATCATAAAAAAGAAGAAAAATGTTGGATCTGCTTGCGCAACCATCACTATCAAAAATACAGATTTTTAATGTATCTCGTTTATTTTGAGTTTTAAATTAGTCTTTGTTAGTGTTATCATTGATCTGATACATCACTGCTACAATAACCCTTGTTTTATGCAATGCATCGTGTTCATATTTATGGTATTGATACATAACTCTAACGTTGTTGAATCTTCGATTAACGTTTATCATGTTTTATATAAATGTACTTGATACATAAACTTTGTGTTACGTATCACACACAAAAAAAGAAGAAGCTAATTTGGAACAATTACATGTATAATGTATTTTTAAAATTTAAATTATAGTATTTCTCAAACAAAATAAGATACATAAATAATAATGTATAATGTACTAATTTTTTAGTTATGATACGTAAATTCGAATTTATAATAAATGTATCTAATACATAACAATTACCAAACAATAATGTATCGATCTCAAACCTAAAATTTTATGGGCAACACTTTCTTATTTAATGTATCTAGTAGAAATACAACACTTATTAATTTAAATTGAAAGGATCTTCATGATTCGATAATTTTGAATCAAAATTAAAAGGATCTCCAATGAACTAGGAGAATAATTTTGAAACTCAAAATTTTCAACAATTTTGAATCAAAATTGAAAGGATCTTCAATGAACTGGGAGAAGAATTTTGAATCTCAAAATTTTCGACAATCTTGAATAAAATTTGAAAGGATATTCGATGAACTTGAAGATTCACAAAAGATATCATTTGTCCAACAACAAGTACATCACTTTTGTATCCTTCATAACTCACCTCGCTTATCCAAAAAAATTATGAAACAGATAGAACGATGAACAAGAAGAAGAAATTTAATTTTTGATTTTTTTGGTTAGTTACACTATATGATTGAATTCTTGACAATAATTTGGGATGGATTAGCGCAATTTACGGGATCTTAATTTGATTTTCACATTATTTTTTCCCTTAATTAGTACAATAGATGAATACTATGAGATCTTAATTTGATTTTTCAGCTTGTTTTCCCTTAATAAGTGCAACAAATTGATACATAATATATCAATAATAATGTATCCAGATCCTTAATTATGTTTCCGAAATGCCTAAAAAACATGGAATTTGTGTAATTAGAAAAATAATAGGGATAGAAGGTAATTTAGATTTTACACTATGGGATTTATGTAAGTTTTACTAAAAAAATGTAAACTTATCTTTTAGCATATTAATTTAAAGTCGTTATAGAAATTCATAAAATTCAAAAGCATAATATATAAGTGTGTCTTTTAACTTGGTCTTATCTGACATCTATACCCTCCAACTTTGGGTATGCACAAGAAGCTACTTAAACTTATAAGGTATAAATGATAGTCCCAGGGATAAAATGCAGGATTATTTTATCATGCGTTTGGTTGGATATATTAGACAATCCTGAGATTATTTATCCCATCATTTATACCTTAGTGATGAGATAAGTTATCCCATATACATGATGATATAACTTGTTCCCAACCAAACGACTCCATATAGAGTTGGACAAGTAGACACTCGTGTCCTACTTGACGTTCTATGTGGCAATTCGCATCCTACGGAGCATCCTACCTGATTATGCCACATAGGATGTGTATGTCGATTTGTTCAACTTTATACAAGTTTAAGTGTCTACTTATGCACACCCAAAGTTAGAGGGCCACATAAATATCAGCTAATGTCAAGTTAAAATATTGAATTGTAATTTCTCCCTCTAATGTTTACCAAATTTTATTTAATTTCCCATTCTTTGAATATTATATTAATTATTTTAATTCGTCATTTATTTAAAGAGACTGGAATTGAGAAGCCAGCAATTGAAGGATTTGCACGTCGTGGACGAGATGTGGATGGTAACAGAGAATATGAGGTTGAATTTGTAATTCCTGAAGACTTTGGGGACGTTGGTGCAATTTTAATAGAAAATCAACACCGCAAGCAAATGTATGTGAAGAATATAGTAATTGACGGTTTTGTCCATGGCAAAGTTGAAATTACATGCAACTCTTGGGTTCATTCCAAATATGATAATCCTGATAAAAGAATTTTCTTCACCAATAAGGTTTGCGTAAATCCTCTCTCCTCTATTTATTTATATTCTATGATAATTCGGAAAATTTGATTTATTTTAGACATTGTTTCTTCGTTCAGAACAACAGGTTGATTTTCATAATGAACGAAAATATGTTATTATTGAAGAAATTGAATTATATATATTGACATTGTATCTTTTTACTCATAATTGAAGATTAAAAAAAACCAACTTATTATATATAGGATTTCTTCTTCCAAAATATAAAAGTAACTGGTTGTCTCAAATTAACGATTAGAATAACGAGTTATTATTTATTTATTTGTCTCAAATTATTTATCGTAATTTTTAAAAATAATTATTTGAAATTATCAGTCATTTTAGAAGTTCATCCCTACTATCCTTAGTAGTTATTATTTTTGAAAACTACAAACACAATAACTATGACTGATATATATTATAATTATTCATAAATACCAATAAAAGATAAGTTATTTTACAAAAAAAAAAAGACTTTCTAATTAAATTTTTTTAAAAAAATCATGACAGATTATTTAAAATGAGTAATAAACTATCGAAATATTGGACCACATATACGTCCATTAATTTCTGAAAATACAAAGAAGCAAAGTAGTACTTTTGTTTTATATTTCATGTTGCACTTTTAAAGACAAAAAAATGTCACAACAAAGTGGGGTTGTGGTCCAATTTCAATTATTTATTATTATAGTACAAAACATAGGATGATGCTATTATTGTGCACCTTATATTAATAAGTCCATTATTATTATTATTATTATTATTATTAGTCTAACGTTAGAATTTAGGAAAATAAAGGAGATATTGACACTTACACATGAGTGATGGGACACATACGACAAAGAGATATATAAATTATATTGAACACCACAATTATTAAAAAGAAAGAAAAAAGAGAAAAAAACATGTGCAGGAAAATTCTTTATGATAATTAGTGGTCGTAGGGTAATAAAATCAGCTCACAAATACATGACTCGTGCAATCTGTTTAAATTTGGAAGTAAACACCCCTCACTTCCAACCCAAAGGTTGCGAGTTCGAGTCACCAAGGGAGCAAAAAGGGTGGGAACTCCTAGGGAGGGTAAAAAAATAATTGTAAATATGTTTTGTTTTTCTTTCTTTTGAGTTGATGATCTATTGAAAATAATTTATATATTCCATTAAGGTAAAGAAAATTAGATCTACATATATTTTGCCCTTTCTAAATCCTATTTGTAGAATCATATTTATTTATTTACTTAATTATATGATCAACGACGATGTATTCTCTAATTCTTTTTTTTTCTTATGGCAGTCATATTTACCATCTCAAACTCCAAGTGGACTAAAGGAGTTAAGAGAGACAGAACTTGTGACATTAAGAGGTAATGGATTTGGAGAAAGAAAAATATTTGAGAGAATTTATGACTATGATGTTTATAATGATATTGGTAATCCTGATGGTGATGTTGATGGTAAAAGACCAGTACTTGGTGGAAAAGAGTTACCTTATCCTAGAAGGTGTAGAACTGGTAGACCAAGAAGTGAAAAAGGTAAAGATAGACTCTCTCCTCGTTTCATTTTATATGAGTTAGTTTGATTTGATACGGAGTTTAAGAAAGAAAGAAATACTTTTAAAACTTGTGGTCTAAAATAAGTGATGAATGTTTGTGTGTCTATAAATCATTTCATTAAGGGTAAAATATACATTTTAAAGTTAAATTGTTACTTGATATAGAAATGTGTCATTCTTTTTGGGACTGACTGCAAAGGAAAGTGAGTCATATAAATTGGGACAGAGGGAGTAGTTCATAAACCTAAAATAGTTTTTTATTGTTTAATATACACTGACAACATAAAAAATTTATGTACATAATTAGATTATTTATTATGTAGTTGATCATGAAGGCAACAAGCCGGATATGGTCTAGGTCGGAGTTATGATCGAACTCGAACATGACATTTTCTTGATGAAATTAATTACGAAATAAAAGTGCTATGCCCTGGCTATCAATTATGTTTTTTTTGGTATAATGGTAAGCGATTGAGATTCTAATAAGTAGTATCAGAATCAAGGTTATGGGTTCAATTCCCATGAATGACATGTTGCATGTGACAGATGTTGGGAGGGGAATTGTTGGATAATACAAACATATCCTATCTATGCCTGGCGAGACCCAATTACACACTCTTACTATCCATTATAGTTTTTGACATGATTACATAACTGATAACTTGGACCATATTTTCAAGATTACACAATACACATTCCACTTTATTATATATACAAAATAATAAATATCTTTTGAATGAGTGCGATAGATCCTTCTAGTCTGACTCTTTTTCGAGCATGCAGATCCATTATCCGAATCAAAGAGTGACTTTACCTATGTACCAAGAGATGAAGCATTTTCAGAAGTGAAGAACTTATCATTCTCAGGCAACACCATTTACGCGGTCCTACACGCCGTTGTGCCAGGGTTGCAATCGATCATCACCGATCCCGATCTCGGATTTCCCCATTTTCCGGCCATCGACTCACTTTACAACGTCGAAGTAGAACTTCCGGCACTTCAAACAAATAGCCTTTTTTCGATTATACGAAGGCTCATTAGGGCAATTTCTGAAACTAGAAAAGATGTCTTGCTTTTTGGAACTCCTGAATTTCTTGAAAGTAAGTACTTAAAACCTATAAAGCATATGTTGCTCAGACTCTTTACTAAATATCGACAGATACATATTATATATGTACCTATAGGAATGTGGTGATAACATTGTTGAGAATTGTAACTTATGTAGATTAGAAACTTACAATGTTGTTCGGATCCACCAAAAATGTGAAATATTGTTTGTATGTTTAATTTTATTTTTTTTGTAAAACTAAATATTTTATTTATATTTATGGCAGGGGACAAATTTGCATGGTTTAGAGATGTGGAATTTGCTCGTCAAACCTTAGCTGGTTTGAATCCATATAGTATACGATTGGTTACGGTATGTAATTCCGATAAAAAGATTTATCTACATCGGTTGTTTACATCAATCCATATAGTATACGCTAATTGGTTACCGTATGTTATTGCCTTAATTTTCATTTTAATAATGGTTGAAACATTTTGAGCTAGAATATAGTTTATTGCTTCGTCCAACATAATTTTATATGTTGTTAATCCGTTGCTAAATACAGGAATGGCCATTGAAGAGCAAGCTAGACCCTGAGGTGTATGGACCTCCTGAATCAGCAATTACAAAAGAGCTAATTGAATTAGAAATTGGAGGATTTATGACTGTTGAAGAGGTATATATAAACACAACATTTTTATTTATTTATTTTCAACTACGAGAAAAATATATATTTTTTTTGGTTTGTTTGTGGACAGATGATATTTGGTCAGGCCAATAGTTTGGTATTTTTTATTTGCACAGATGACCCTTCTTGAGGTCACTCTTTAAATCATATCCCCCAATAGCTCAATGGGCTAAATTTGTCTTTAAAAAGGAAAAGATTCATTCAACTACTTTTAAAGGCGAAATTTAGTTAATTTGTTGAACTAATTGGGATGCGAGATTTAAATAATAGTCTCAAGAAAGGTCATACCGCGCAAATAATAGGCTGACTAGCTTGTGCAATTTACATGATTATACAGAGCGATGTGCAAGAATGACTTTCATAAGGAGTGATCCTGAACTTTTGATCTCGCATAAAAAATATCCATTGTTGCCGATCAGACATAAATTGGTTTTAACTATGACATAAGATTTCAAAAACATTTCAATAATATAGCGAACGTGTTCAATTTTCCACAAGTTATATGTGTTGCTCAATTGTTCACAAGTCAATACAACTGAATCTCCCGCCCAATAGGCAACACACTACACTATCTTCACTCTCTTTAACTTCTTGAATTGTCTCAAACTCTTGCATCATAGACAAAATTAACTTATGTGCACATTACATCTAGAACTTATTCTCGATGAACAACAAATGTTATTTTTTGTTAAGGGGGTTCAAAAATTCAAGATCTCCCCTTATGATCTTTGTTTCATAATCAATGCAGGCAGTTCAACAAAAGAAGTTGTTCATCCTAGATTATCATGATTTGCTATTGCCATATGTGAACAAAGTGAATGAACTCAAAGGGACAGTACTTTATGGATCAAGAACTTTGTTCTTCTTGACACCTAATGGCACATTGAGACCTTTGGCAATTGAGCTAACTAGGCCACCAGTAGATGATAAGCCTCAATGGAAGCAAGTTTATTGCCCAACTTGGTATGCCACTGGTGCTTGGTTATGGAGGATTGCTAAAGCTCATGTTCTTGCTCATGACTCTGGCTATCACCAACTAGTTAGTCACTGGTAAGTGATGAATGATACATGCACTTTGCTATGTTGCTCAAACTCTTCTAAAATCATGTTGTAGTGTCTGTGTCGGATGCTCCAAAAAAATGCATTACTTTTGGAGAATTTGGTACGCACTTGTCAACATTATTGAAGAGTTTGGGCAATAAAGTCATTAGTTAAGCATAATACATAAATAGACATTTAAACTTGGCCTCAACTAGCAAGTTATAAGTACTCCAACTTTGAGAGTCTACATCTCTGAGCACCTCAACTTGGTCTCAAGTGGCAAAACACTCCCAACTTGTTCCCACTGTGTCTCGTGAACACCCGATACTGACGTGACACATTAATTTGGGAGGTGTCTAAATGATCATTTTATAAGTTGGAGTATTCAACTGACATAGTGGAGACAATTTGAGGTGTCTAGATGATCATTTTATAAGTTGGAGTGTTCAACTAACACAATGGAGACGAGTTGAGGTGTCTAGATGCAATACTCAAAGTTGGAGTGCTTATTTGTCAGCTGATGCCAAGTTATCTTATGGCTAATTGTTTTTCTCCAAAATTTTGCAGGCTAAGAACTCATTGTTGTACAGAGCCATACATTATAGCATCTAATAGGCAACTAAGTGCAATGCATCCAATATATAGATTATTGTTTCCTCATTTTAGATATACAATGGAGATAAATGGTACAGCTAGAGAAGCACTTATTAATGCCAATGGTGTTATTGAGAGTGCATTTTCCCCTGGAAAGTATTCAATGGAGTTGAGTTCTGTTGCCTATGATCTTGAATGGAGGTTTGATAGAGAAGCACTCCCTGAGGATCTTATTAGTAGGTAATAATTTACTACTCTTCTATTTTTCTGTTTCTGATTTGGTGTCCAATATCTGTTTTGATATCCAACTAATCTGAATTCACGCAAGAAAGTTCTACTTTAGGAGTAAAGCGCACACAACCAAAGGTGACTCGATTCACAGGGGTCAAACTCGAGACCTGTGGTTAAAAATAAACATATATTTTCTTACTAGTCTACCACAAACTCTAGTGGTCACTCATTCTCTCTTCTTCTTTTGGTTTTTCACCTGGTGTCTGAGCTTGAATGCATTTGATTAATTCGAATCTTCATCGAAAAATCTCATTTTGGGGTGAAACACTTCCAAGTAATGCGATGCTATTCACAAGGAACAAACTCGAAACCTTTTGTTAAGGATGAAGAGGTACTTACCACCTACTCTGATATTTGGTGGTAATTAATCTTCTATTTTTTCCATCTAGTGTCTGACACACACTTTGGATCCAACTAGTACAAGTTCGTAGCCAAAGTCCAGTTCTGGAGGCTAAGCGCTCCCATCCAAAGGTGACTCCATTCACATGGGTCAAACTAGAGATCTTTGGTTAAAAATAGAGGGGTAATTACCACCTCAACACAACCTTTGATGTTCTCTAATTATTTAGTTATGAGATATTTACAAGTAAATCTCCATAATTAACCTGAATTGGTTACTTAGTAAAAATGGTAACTAACCTACTATCATACATCCACTTTTACACACATGTATGAATCAAGACATGTTGTTTTGTACATTGGTACGATACGTCAGGGCGAGATTCAACATCTACTATATGTACAGAAAAAATAATTTTTTTTGACGAAAAAGGACTTGGACCTTGTTCCCTTGCTTCCATATTGATATGTTATTTTGTGCAAAATATACAGGGGATTGGCAGAGGAAGATCCAAATGCACCATATGGATTGAGACTAACAATAGAAGATTACCCTTTTGCTAGTGATGGTTTAGTACTTTGGGACATACTTAAACAATGGGTAACAAATTATGTCAATCATTATTATCCACAAACAAATCTCATTGAATCTGATGAAGAACTCCAAGCTTGGTGGTCAGAGATTAAAAATGTTGGACATGGTGACAAGAAAGATGAGCCATGGTGGCCAGAGTTAAATACCCCAAATGACTTAATTGGTATTGTCACAACAATAATTTGGGTAACTTCTGGCCATCATGCAGCTGTTAACTTTGGCCAATACAGCTATGCAGGTACTCTCCTTAGCCTCTTTGCATTATTTTTCCATAGTCTGCTATGTTGTTCAGACTCTTTAAAAATATAGACTAGTGCGTGTCAGATTTTTCAAAAATAGTTAATCTTTGGAGAATCAGACATAGCAACATTTTGGAGAGTTCGAGTAATATAAGTTGTTCATGCATATATGTTAAACGAAGGATAGGTCTATGTTGTTCAGACTCTTTACAAATATCGACAAGTGTGTGTTAGATTTTTCAAAAATAGTTAATCATTGGAGAATTAGACATAGCAACCTTTTGGAGAGTTCGAGTAATATAAGTTGTCCATGCATATAAGTTAAATGAAGGATAGATCTATGTTGTTCAGACTCTTTAAAACTATCGACTAGTGCGTGTCAGATTTTTCAAAAATAGAGTATCTTTGGAGAATCACACATAGCAACATTTTTGGAGAGTTCGAGCAACATAGGTTGTCCATGGATATAAGTTAAATGAAGGATAGATCTATGTTGTTCAGACTCTTTAGAAATATCGACGAGTGTGTCAGATTTTTCAAAAATAGTGAATCTTTAGAGTTAGACATAGCAACATTTTTAGAGAGTTCGAGTAACACAGGTTGTCTGTGGATATAAGTTAAATGAATGATAGGTCTATGTTGTGCAGACTCTTTAAAAATATCAACGAGTGTGTGTCAAATATGTTTAAAATATTGACTTTTTGGAGAATCAAACATGGATGTAGCAACATTTTTGGAAAGTCCGAGATACATAATTAGTTGTCCGTGCATATAAGTTAAATGAAGGGCGGATAGGTCTTGGAGCAACGGTAAAATTGTTACGAGTTTTTTAGAGTATGTTGCATATATTATACTCAACTTAGGGTGCGTCATTCCCCGAAAAATATGTGAATTAATGCAGGATGCTTCGTACACTAGGCTACGTAGTCTTTAGTGTATATATAAGTAGAATTATTTAAAATATCCAGTATAATCCCACATGTGAGGTCTGGGAGGGTAGAATGTATGCAGATCTTACGATATTGTTACGAGAGTAGAGAGATTGTTTCTGATAGATGATTGATTGTACTTATACTATTGAATATGTAGGCTACTTTCCAAATAGGCCAACAATTGCTAGGTCAAAAATGCCAACTGAGGATCCAACAGATGAAGAATGGGAGGATTTTTTGAACAAACCTGAGGAGGCATTATTAAAATGCTTCCCATCACAACTTCAAGCAACAACAGTAATAACAGTTTTGGATGTTTTATCAAATCATTCTCCAGATGAAGAGTATGTTGGTACAAATATTGAACCTTTTTGGAAAGATGAACCCGTAATTAATGCGGCGTTCGAGGTATTTTCGGGGAAATTGAAGGAGCTTGAAGGGATAATTGATGCTAGAAATGCTGATTGTAATTTGAAGAATAGAAATGGAGCTGGAGTTATGCCTTATGAATTATTGAAACCATTTTCTGAACCTGGAATTACTGGAAAAGGTGTACCTTATAGCATTTCCATTTGATTTTTTTAAATTAATATTTGTGAATTTTGTAATAAGATGTATAATTGAAAGAAGTATATATAATAATGCAAGACAATTGTTGTGATGATACTGGTCCAACTGTTAAGGTATTGTACGTTTGCTTTGAGCCTCGGTGCCTCAACAGTTGATTGTGAACTCATTCTTACAAGATCCCTAACTTTCTTCTCCCATTTCGATGTAAGATTCGCCTAAAGTGTAACGTGTTCCTCTTTTTCAGTGGCTATGATCCCTCCGTCATGGGCGTCTCGAATGTGTTCTTCTTGTTTTGTAAATGCCCTTTGTAACAATATTAGTTCTAACCATCACTACTAAAATAAAATTCATCGTTAATTCTATTTAGCGATGGATTTTTGTTAACTACGAGTGAAATAGAGATGGATTAACGACGAAATTCGTAGTTAATATATTCTACATATCTTTAATTTATAACCACAAAAGTCATCTTTATTTTTTAAAATTTCATATCAAGTCAAACAAAGATAAACAAATTAAAAAAAGACTACTATATAATTATTAACTTAATGTTGTTTATAATTGTAATTTTTATTTATGCAGTTGATTTGACTGAACCTAAAATATGAACAGAGCAATGGCACTATATAGAGGATTAATTCAATGAGTGGTCAAATCCATTATTGGTGTAGCATGTTGCCTGATTAAAAGAACGGGAACTAACCTTGATGTAACAGTAAAGTTGGATTGTTGACTTGGAAGTCAAGATCTATCACCAACCAACACGATTATCCTAAACAATCAATTTCGTTTTGGAATTTTGACTTGAAATGTCTTTTCTCAAAGTCTATACGCCAAATATTACGCTTACTATGATGGCTGCTTTTCTGATTAATTAAACTTTTTGAATTGAAAAGTCTTTGCCCCAGTCTATACATACACCAACTAAGAAAAATTTAAATTCTTACTTGACTAATGTTAGATTACATAGTCTTCGCATGCATATGGTGTGACATATTTGGATGGTTATTATTTACCCTAACAATAGGGGCATTTTTTAACCAAACTATTAGTTGTATGGACATTTTTGGACCAAACTATTGACGACACAGGCATTTTTAGACCAAACTATTCACTAAGAACATTTTCCATTGAATATATGGACATGCCATGTCTGGACTCCTGCACTGTCTTCCATCAGCAGGTCATGCAATTCTTGTGTACCTTATAACATTTCTATTTGATTTTTTTAATTAATATTTGTGAATTTTGTAATAAGATACAATTGAAAGAAGTGTATATAATAATGCAAGACAATTGTTGTAATGATATTGGTCCAACTGTTAAGGTATTGTTTGCTTTGAGCCTCAGTCTCAACAGTTGATTCTGAACAACTTATTCTTACAAGATCCCTAACTTTCTTCTCCCATTTTGATGTAAGATTCGCCTAAAGTGTAACGTGTAGTTAAACAACAAAATTCATTGTTAATTCTATTTAGCGACGGATTTTTGTTAACTACGAGTGAAATAGCAATGGATTAACGATCGTCATCATATTTGGAGGAAAAGGCTATAATTTCACTTTAATATCTTCTACATATCTTTAATTTAGAACCACCAAATTAAAAGTCATCTTATTTTTTAAAATTCCATATTTATCATGAACGGGAACTAGCCTTGACGTAATAGTAAAGTTATTTGTGTGTGATCTATAAGTCACGATCGGTTCGTAATCTAATAATTATCAATGCTTGCATTAGAGTAAGTTGTTAAGAGGGATGAACCTTTTTCTTGACCCTACTACAATGGGATGCTTTGTACATCAAATTGCAGCTTCTTTCTTTTTTCGCTTCAAATTATAGTGATGTATACGACTTTTCTTCCTTTGAGACTCAAATCAGAGTTTGCTTTCATTTGTCTATGGCACGTAGAAATAAATTCGGCTGATAACATAAATCGGACACAAACTTGAATCTATAGATCATTCAATCGGACGATATATGTCATCACTAAAATTGAACTTGACTTGGAAGTCAAGATCTATGCACCAACCAACACGATTATCCTAACCAATCAATTTCTTTTTGGAATTTTTCACTTGAAATATCTTTTCTCAAAGTCTATACACCAAATATCAGGCTTACTATGATCGCTGCCTTTTCTGATTAATCAAACTTTCTGAATTTTCAACTTTAAAGGTTTTTGCCCCTTTCTATACACCAACTAAAAAAAAATTTAAATTACATAGTCTTTGCATATGGTGTGACATATTTGGATGGTGACTTTATGGATATTTTTGGACCAAACTATTGACAGCACGGGCATTTTTAAACCAAACTATTAACTAAGAATATTTTCCGTTGAATATATGAAGGACATGCCATGTCTGGACTCCTGCACTGTCTTCCATCAGCAGGTCGATTCTCGTGGAAAATTAGCTCGAGGTGGCACACTATGTAAGGCGCTGCATTCGGAGTAGATTTCCAGTCAATTCTCGCGGAAAATTTTTCTTTGCTTAATTTGTGCAATATATACCTCATAAAAATTATTGAGTAGACACAGAACAAATATTTCTTGATTTTTTCTCTACCAACTTAATTAGTTTTTGACCATTTTAGTGAAGAAATGGGTTGTGTAAAACTTGTATTTTTTATGCTATATACCTTTCTCTTTCAACCTGTTTTCTCATCATCCTTACCTCATTTGTGCCCCGAAGATCAAGCTCTTGCTCTTCTAAAGTTCAAGAACGTGTTTACCATTGATCCTCATGCTTCTGATTATTGTTACGACATAAGTGTAGGCCAAGTGATTCAGTCATATCCAAGGACTCTTTTATGGAGCAAGAGCACGGATTGTTGTTCATGGGATGGAGTTCATTGCGACGAGATGACAGGACAAGTCATTGAGCTTGATCTCCGTTGCAGCAAACTTCGAGGCAATTTTCATTCCAATAGTAGCCTCTTTCGACTCTTCAATCTCAAAAGGCTTGATTTGTCGCATAATAATTTCACTGAATCGCTCATTTCACCTAAATTTGGTGAGTTTTCAAGTTTAACGCATCTTTATTTGTCGGGTTCAAGTTTTACAGGTATAATCCATTCTGAAATCTCTCACCTTTCTAAACTACATGTTCTTCGTATCAGTGGTCTAAATGATCTTAGTCTTGGGCCTCACAATTTTGAAATGCTCCTTAAGAACTTGACCCAATTAAGAGAGCTCGACCTTGACTCTATGAACATCTCTTCCACCATTCCTCTGAATTTCTCTTCTCATTTAACAACTCTACGGCTTCTATACACACACTTGCGTGGGGTATTGCCCGAAAGAGTTTTCCACCTTTCCAACTTAGAATCTCTCGATTTATCATCCAATCCCCAGCTCACTGTTAGGTTTCCCACAACCAAATGGAATAGCAGTGCATCACTCGTAAGGTTACATCTCAGTGGTGTGAATTTGACTGGTAGGATACCGGAATCATTTAGCCATCTAACTTCACTTCATGAGTTGAAACCTCTATGGAATCTCACCAACATAGAGAGTTTGCTCCTTGGTGGTAACCATCTTGAAGGACCAATTTCCCACTTCTCGATATTTGAAAAGCTCAAGAGGTTATCACTTCGAAATAACAACTTCGATGGCGGACTTGAGTTCTTATCCTTTAACAGAAGTTGGACCCAACTTGAATGGCCAGATTTTTCATCCAATTCCCTAACTGGTCCAATTCCATCCAACGTAAGTGGACTGCAAAACCTACAATTACTCGAATTGTCATCAAACTACTTGAATGGGACTATACCTTCCTGGATATTCTCCCTTCCTTCACTGATAGAGTTAGACTTGAGCAATAACACTTTGAGTGGAAAAATTCAGGAGTTCAAGTCCAAAACATTTTTTTCCGTTATTCTAAAACAAAATAAGCTGGAAGGTCCTATTCCAAATTCAATCCTAAACCAGCAAAGCCTAAAAGTTCTTCTCTTTTCACACAATAATATCAGTGGACATATTTCTTCAGCTATCTGCAATTTGAAAACATTGATAGTGTTAGAATTGAGAAGTAATAATTTGGAGGGAACAATCCCACAATGTTTGGGTGAGATGAATGAACTTCAAGTTTTGGATTTAAGCAACAATAGTCTTAGTGGGACAATTAATACAACTTTTAGTATTGGAAACCAACTCAACATCATTAAATTGGATGGCAATAAGCTAGAGGGGAAAGCTCCACCATCTTTAATCAATTGTGAATATTTGAAATTTCTAGATTTAAGTAACAATGAGTTGAATGACACGTTTCCAAAATGGTTGGGAGGCCTACCTCATTTGCAGATCTTAAATTTGAGATCAAATAAGTTGTATGGCCCTATAAGGACTGACAACTTGTTTGCTAAAATTTGAGTCATAGATCTCTCATCCAATGGATTTAGTGGAGAGTTACCAGTGAGATTGTTTCAGAATTTTCAAGCCATGGAAACAATTGTTGAGAACAGTGAAACCCGAGAGTATCTAGCAGATGATTTATCCTTTATTTACACAAATTCTATGATAGTGACAACAAAGGGCTTGGATCATGAACTTCCTCGAGTTTTGACTACACAAATAATTATCGATCTCTCAAGGAATAGATTTGAAGGTCATATTCCAAGCATTATTGGAGATCTCGTTGGACTTCGTACCTTGAACTTATCTCATAATGTCTTGGAAGGTCATATACCAGCGTCATTGCAAAATTTATCTGTACTCGAATCATTGGATCTCAATCAGCGGAGGAATTCCGCAACAGCTTGCATCCCTCACATTTCTTGAAGTCTTAAATCTCTCTCACAATCATCTTGTTGGATGCATCCCCAAAGGAAAACAATTTGATACGTTTGAGAACAGTTCATACCAAGGAAATGATGGGTTACGTGGATTGCCACCCGCAAGAGATTGTGGTCGTGATGATAGGGTACCACAAGCGACAATTCCAGTTGAGCAAGATCAAGAAGAAGAAGATGAAGATTCACTAATGATCAATTGGCAGGCGGTTCTCATGGGTTACGGTTGTGGACTTGTTATTGGACTGTCTATAATATACATAATGTTGTCAACTCAATATCCAACATGGTTTTTGAGGATGGTTGTGAAATTGGAACACAGAATGATTACGAGAATGAAAAGGCACAAGAAAAGATATTAGTGTGTAGCGACCTCCAGGTATTCAACTTGATCTTTATCCTTCAGAAGATTATTTTTTATATATCGATGTAATTTCTACCTACTTCATCCTTAAAGCTCTCAAGTTTAATTCTTCATTTTTTAAAATTGCAGGATTCAAGTCTACTGAGTTGCTGGGATGCAATAGCACGAGTTTTCGTTTACCAATAGTCTGTTATATAGTATGTAGTAATATATTCAGCCTGATTATTAGTTACTTACTTTATTTCGACTGCAAAGTTCAGTTAAATTTATTAAGTTATCTTATCTGTGATGTAATTTCAGTTAAGACTGTCCTAGTAATTGACTCAAATATCCTTATGGTGTTAAAAAAATTGTTCTAAAGTTCAAGCATATAACTTGTAAATGTGAATTATTTGGAGTTCAAATCCCAAAAACTAATCGTAGTTACACTAAAACAAAATCAGCTGGAAGGTCCTATTTCAAAGTCACTCCTAACAAAACCTACAGTTTCTCATATTGTCATCAAACTACTTGAATTGGACGATATACACCATCCTGGATATCCTCCATTCCATCACTAAACTTTGAGGAATATAACAACATGTTTCTTCCGTTCTACTCTCCAAGAAGAAAAGAACAGCAGTATCACACTCACCTATAAGTTCCACGAAGATAGAAACTATATATCTTAATGAATCAGTGGTATTGAATCTATGAAGAACATGCCATGTATGAACTCCTGCACTGTCTTCCATCAGAATAGATTGGCTCGAGCTGGTGCACTATGTAAGGCGCTGTATTCAGAGTAGATTTCTAATCTAACCTGAATGCATTAGCAAAGTGACTGTCCTATTCCTACGATATAAAGTTATAAGCAAATCACACATTCTTGTTTGTCCTCAGAGCTGGCACTACTGTAATTTTTTTTTTGGTAAATAGAAAAGGGAAAGTCGTGTGTAGGGTTGTTAAGAGAAAAAAAAAGATATTTTTCGTGACATGTTTGTCTATAATAAGGTATCAGACAAAATAAGTTAGTCGGGCTCTTTCTAGAACCAGGTAAAAGAGTAAGTTAAAGATTCTTCTTCTTTTCATATAACAATCAAAACTTGAAAGGATTCAAATAGACCGACATATATCATGCACAAAAATCTGGATGAAGAAACTCTTAAAATGGTGTGATATTGTCGGCTTTGGGTAAAAGTTTCCTCCTAAATGTCTCACATCATTAATTAACAGTATCACTTCACTTTAAACATATCTTCTTTTTCGTACCAACTTCTAATGCAAGACTTTGTTCATACACCCAATTATCGACATAACAACTTTCAACTTAATTCATCACTTCTAGTTCCAAAACTGCAGAAATGTGAATCTAGGAAAACTATTTAACAAACATTGAACAGATTCCCTGATCTATTAATATTCAGGTTTATTATTCCCTGAGATGTGGGAACACAAAGTAGACAAATAAGCTCAGCACATTTTCATTAGCCAATCATGAAATCCTGAGAGAAGAAGTTGGAAAAAAAAAGAGAAAAGTTGTGTGTGTGTGTGTGGAGGGTTGTTAAGAGAGCCAAAACGTAGAACTTTTAGTGACATCTTTGTCTATAATAAGGTATCAGACAAAATGCATGTGTTATGTACAAGTCGTGGAACTTTGTGTTGTTGCTTTCATTTGAATTGAGAATGTGAACTATTGATAGTTTCCGGCATTCACTTGTGTGACACATTGAATGGGCATACGTGATTGACAAGTTTAAATTGACTGAAAATGACTATCGAATAATGTTTAAAGCCTTAACTAAGACTAGACATGAACACACTATTGAAAGGCATCTTCTTTATGAAGTTGTACGCTTCCTGCAGTAGCCCGGCTCTCCCTAAGAGATCAACAACACAACCATAATGTTCCATCTTAGCTACAAGTCCAAATTCATGTGACATTGCTTCAAACAATTTAAAACTGAAATTGACAAGCTTGGCATACGCACAAGCTGATAGAACAGACACAAAGGTAATCTCATTTGGTTGTAGCGCCTTTGCCCTCATCTTCTCATACATCGTTAACGCATGCAAGTAACATAAATGAATGGCAATGAAACAGTGCTTAGAGAAGATTCTGGCCTCTTGAAGTGTAACAGCCCAAAGCACAAAACACTGAAGGCCCAATCTGCTCATCGACCCAAACCAGCAAAACAAAAGAAAATCAGAATCGGACATAAAGTTGAATCGTTAGATCATTCAATTAGACCGAAAATTTTAAAAAGTGACCTTCATTTTTTAATTTTCTTTGGTACGAAAATGGACTAATGGACCTGAAATCATGCTGAAAGTGGGTGGGTGGAAGTTGGGGAAGGGTTGTTAATGGAACCAAAACCTGTTGTGTGGGGGCAGGGTTGTTAATTTTTGACTCGGAAGTCAAGGTCTATGCACCAACCAACACTATATATTATCTTAAGCAGTCAGTTTCTTTTTAGAATTTATACTTGCAATGTCTTTTCTCAAAGTCTATACGTCAATTATTCTTAATTCAAACTTTTTGAATTTTCAGTAGAACTGATTATATCAATGCAACTAAACTTGTTTGCTTAGTTTGTTCTATATATATCGCATCTAACTTACTGAAAAATATAGACACAGACAGAGTAAAACTTGATTTCTTCACTATCAACTTAACATCATTTTAGTGCAGAAATGGATCGTGTAAAACTTGTATTTTTTATGCTATATATCTTTCTCTACCAACTTGCTTTCTCTTCATCCTCACCTCATTTGTGCCCGAAAGATCAAGCTCTTGCTCTTCTACAATTCAAGCACATGTTTTCCATTAATCCTGATGCTTCTTATGCTTGTTTCGACTATACAGGGATTCAGTCATATCCAAGAACTCTTTCTTGGAACAAAAGCACAAATTGCTGCTCATGGGATGGAGTTCATTGTGACGAGACGACAGGACAAGTGATTGCGCTTGATCTCCGTTGCAGCCAACTTCAAGGCAAGTTTCATTCCAATAGTAGCCTCTTTCAACTCTTCAATCTCAAAAGACTTGATTTGTCTTATAATGATTTCACTGGATTGCTCATTTCACCTAAATTTGGTGAGTTTTCAAGTTTGACGCATCTTGTTTTGTCGAGATCAAGTTTTGCAGGTCTAATCCCTTCTGAAATCTCTCACCTTTCTAAATTACACGTTCTTTGTATAGGTGATGAATATGGGCTTAGTCTTGGGCCTCACCATTTTGAACTGCTCCTTAAAAACTTGACCCAATTAAGAGAGCTTGACCTTGACCAAGTGGACATCTCTTCCACCATTCCTCAGAATTTATCTTCTCATTTAACAACTCTACGGCTTTCAGACACACAATTACGTGGGGTATTGCCTGAAAGAGTTTTCCACCTTTCCAACTTAGAATTCCTCGATTTAATTGACAATCCCCATCTCACTGTTAGGTTTCCCACAACCAACTGGAATAGCAGTGCATCACTCATGTACTTAGGTCTCAGTGATGTGAATATTACTGGTGGAATACCTGAATCATTTGGCCATCTAACTTCACTTCAACTGTTGTACATGCGTTATACTAATCTGTCAGGGCCCATTCTTACACCTCTATGGAATCTCACCAACATAGAGGGTTTGGTCCTTAGTGTTAACCATCTTGAAGGATCAATTTCCCATTTCTCGATATTTGAAAAGCTCAAGTGGTTATCACTTGGAAATAACAACTTTGATGGCCAACTTGAGTTGTTATCCTTTAACAGAAGTTGGACCCAACTTGAATTTTTAGATTTTTCATCCAATTCCCTAACTGGTCCAATTCCATTTAACGTAAGTGGACTGCGAAACCTAAAACGGCTCTTCTTGTCATCAAACAACTTGAATGGGACTATACCTTCCTGGATATTCTCCCTTTCTTCACTGGAAGTGTTAGACTTAAGCAATAACACTTTTAGTGGAAAAATTCAGGAGTTCAAGTCCAACACATTGTCTCAAGTTGATCTAACACAAAATCAGCTACAAGGTCCTATACCAAATTCACTCCTAAACCAGCGGAGGCTAAATTTTCTTCTCCTTTCGCACAATAATATTAGCGGACAGATTGCTTCAACTATCTGCAATCTGAAAACATTGGTAGTGTTAGAATTGAGAAGTAATAATTTGGAGGGAACAATCCCACAATGTTTGGTTGAGATGAATGAATACCTTTGGAATTTGGATTTAAGCAACAACCGTCTTAGTGGGACAATTAATACAACTTTTAGTAATGGAAACTATCTCAGGGTCATTAGCATGCATGGGAATAAGCTAACGGGGAAAGTCCCACCATCTTTGATCAATTGCAAGTCCTTGACCCTTCTTGATCTAGGTAACAATCAGTTGAATGACACATTTCCAAACTGGTTGGGAAACCTACCTAATTTGCAGATTTTAAGCTTGAGATCAAATAAGTTTCATGGTCCCATTAAATCTTCAGGGAATACAAACTTGTTTGCGCGGCTTCAAATTATGGATCTGTCATCCAACGGATTTAGTGGTAACTTACCAATAAGTCTTTTTGGGAATTTTCAAGCCATGAAGAAAATTGATGGGAGTACAAGAACCCCCAAGTATATTTCTGATCGATATATGTATTATTATGATTATTTGACGACAATTACAACAAAGGGGCGGGACTTTGAATCTGTTCAAATTTTTTCTACTAACATGATTATCGATCTCTCAAGGAATAGATTTGAAGGCCATATTCCAAGCATTATTGGAGATCTCGTTGGACTTCGTACGTTGAACTTATCTCATAATGTCTTGGAAGGTCATATACCAACATCATTGCAAAATTTATCTGTACTCGAATCATTAGATCTCTCATCTAACAAAATCAGCGGAGAAATTCCGCAGCAGCTTGCATCCCTTACATTTCTTGAAGTCTTGAATCTCTCTCACAATCATCTTGTTGGATGCATTCCCAAAGGAAAACAATTTGATTCGTTTGGGAACAGTTCATACCAAGGGAATGATGGGTTACGTGGATTGCCACTCTCAAAACATTGTGGCGGTGATGATCAAGTGACAACTCCAGCTGAGCTAGATGAAGAAGAAGAAGAAGAAGATTCACCAATGATCAGTTGGCAAGCGGTTCTCATGGGTTATGGTTGTGGTCTAGTTATTGGACTGTCCGTAATATACATAATGTGGTCAACTCAATATCCAGCATGGTTTTCTAAGATGGATTTAAAATTGGAAAACAGAATTACTACAAGAATGAAAAAGCACAAGAAAAGATATCAGTGAGTAGCTACCTCCAGGTATTCAACTTGATCTTTATCTTTCTTAAGATCATTTTTTATATATCAATGTATTTTCGACCTCCTTCATCCTCAAAGCTCTTACCTTTAATTCTTTCATTTTTGAAAATTGCAGGATTCATGTCTACAGAGTTTCTGAAGATGCAGATAAAATCCTTCATCTTTCATAGTTTGTGATGTTTCCGTGAAGTGTTTGTTATCCTATGAATAAATACATGACTTTTCTTCCTTTGAGACTCAAATTAGATGTTTTCATTTGGCATGTAGATATAAATTCGACTGATACACAGAAATCAGACAAAGTTGAATCTTTGGATCAATTAGACGATATATGTCATCACTATAGACATTGTATTTCACTCAACTCTTTCACATGACATGATAACACAAACATAGAACACTCGGCTTTAAGTTCGGAAACATAAAAATCTGAAGTTACAGAGTTCGAAAATATTTTTTTCCAGACTCATGATGGTCCTTCATCAAAAGATCAAAGAAACATTAGGAAAAAGATTTGCATTATTCTCTACTGCCTGAGCCTCACATAGACAACATCATGTGTTTTCAACTGGAATCTACATTCTTTGAAGAGTTGGAGAAAAAGCCTTCAACTCTTCCCATCTAAATCTCGGATGACAGAGTTACCTGATATCTCTAGTTCAATGTACTTGGGTTCAGGTTAACATCAAACGCAACTAATTTGTATCAACGGGCATTTGCAAAAGCAAAAAGAGCTAGCACATATGATAGATTGCATCATTTTTATTACACATGAAACTTTATTACAAAATTCATGTCTTTTACACGCACACACACACAAATCAAATAGAAATGCTATAAGGTACACCTTTTCCAGTAACTCCAGGTTCAGAATATGGTTTCAACAATTCATAAGGCATAACTCCAGCTCCATTTCTATCATTCAACTTACTATCATTATTTCTAGCATCAATAATCCCTTCTAGCTCCTTCAATTTCCCCGAAAACACCTCGAACGCCGCATTAATTACGGGGTCCTCAGCCCAATATATAAGGCTCAATCTTTTCACCAATATATTCTTCATCTGGTGAATGGTTTGATAAGACATCCAAAATTGTCATTATTTTTGTTGCTTGAATTTGTGAAGGGAAGCATCTTAGTAGTGCCTCCTCAGGTTTTTTCATTTAAAATCGATGCATTTGAAAACATTATATTTATACAAATAGGATTTATTTCAAGAATGATCACTGAACTTTATCCACCATAACAGTAAAGTCGTAAAAATGTGCTTTTTTTTGCCTTAAACTAACTAAACTTTGCACTTATTGTTTTGGTTGAAAGGATGTTACTACTTATATATATATACAATACAAAGATAAACAACAAGCGTATAGGAGTGTGGGGAGTATATTTGTTTCTGATTAATGTTTATTTGTTTATTTTATTTCTGATTAATGTTTATTAGTCTCCAGGATACAGATATTTGGCCTTGAAAAGTAAACTTTTGCTCTCCAAATTCAAGCTTTATTTTTATCTTAGATTTTTATTACTACATGTTGTTTCATTAGCCTCGATTACTGTATTATCTTGTTGTATTTTCTGCTTGTTGCTACTGCCTTCTGATGTCAGGCCAAATTAAAATACATATTTTTAATCATTATTTGCCTCACATTTATTATTTATGTTTGTCCTTTTTTAGCATGAATTTTATGAATTGTGCTTAATAGTGTATTTTATTTGTAGGATTAAATTGATGGAAAAATAAAGAAGTTTGAAGCTAAAAAAAATTAAAGATGGAAGAATGAAGAAGAAAATCAAGCACGCAGCTTAATGGATTAAGTGAATATTTTATTAATATTTATATATGCAGAAGTTGGCGAGAAAGTAAAGTACTGCACCACATAGGAGTTGTGCCACATGGCAGCTTCTCAATAATTCCAATTTGCGGCGGTGGACGAAGCACTGTTCACGCATGAATCCAACTCCGTTAAGGTTATGGGTTCCCAATTTGTTTTGGACTCAATTATTTTATTCAGAATTTTTTATATCTATAAATAGTCCATAAGAATAATTATTGAGGAGGAGGATACAATGTAGAAATTAACTTTTGGTTTAGGGTTTTATCTTTTCTTTCTCTTTTATTTATTTTACATATTTTATTTGAATGATTCGTTGTAATTGTTCTATGTCTATGTAGAGTTAAACTTCTTGTTCTTGGATTAAATTTTCTTACAAAATAGTTGTTTAGTAATTTTGATTCTGCATAATTGTTTATCATATTGGTTGTTCTTATATTCTTGTAATTACTATTTTCATGCTTGATCACCATAGAGATAAATATATTGTCTACTCTTGAACTCATGAGAGGAATAGAGAGATAGAACATGGAATATAAGGAGCATGATCTTTTCTTGCATATCACTTGAATTGATTTGTGTCTAGGATATGGATATACCTAGGTACCTTGCTTGGCACAAATACGGGAAGACAACGCAATGCTCCATAGTTGGTCCAGTCTATCCCCGCTCAACGATGTAGTTAGGGTGTCAATTGTGGTAGACGGTTAGAGGTCGGGAGACCATGACTATATTATCAACCCCGTGAATCAATAACTAGATAATCAAATAAGTTGATGAAATTGATGTTAAACATGATTGTTAGTTAAATCATAATCCTATATCGATTCATTCATTGATTGTGTAAACACCTATCTTTTCTTAGTTAATTGATTTTTAGTTATTTTATACTCCCTCCGTCCCATTTTATGTGGCACTTTTCGGATTTCGAGATTCAAACAAGCCTAACTTTGACCGTAAATTTTTCATAGATCTTTTAAACATTTTGAATTATCAATTGTTGTGACTTATAGTACTTTTTTTTATGTAGTTTACAAATATATAAATTTCATTTCAAAAAAATTGAAGATTTCATGCGCAAATTCTCGGTCAAACTTAAACTGTTTGATTCTCGAAAAATGAAAAATGCCACATAAATTGGGACAGAGGGAGTATTTATTTTTAGTTTAGCTAATATATTTCATCTTTGAAATCCTCCCCCTCAAATAAATAATTAGAATTAGTATAATTTAGTAAATAGTTAATCGACAAGTCCTTTGGGTTCGATAATCCAACTCTTTTAGAGTCACTATATTACTTGCACGACCACGTACACTTGCGTGTGCAATTGGAAGCAACACCTTCTTTCACAACTTTCTTTGAGCCGAGAATCTATCAGAAACAGCATCTCTACCTTCAAGGTACGGTTAAGTTCTGCGTACATACTATCTTCCAAGACTGCCAGACCCCGCCAGTGGAATTACAGTGAATAAAGTCATGAGTTTTCTTCCTTTGTGACTCAACCAAATATGTAGAAATAAATTCAGTCTAATTATTAGTTAACTATCTCCTATGGTATATTCGACTGATGAAACAGAAATTGGACAGAATTTGACTCCTCAGATCATTCAATCAATTTCTCATATTGTGATCAAACTACTTGAATTGGTCAATATACGCCATCCTGGATATCCTCCGTTCCATCACTAAACTTTGAGGAATATAATAACATGTTTCTTCGGTTCTACTCTCCAAGAAGACAAGAACAGCAGTATCACACTCACCTATAAGTTCCAGGAAGATAGAAACTACCTAAATGAATCGGTGGTATGGACTCCTGCACTGTCTTCCATCACCAGGTCAATTCTTGTGGAAAATTGGCTGGAGCTGGCGCACTATGTAAGGCGCTGTATTCAGAGTAGATTTCCATTCTAACTTGAATGCATTAGCAAAGTGACTGTCCTATTCCTAAGATATAAAGTTAAAAGCAAATCACACATTCTTGATTGTCCTCAGAGCTGGCACTATTGTAATGTTTCTGTCAAGTTGTGTGGTGGTCCTATTCCTGGATAATTATCTTCTTCTTTTTTTTTGGTAAATAGAAAAGGGAAAGTCGTGTGGAGGGTTGTTAAGAGAGTAAAACAACGATATTTTTTGTGACATGTTTGTCTATAATAAGGTATCAGACAAAATGCATGTGTTATGTACAAGTCGTGGAACTATGTGTTGTGGCTTTCATTTGAATTGAGAATGTGAACTATTGATAGATTCCGGCATTCACTTGTGTGACACATTGAATGGGAATATGTGATTGACAAGTTTAAATTGACTGAAAATGACTACATAACTAGTAGTAAATTTTTATTTGTTTAATTTGTGCTATATATACCTCATCAAAATTATTGAATAGACACATGACAAAGCAAATAATTTCTTGATTTCTTCTTTACCAATGTAATTAGTTTTTGATCATATTAGTGCAGCAATGGGTTATGTAAAACTTGTATTTTTTATGCTATATATATTTCCCTGTCAACTTGTTTTCTCGTCATCCTTACCTCATTTGTGCCCCAAAGATCAAGCTCTTGCTCTTCTACAATTCAAACACATGTTTACCATTGATCCTAATGCTTCTAATTATTGTCGCGACATAATACATACCAAGAGATTCAGTCAAATCCAAGAACTCTTTTATGGAACAAGAGCACAGATTGTTGCTCATGGAATGGAGTTCATTGTGACGAGACGACAGGACAAGTAATTGAGCTTGATCTCCGTTGCAGCCAACTTCAAGGCAAGTTTCATTCCAATAGTAGCCTCTTTCAACTCTCCAATCTCAAAAGGCTTGATTTGTCTTATAATGATTTCAATGGATTGCTCATTTCACCTAAATTTGGTGAGCTCTCTAGCCTGACGCAGGGGCGGCTCTAAGGCATGGCCAGTGAGGCCATTGCCTTATGCCTCAAAAATTTGAAGGCCCCAAATTATTTAAATTATTGTTATTGATTTTATTATATATTAATATAATTTATATAAATAAAATTTTTATGGTATATTTTTTATTATTATTTGTTTGAGAGTATTTTTTACCAATAAATTCATAAAATCTCTTAATCTTTTCACCTCATTATTTGATATCTTTGTTTTAACTTCCGATTTTAAATTTTATCCTTTTTATATAGGAACTAAGTTATATATGTGATAACATAATGAATTTTTGTTTCAATCTTTTCTTAAACTGCGTGAACACAAAAACATTCATGCACAAGTTTCCTTTTCATTTTAATTTAATATATTATATGAAAGTTTTATAATTTATTTTAGATATTCACCAATAAGTGCTACTTAATGGAATGAATTATATCATTTAAATTGATCAGAAGCTTGATAAGGAGGTGTATATATTTTTGTTATTACTATCCATACTCAAAACCTTAACTATTAGCTTTAATTTAATATATTATATGAAAGTTTTATAATTTATTTTAGATATTTACCAATGAGTGCTACTTAATGGAATGAATTATATCATTTTAAAAAAATTATATCATTTAAATTGATCATAAATTTGATAAGAAGGTGTATATATTTTTCTTACTATCCATACTCAAAACTTTAACTATTAAGTTAATGTTCACTACAACAAAAACAACTTTTAGCGGCGATAAATAGACACATTAATAAAGAATGCTAAAGTTTTTACCGGCATTAGTTAAGTGTCATTAGATTCAATGTCGCTAAAGGCTTTAGGGACATATACAAAGAGTGTTAATTGCCGCTAAAAATACATATTTAGCGGCAATTGAGCTATTGCCATTAATTAATTGCCGCTAAAGATCATTTTTGATGTAGTGGTTTTTTTCTTTTTCTTATTTGATGATAGCCAAATTAAAATTTCAATTTGAGGTTTGAAGCTTAACATCGATAATCCATCACTTTATTTTTTTACTCTTCTTCCTTCTTTTTTTGTGTGAAATTTGTTATTTTTTGTCTTAAATAATTAATCTATTGTGTAGAAAATAAATTTTCTTGTTAGTGTATAAATTTTATAAAATAAATTTAAGGGCCTCTTAATATGATTTTGCCTTAGGCCACGAGATCTGTTGAGCCACCCCTGGCCTGACGCATCTTTATTTGTCGAGTTCAAGTTTTACAGGTATAATCCCTTCTGAAATCTCTCACCTTTCTAAACTACATGTTCTTCATATATGGAACACCAGCAGTAGTCTATATGGGCCTTACAATTTTGAACTGCTCCTTAAGAAGTTGACCCAATTAAGAGAGCTTGACCTTAGCTTTGTGAACATCTCTTCGAGCATTCCTCTGAATTTCTCTTCTTATTTAACAACTCTACAGCTTCCATACACAGAGTTACGTGGGTTATTGCCCAAAAGAGTTTTCCACCTTTCCAACTTAGAATCCCTTGATTTATCAGAAAATCCCCAGCTCACTGTTAGGTTTCCCACAACCAAATGAAATAGCAGTGCATCACTCATGATGTTATATCTCGGTCATGTGAATATTACTGGTAGGATACCTGAATCATTTAGCCATCTAACTTCACTTTATAACTTGGACATGAGTGATTTTAATCTATCAGGGCCTATTCCTAAACCTCTATGGAATCTCACCAACATAGAGTTTCTGGACCTTGGTAATAACCATCTTGAAGGACCAATTTCCCAGTTCTCGAGATTTGAAAAGCTCAAGGTGTTTACACTTAAAAATAACAACTTTGATGGCCGACTTGAGTGCTTAGCCTTTAACAGAAGCTGGACGCAACTTGTAATGTTAGATTTTCGATCCAATTCCCTAACTGGTCAAATTCCATCCAACGTAACTGGACTGCAAAACCTGCAATCCGTCTACTTGTCATCAAACAACTTGAATGGGACTATACCAGCTTCCTGGATATTCTCCCTTCCTTCACTGAGAGTGTTAGACTCGAGCAATAACATTTTCAGTGGAAAAATTCAGGAGTTCAAATCCAAAACATTACGTATCGTTACTCTAAAGCAAAATAAGCTGGAAGGTCCTATTCCAAAGTCACTCCTAAACCAGCAGAGCCTACTAGCTCTTCTCCTTTCACACAATAATATCAGTGGACAGATCACACAATAATATCAGTGGACAGATTGATTCAACTATCTGCAATATGAAAACATTATTTCTACTAGATTTCAGAAGTAATAATTTGGAGGGAACAATTCCACAATGTTTGGGTGAGATGAGTGCAATTGAGATTTTGGATTTAAGCAACAAATAGACTTAGTGGTACAGTTATAAATACAACTTTTAGTATTGGAAACCAACTCATCATCATTAAATTGGATGACAATAAGCTAGAGGGGAAAGTTCCACCATCTTTGATCAATTGTAAATATTTGCAACTTATTGATTTAGGTAACAATGAGTTAAATGACACATTTCCAAAATGATTGGGAGAGCTACCTGATTTGCAGATCTTAAAGTTGAGATCAAATAAGTTCTGTGGTCCGATAAGGACTGACAACTTGTTTGCTCAAATTTGAGTCATAGATCACTCAGCCAATGGATTTAGTGGAGATTTACCGGTGAGCCTGTTTCAGAATTTTCAAGCCATGAAAACAATTGGTGAGAACAGTGGAACCCCAGAGTATTTAGCAGAAACATATGCTGATTATTACACAAATTCTTTGATAGTGACAACAAAGGGACTAGATCTTGAACTTCCTCGAGTTTTGACTACAGAAATAATTATCGATCTCTCAAAGAACAGATTTAAAGGTCATATTTCTAACATTATTGGAGATCTCATTGGACTTCGTACCTTGAACTTATCTCATAATGTCTTGGAAGGTCATATACCAGCGTCTTTGCAAAATTTATCTGTGCTCGAATCATTGGATCTCTCATCTAACAAAATCAGCGGAGAAATTCCACAATAGCTTGCATCCCTCACATTCCTTGCAGTTTTAAATCTCTCTCACAATCATCTTGTTGGATGCATACCCAAAGGAAAACAATTTAATACGTTTGAGAACACTTCGTACCAAGGGAATGATGGGTTACGTGGATTGCCACCCTCAAGAGATTGTGGCCATGATGATAGGGTACCACAAGAGACAATTCCAGTTGAGCTTGGTCAAGAAGAAGAAGAAGAAGAAGATTCACCAATAATCAGTTGGCAGGCAGTTCTCATGGGTTACGGTTGTGGAATTGTTATTGGACTATCTGTAATATACATAATGTGGTCAACTCAATCTCCAGCATGGTTTTCGAGGATGGATTTAAAATTGGAACACAGAATTACTACGAGAATGAATGGCACAAGAAAAGATATTAGTGTGTAGTGACCTTCAGGTATTCAACTTGATCTTTACATTTCTTAAGATCATTTTTTATATATCAATGTATTTTCGACCTCCCTCATCCTCAAAGCTCTTACCTTTAATTCTTCATTTTTGAAAATTGCAGGATTCATGTCTACAAAGTTTCTGAAGATGCAGATAAAAGCCTTTATCTTTCATAGTTTGTGATGTTTCCGTAAAGTGTTTGTTATCTTATGAATAAAGACATGACTTTTCTTCCTTTGAGACTCAAATCAGAGTTTGCTTTCATTTGTCTATGGCATGTAGATATAAATTCGACTGATAAACAGAAATCAGAAAAAGTTGAATCTTTGGATTAATCAGACGATGTGTGTCATCTCTAAAGACATTGTATTTCACACTACTCTTTCACATAAAACCATAACACAAACATAGAACATTTGACTTTAAGTTCGGAAACATAAAAATCTGAAGTTACAGAGTTCGAAAATATTCTCCCTTCCTTCACTGCAATTATTAGACTTGAGTTCAAGTCCAAAACATTGTCTGATGTTGCTCTAAGCCAAAATCATCTGCAAGGTCCTATACCAAATTCACTCCTAAACCAGACATGCCTAAGATTTCTTCTCCCTTCGCACAATAATATCAGTGGACAGATTGCTTCAACTATCTGCAATCTGAAAGATCTGAATGTGCTAAATTTGAGAAGTGCTAATTTGGAGGGAACAATCCCACAATGTTTGGGTGAGATGAATAAATACCTTTGGAATTTGGATTTGAGCAACAACAATCTTAGTGGGACAATTCATACAACTTTTCGTATTGGAAACTATCACAGGGTCATTAGCTTGTATGGGAATAAGCTAACGGGGAAAGTCCCAGCATCTTTAATCAATTGCAAACACTTGAAACTCATTGATCTAGGTAGCAATGAATTGAATGACATATTTCCAAACTGGTTGGGAGACCTACCTGATTTGAAAATTTTAAGCTTGAGATCAAATAAGTTGCATGGTCCCATCAAATCTTCAGGGAATAGAAACTTGTTTTCGCAGCTTCAAACTATGGATCTATCATCCAATGGATTTAGTGGGAATTTACTCGAAAGTCTTTTTGGAAACTTGCAAGCCATGAAGGAAATTGATGAGAGTACAAGAACCCCACAGTATGTTTCTGATCAGTATGCTAATTATTATGATTATTTGACGACAATTACAACAAAGGGACATGATTATGATTCAGCTCCAATTCTTGCTACTAACATGATTATCGATCTCTCAAAGAACATATTTGAAGGTCATATTCCAAGCATTATTGGAGATCTCGTTGGACTTCGTACGTTGAACTTATCTCATAATGTCTTGGAAGATCATATACCAGCTTCATTGCAAAATTTATCTGTGCTCGAATCATTGGATTTCTCATCTAACAAAATCAGCGGAGAAATTCCACAGCAACTTGCATCCCTCACGTCACTTGAAGTCTTAAATCTCTCTCACAATCATCTTGTTGGATGCATCCCCAAAGGAAAACAATTTGATACGTTTGAGAACAGTTCACACCAAGGAAATGATGGATTACGAGGATTTCCACTCTCAAAACATTGTGGTGGTGCTGATAGGGTACCACAAGCAACAATTCCAGCTGAGTTAGATCAAGAAGAAGAAGAAGAAGATTCACCAATGATCAGTTGGCAGGGGGTTCTCATGGGTTACGGTTGTGGTCTAGTTATTGGACTGTCCGTAATATACATAATGTTGTCAACTCAATATCCAGCATGGTTTTCGAGGATGGTTGTAGAATTGGAACACAAAATTACTACAAGAATGAAAAAGCACAAGAAAAGGTATTAGTGTGTAGTGACCACCAGGTATTCAACTTGATCCTTATCCTTCAAAAGATTACTTCTAATATATCGATGTATTTTCAACCTCCTTCATCCTTAAAGCTCTTAACTTTTACTCTTTATTTTTTGAAAATTGCAGGATTTAAGTCTACGGAGTTGCTGAAGATGCAGACAAAAGCCTTTATCTTTCATAGTTTGTGATGTTTTCATAAAGTTTTTGAAATCCTATGAATAAAGACATGACTTTTCTTCCTTTGAGACTCAACCTGATTTTGCTTTCATTTGTATATGGCATGTAGAAATAAAATCGACAGATAGACAGAAATCGGACATAACCTTGAATCGACAGATCATTCAATTGGATGATATGTGCCATCACTAAAAACATTGTATTTCACTCAACTCTTTCACATTTAACACAAACATAGAACACTCGACTTTAAGTTCAAGAACATTAAAAAAATATGTAGTTATAGAGTTCGAAAATATTTTTTTTACACACTCATGATGGTCCTTCATCAAAAGATCTAAGAAACATCAGGAAACCATGGACCAAAGTTTCAGTCTTCTAACTTTAAATTTTTTCATTGAAGCAGCAGCAAAATGCCCAACCGACACATCACGAGAAAGAGATTATGATCTCATAAATAGGAATCTTCCAAACCACAACTCAGAAAATCTAGTATCCAACACGGATGCATGGTCTCAGAAGGAGAATGTTCTACTGGTTGATAATATAATCTTTAGGGATCACGTACAACATCCAAGGACAAGATCATAGTAAAACATGTGACAATCTGTCAGGATACATTAAGTTGAATAGCAACGACGACCACAATGGGGTTGGTTTAGCAGTTGAAAAGTTGGAGAAACAACATTAGAAACAGAGGTTAAGAGTGCTTTAATCTCTGTGCAAAATCCATATGCAGGATCCTTTTAACTGGTTTTGATGAGTCGAGATTTCATCACCAAGCTGCTGCAGTTATCAGCTCTACTAAATAAAACTGTGGGCTGGAACCTTGTGTATTCCAGCATCTAACATTGCTTTTCTCAAGGAAGAAGCATGATCCCACCTCTCTGCACCAGCGTAAATGCTTGAGAGTTGAACATAATGCCCTGAATGATTCCGTTGCGACTCAAGCAATAGTTGTGCTACTTCATTTTCCAATTCAATAGCTCCATGAAGTCTACAAAGCACCCATCAGAGCCCCCAAGACAGTGGCATCAAGCTTCAAAAGACATCTTCTTTATGAAGTCGTACGCTTCCTGTAGTAGCCCTGATCTCCCTTCCTAAGATATCAACCACCACAACCATAGTGCTCCATTCATGTTACATTTCAAGAGCAAACCTGCTTGCTAACCATTGCATCAAATATCTTTGAAGCATATATCAAACAACCCATCTTTCCATAAAATGCAATCAATGTGGTCGTCATGAAGCATCTCAAACTTTACGATCTTGGAACAAAACCAAATTCTAAAAATGCAGGATAAGAATCAACAACCAGTACCTAAAAAACAAGATGATTTTTAAAAAATGGTTGTAGGAACAAAAGCATTATCCAAATATGAGTCAGCAAAAAAGGAAAACCACCTACATGGGTTAATCTAAAACAGAATAGTCTCCAATCTCTGATATCTTTACAAAACATAAAATAAAAACATATGACGATAGTACCAACATACCAAAAGTTTCAAACTTTAACAAAGAATCTGAAATTTTCTAAGTGGGTTCAAAGAAAACTTGATACACTTTTCATGTATTATTAGCTTTTTTTGCTGTGAAACATGAAATAAGCAAAGAAGGCAAGCACATTAAACCATACAATTTTATCAAATGCAAGAGGATTAACAAAATCATACCTCAAGTAAACAAAAAAGTTCCAAACTTTAACAATCAGAAATTTCCAAAATGGGTTCAAAGCAGGGGCAAAGTCAGATAGGGCCGAGGGAGATGGAAAATTACATTGTTTCTTCTTCTTCTTCTTCCATTGTTTACCTATTCATATTTTGAACCCCTTAGTGAAAATTCTAACTCCACTGGTTCAAAGAATACATTTACCCCTCAACAAATTTCATGGGAAAGTCAGCATTTTTTGTTTGTAAAACATGAAATCAGCAAAGAATTCCATCAAATACAAAAGGGTCAAAACAGAAACCCCAGCAAATAAAACAAAATATCAAAACTTCTCTACTATGCTATTAAAACAAAAACAATTACCTTTCAACTGCAGATTCTTGAATTTTAACCAAATGGGGTTTCTCTACTATGCTATTAAAACATAAAAAATTCACCTTTAAGCTGCAAAATCTTGATTTTAACCAAATGGGATTTCTCTACTATGTTTATAAAACACAAAAAAAAAGTTACCTTTCAGCTGCAGATTCTTGAATTTCAACCAAATGGGGTTTCTCTACTTTGCTTTTGAAACTAAAAAAAGTGAAGAAAAAAAAAATCCCTTTTTGCTCCACTCTAACAATAAAGTCCTAAAATTATTTGCCTTAAACTAACTAAACTTTACACTTATTTTTTTGGTTATATATACAAAGACAAACAACAAGCATATAGGAGTATGGGGAGTATATTTGCTTCTGATTAATGTTTATTAGTCTCCAGGATACAAATATTTACCCTTCAAAAGCAAACTTTTCTCTCCAAATACAAGCTTTATTTTCATCTTAGATTTTTATTACTACATGTTGCTACTGCCATATCTTTCTTTTGAGTCGAGAATCTATCAGAAACAACCTTTCAGGTCTCTGTACACACTATTCTCCTAAGACGGTCAGGCCCCACCAATGGGACTACATTGACTATGTAAGGCGCTGTATTCAGATCAGTATAGCAAAGTGACTGTTCTATTCCTAATTAAGATATAAAGTTGTTATGTTTCTTTCAAGGTCTATACACCAAGTAAAGTAATACTCTTATCCTAAACAATTAAGTTATGTGGTGGTCCTATCCCTGGAATCCAATTAAGTTGGCAAAAGAATGATATTTTTTGTGACATTTTTGTCTACGATAAGGTATCACACAAAATGCATTGACTTAAGAATGTGAACTATTGATAGTTACCGGCATTCACTTGTGTGACACATTGAATGGGCATATATGATTCACAAGTTTAAAGTGACTGAAAATGACTACGTAACCAATAGTAGATTTTTATTTTACTTAATTTGTGCTATAGATACATCATCAAAATTATTGAATAGACACACAAAGCAAACATTTCTTAATTTCTTCTCTACCAACTTAATTAGTTTGGATCATTTTTAGTGCAGAAATGGATTGTGTAAAACTTTTGTTTTTTATGCTATATACCTTTCTCTGTCAACTTACTTTCTCTTCGTCCTTACCTCATTTGTGCCCCAAAGATCAAGCTCTAGCTCTTCTACAATTCAACCACATGTTTTCCATTAATCCTATTGCTTCTTATGATTTTTCGGCTATATAGGGATTCAGTCATATCCAAGAACTCTTTCTTGGAACAAGAGCACAAATTGCTGCTCATGGGATGGAGTTCATTGTGACGAGACGACAGGACAAGTGATTGCACTTGATCTCCGTTGCAGCCAACTTCAAGGCAAGTTTCATTCCAATAGTAGCCTCTTTCAACTCTTCAATCTCAAAAGACTTGATTTGTCTTATAATGATTTCACTGGATCGCTCATTTCACCTAAATTTGGTGAGTTTTCAAGTTTGACGCATCTTGTTTTGTCGAGATCAAGTTTTGCAGGTCTAATCCCTTCTGAAATCTCTCACCTTTCTAAATTACACGTTCTTCGTGTAGGTGATCAATATGGGCTTAGTCTTGGGCCTCACAATTTTGAACTGCTTCTTAAGAACTTGACCCAATTAAGAGAGCTCAGCCTAAACTTGTGAACATCTCTTCCACCATTCCTCTGAATTTCTCTTCTTATTTAACAGTTTTACAGCTTCCACGCACACATTTAAGTGGGGTATTGCCCGAAAGAGTTTTCCACCTTTCCGATTTAGAATTCCTTGATTTATTAAACAATCCCCAGCTCACTGTTAGGTTTCCCACGACCAAATGGAATAGCAGTGCATCACTCATAAAGCTATATCTCTATCGTGTGAATATTATCGGTAGGATACCTGAATCATTTAGCCATCTAACTGTCACGCCTCGAGCCTACACCCTGGGCGGGACCGGCACTCGGAGACCATTGCTGGCCCCAAGCGAACCCTTGGCCTGGCTTTCTTAACTCGGCGGAAACCTAACTCAACAGAAAACTCAAAGCAATGCAATATAGCAAAAGAACTTAACTTATAAAGTATGGCCATAAGGCAACCCGAGTCTCAAAATAGGATATTTACATAAATACATAGTTAAGAGACTCAAACTAGCTGACTGACTGTCTGTCTATGAAGCCTCTAAATGTACTGAGATGGATGTTGGGACAGACCCCGCAACATCCTAATAAAATCAAAAACTAAGAACGCCCAATAATTGAGCCCTCCGGAATGCAAGGAGGCTCACCACTGACTCTGGAGTGCTCAGCGGGATTAACGACGTGCAGGCTGCTGATCTGGGATACCTGAATCTGCATCATGAAACGATGCAGGCCAACTGGCATCAGTACATGGAATGTACGAGTATGCAAGCTGGAATGCTAAGCAACAACGGCTAGAAGGAAGTCTGGGAGAAACTGAATAGCTTACCTGGCTCAACTCAACTCAACCTGACTGACTTCTTTCAATATAAGGCAATTTAAAACAAGTGCGATATAAAGAAAGACTGTTTAAAACATGCTATAAACTCTGTGTGTATACAAAGATACAATAAGCCTGAAATGTATATAGAAATACAGTGACTGATGTATGTAAAAATACAATAATCTCTGAGTATGAAAATACAATAACTGCTGTGGGAGTTTCTCTAACCGACAACCATAACATAAGAGCTATAGTGATGATACAGTGATCGACCTCACGCTGCCAGAGCATCTTATACCCGGCCAAAGATATAAGACCTGAACTGCCTAATGGATCCACTAGTCTAATCTGAAAAGGGTTCATCTAAAAAGCATGACCCTTTTCTACCCATGGTGGCTAACATGGTTCTACGGGGGCTGTGGGTTCTTTGAACGCTCCCCCAACTCGGTGCTCGATACTACTCCCAAAAATGTACTGGCTCTTATGTTTTTATAACATATTTATTCCTGCTGATATGAGATAATTACTCAAAAACTAGCCCGAAGGCTCCTTTGGAAATCTCAGTTTCCAACCTTATTTAAAATGCAAAGACCTTTCTTTAAAACTTCTTTGGGAATACATAGTTCCCTAATAACTTTGAGAAATGAACTCAACTTTAAACTCTTGACTTAACTTGAAACTGGGACTCTTACTCGACTTGAAACTTGACTGCTAACTTCACTTGACTTGGAACTATCTTTCCTTGAATCGGAATTATGAATTCAAGGTGTTCGATCACATGTTATGGAGGGATTCTTGAACGCTTTGACGTACTTTAGAGTGTCGGAACACAACTATAAATCATAGGTATGATACTTTGGAACTTGCTTGAAAAGGGAGAAAAGAAATGGGGAAACTTGGCTAAGACTTCAAATTTCTGGTAACACAGGCGGCATCTACGGAAGCCATCGACGGACCTTAGATGGACTTACGGTCCGTAGATCGTGTCAGAGAGTTTTCCCCAAAAATCGATTTTTTGAAAAAAAAAACCAAGTGTTGACCTACGGTCATGACTTACGGTCCGTGGATCGATCTACGGACCGTGGATCGGACTCGTAGATCGATGCCCCAAAACCCAACTTCTGTCCCAATCGACGGTTGACCAGTACGGACCGTCGATTGATCTACGGTCCGTAGGTCAGTCCCGTAGAGAGGGATCGACAGCCCAGAACTTCTGCAATTCGATGGTGGATCAACTTTTTAGGGTCATAACTCTAAGAATCATAATTCCTTCAACATACCATAGGTTTCAACTACACAATCCACAACAACTAACAACTTCACCAACTTTAACAACTTTAACAACTTCAACAACTTTAACAACTTCAACAACAATTCCAATCTTTTCTCAATCATATAATAAACTAGGTGTGTGTGGGGGAAAGGATCAACCCACACGAAAAACTCACATACCTTGATAGGGATCACCCCCGACGAATTTCCACAATGATCTTGTTGATCTCCTCTTTCTTCTCTTCTTCTTCTCTTCTCAAGAACCCTAACTCCTTCTCTTTAAAATGGGATAAAAGAAATGATTCAAAAATCATCCTAACTCAACAAAATGAGCTCAAAATAAATGATTTGCGAAAGGTCCAAAATGCCCTTAAATTTCCGGACGAAATGCCTTTCCAACTGCCCAACTTCTACAGGTCATAACTCCCTCCTACGAACTTGGAATTGAGCAAACTCGGTGGCGTTGGAAAGATCGTTCCAAGGGCTTCGCAACCATAACTGGAACTACTCCTAACTCATCCTGAGTTAGGAGTTACGACTAGTCAAAGTTGGCCAAAAACTCATATTTTTTTTTCCACACTTAGCCAAATTTCCAGATTTTTAATTTATTTTCCAAATTTCGATCTTCTTCGAAGCCACTTCAAATTGTCGGATGTTACAATATCTCCCCCTTGGGAACATTCGTCCTTGAATGAGGTTACTCTTATGAGACTAAGGGTGTAACATCAACTCAACACCCAACAAACAACCATGCAAACGCAACAACAATAACGACAGGCTCGTTATAATTTAAAGAGCACTAAGAAGGAAATTAATACCTTAATCTGCATTTCCTCCGGATTCAAAGAGATATGGGTATCTCTTCTTCATGTCTTCTTCGGCTTCCCAAGTTGCTTCCTCAACAAATTGGTTCCTCCATAGGACCTTAACTGAGGCTACATCTTTCGTTCTCAACTTACGAACTTGACGATCCAAGATTTGAACAGGAATCTCCTCGTAAGATAAGTTATCATTGATCTTAATACTTCCAGTCGGCAGGATCAATGGAGGATCGCCTATGCACTTCTTCAACATGGAGATATGAATTACCGGATGAACCGCTGCTAGTTCCTGTGGTAACTCCAACTCATAAGCAACATTGCCAACCCTCTTGGCTATGCGGTAAGGTCCAATGTACCGAGGACTAAGTTTCCCCTTCTTACCAAACCTCATAACGCTTTTCATGGGTGAAACCTTTAAATACACCCAATCATCTACTTCAAACTCTAATGCCCTTCTCCTTACATCAGTGTAGGATTTCTGACGACTCTGTGCCGTTTTCAACCTCTCTTGAATCACTTTCACTTTCTCCATAGCTTGGTGAACTAAATCTGGTCCTATCAACTGTGCTTCACCAACCTCAAACCATCCAATAGGAGATCTACATCTTCTCCCATAAAGAGCTTCATATGGAGCCATCTGGATGCTAGAGTGATAACTGTTGTTATAGGCAAATTCAATTAGAGGTAGGTGATCATCCCAACTACCTTTGAAATCGATTACACAAGCCCTCAACATATCCTCTAAGGTCTGAATAGTGCGCTCTGCCTGCCCATCAGTCTGAGGGTGGAAGGCAGTACTTAAGTTCACCTTTGAACCCAAGCCCTTCTGAAAAGATTTCCAGAACTGTGCAGTAAACTGTGCACCTCTATCTGAAATAATGGAGATTGGGACTCCATGAAATCTTACTATCTCTTGAACATACAACTTGGCATAATCTTCTGCTGTATTGGTAGTCTTTACCGGTAGAAAATGAGCTGACTTTGTCATTCGGTCGACAATTACCCAAATGGAATCATGCTGTCTGCGAGATCTTGGCAACCCTGTGATGAAATCCATGTTGATCATCTCCCACTTCCACTCTGGAAGTTCTATCCTCTGAGCCAAACCACCAGGCCTTTGGTGTTCAACTTTCACTTGTTGGCAATTTGGACACTTAGCAACAAACTCAGCAATGCCCTTCTTCATGCCATTCCACCAATAAACTTCTCGCAAATCACGATACATCTTGGTGGAACCTGGATGAACTGAATATCTGGAGCTATGAGCTTCCTCCATAATCTTCTCTTGGAGTCCATCTACCCTAGGTACACACAACCTACCTTGATATCTCAATACACCATCTCCCCCTTGTTCAAAAGCTAATACTCTTTGCTTCTGAACATTTGCCTTTAACTCAAGCAAAATGGGATCTTGATCTTGCTTATCTTTCACTTCTAACATTAATGATGACTCGGCCCTGCTCGTCACCGCTATTCCTCCTTCTGCGGAATCTGTAAAGCTGACTCCTAGGCATGCCAGTCTGTGCACATCTTTGCCTAACCCTCTCCTTCCTTCTTCAATATGGGCGGTACTACCCATAGACAACCTGCTCAAAGAATCAGCAACAACATTAGCCTTACCTGGGTGGTAAAGAATGCTCAGGTCATAATCCTTGAGTAACTCCAACCACCTCCTCTGTCTGAGATTAAGCTCTTTCTGAGTGAGCATATATTGAAGGCTCTTGTGATCAGTGAATATGTCGACATGCACACCATACAAGTAATGACGCCATATCTTCAAAGCAAATACTACAGCAGCTAGCTCTAAATCATGGGTTGGGTAGTTCTTCTCATGAACCTTCAACTGTCTGGAGGCATAAGCTATAACTTTGCCATCCTGCATTAAGACACAACCCAAACCAACTCTAGATGCATCACAATACACCACAAAACCTTGAGTACCTTCTGGCAGCGTCAAAACCGGAGCTGTAGTCAATCTCTTTTTCAATTCCTGAAAGCTTTTCTCACAAGCTTCAGACCATTGAAATTTCATCGTTTTCTGAGTCAACTTTGTCAAAGGAGATGCAATACTCGAGAACCCCTCAACAAACCTTCTATAATAGCCAGCTAATCCCAAGAAACTCCTAATTTCAGTTGGAGATGTGGGTCTAGGCCAATTCTGCACTGCCTCAATTTTCCGAGTATCAACTTTAATTCCATCACCGGACACAATGTGGCCTAGGAACACCACAGACTTGAGCCAAAACTCACATTTAGAGAACTTGGCATACAACTCCTTCTCCTTCAAAGTCTGAAGAACTGTTCTGAGATGACTAGCATGATCTTCTTCATTCCTTGAATAGATTAGTATATCATCAATAAAGACAATAACAAACATATCTAAATAAGGTTTGAAGACTCTATTCATCAAATCCATGAAAGCTGCAGGTGCATTAGTCAATCCAAAGGACATGATCAAAAACTCATAATGACCATACCTGGTCCTGAAAGCTGTCTTTGGGATATCACATTCCCTTACCCTTAACTGATGATAGCCTGATCGGAGGTCAATCTTTGAAAAACAAGTGGCACCCTGAAGCTGATCGAAAAGATCATCAATCCTCGTAAGAGGGTATTTGTTCTTGATGGTAACCTTATTCAACTGGCGGTAGTCTATACACATTCTAAGGGAACCATCCTTCTTCCTCACAAACAAAACTGGAGCACCCCAAGGTGAGACACTCGGTCGAATGAAACCCTTATCTAGGAGATCTTTCAACTGTTCTTTCAACTCTTTCAACTCTGCTGGTGCCATTTTATATGGCGGAATAGAGATAGGACGAGTATCTGGAATGAGATCTATGCCGAAATCTATCTCTCTCTCAGGAGGAATTCCGGGTAGATCATCAGGAAACACTTCTGGAAACTCTCTTACTATAGGAACTGACTGGAAAAGAGGTATCTCAACACTAGAGTCATGAACTCGGACTAAGTGATAGATACAACCCTTCGAAACTAACTTTCTTGCCTTAAGGTACGAAATAAAGCGACCCTTGGGCACTGATGATCTGCTACTCCACTCTATGACTGGCTCATTCGGAAACTGAAACTTGACGATTCGAGTTCTACAGTCTAATGATGCATAACAGGCATGAAGCCAATCCATACCTAGAATGACATCAAAATCTACCATGTTTAACTCAACCAAATCAGCCTTAGTGTTCTTGTGACTGATGGAAACAGGACAATCACGATAGACTCTTTCCGCTAGAATAGACTCCCCAATAGGTGTAGAAACACAAAAGGGTTCACAAAGTCTTTCAGGAAGAACCTCAAACTGATTTGCAACATAAGGAGTTACAAAAGATAAACTCGCTCCTGGGTCTAGCAAAGCATACACATCAAAAGCAAAGACTTTGATCATACCAGTGACAACATTCGGAGAATTCTCTTGCTCATGGCGACTGGTGATAGCATAAAGGCGGTTCGCTCCTCCACCTACACTAGAAGTAGCTCCTCTAGGTGCCGTCCTGTCTGGGGGAACAACTGAAGAAGACTGTGCTTTATTGCCTCCATTACCCTGCCTATTCTTTGGACACTCTCGCAAGAAATGCCCATTCTGACCACACTTGAAACAACCATGGGAGCCCTCTTGACAAATACCTGAGTGGTTCCTACCACATTTGACGCAGACCGGAGGCTTACTACTCTCTTGCGCCACGCTACCCGAAGATTGTGCTGGCCTAGCCCTGAAGTCCTTCGAATTCTGAACATTAAATTCACCTCTGTATCTGGGTGCAGGTGCTCTAGCAAATGATGGAGCAGGTCCCTGTTGCCTTTGCTGAAAGGAGGAACGGTTTGAAATACCTTTCTGCTGTCCGGACTCGTTCCCGATCTTAGCTCTCTTATTTCTGAACTCTTCTCTGTCCCTCAGCTTCTCTTCCTCAACCTGCTGCACATAAACCATCAACCTTGATATGTCTATGTCCCCGATAAGCATTGCCGCCCTACCTTCCTTGCTAGACAACCGAGACAGCCCAGCAACGAACAGACTCATTCTATTCCTTATGTCCGCAACCATCTCCGGAGCATAGCGAGATAGTTGTGTGAACTTCAGACTGTACTCATGAACACTCAAGGACTCCTGCTTAAGAGTAAGGAACTCACGTACCTTGGCCTCTCTCAATTCTCGAGGAAAGAAATGCCCCAAGAAAGCTTCCTCAAAACAGGCCCAACTCGCAGGTGGTGCATTCTCAACTCTGCCCCCTTTCCACTGGTCGAACCATGTTCTAGCAACATCCTTCAATTGATAAGCAGCTAGCTCAACCCGCTCAATATCTGCCACATGCATCACATCAAAAATCTTCTTCAACTCCTCAATGAAATCCTTTGGATCCTCGGTAGCGCTCGAACCCATGAAACTTGGAGGATTCATTCCCAAGAACTCACGAATCCTAGAAGTGTCAGCTCCTTCCTGTCGAGCTCCCCTTTGCTGACCAATTTGATTAGCTACAGCTTGACTCAACATTCTAATTGCCTCTCTGAACTCGGCATTAGAAGCTTCCCCTTGATCTTGCACTCCAGGTGCATCAGGTAACTCTTGCTCATCAACATAGCGTCTAGGAAGACGCCCTCTGCCAACTCTTCGTGGAGGCATGACTATCTGAAACACGCGCAAGCACGGATTAGAGAGAAACTTTTTAGAGATCAACTCTAACGCACGAAATGAGTGTGAAAGAAATGAGAAATCTTTCTAAATGTTGCAGCCTCCCAATTATAGATGTGGCGCGCTTCACACCGATAACTAGGACTCTACAGACACGGCTTCATAGACTCCCTAGGACTCCTGAACTCTGTGCTCTGATACCAAGTTTGTCACGCCTCGAGCCTACACCCTGGGCGGGACCGGCACTCGGAGACCATTGCTGGCCCCAAGCGAACCCTTGGCCTGGCTTTCTTAACTCGGCGGAAACCTAACTCAACAGAAAACTCAAAGCAATGCAATATAGCAAAAGAACTTAACTTATAAAGTATGGCCATAAGGCAACCCGAGTCTCAAAATAGGATATTTACATAAATACATAGTTAAGAGACTCAAACTAGCTGACTGACTGTCTGTCTATGAAGCCTCTAAATGTACTGAGATGGATGTTGGGACAGACCCCGCAACATCCTAATAAAATCAAAAACTAAGAACGCCCAATAATTGAGCCCTCCGGAATGCAAGGAGGCTCACCACTGACTCTGGAGTGCTCAGCGGGATTAACGACGTGCAGGCTGCTGATCTGGGATACCTGAATCTGCATCATGAAACGATGCAGGCCAACTGGCATCAGTACATGGAATGTACGAGTATGCAAGCTGGAATGCTAAGCAACAACGGCTAGAAGGAAGTCTGGGAGAAACTGAATAGCTTACCTGGCTCAACTCAACTCAACCTGACTGACTTCTTTCAATATAAGGCAATTTAAAACAAGTGCGATATAAAGAAAGACTGTTTAAAACATGCTATAAACTCTGTGTGTATACAAAGATACAATAAGCCTGAAATGTATATAGAAATACAGTGACTGATGTATGTAAAAATACAATAATCTCTGAGTATGAAAATACAATAACTGCTGTGGGAGTTTCTCTAACCGACAACCATCACATAAGAGCTATAGTGGTGATACAGTGATCGACCTCACGCTGCCAGAGCATCTTATACCCGGCCAAAGATATAAGACCTGAACTGCCTAATGGATCCACTAGTCTAATCTGAAAAGGGTTCATCTAAAAAGCATGACCCTTTTCTACCCATGGTGGCTAACATGGTTCTACGGGGGCTGTGGGTTCTTTGAACGCTCCCCCAACTCGGTGCTCGATACTACTCCCAAAAATGTACTGGCTCTTATGTTTTTATAACATATTTATTCCTGCTGATATGAGATAATTACTCAAAAACTAGCCCGAAGGCTCCTTTGGAAATCTCAGTTTCCAACCTTATTTAAAATGCAAAGACCTTTCTTTAAAACTTCTTTGGGAATACATAGTTCCCTAATAACTTTGAGAAATGAACTCAACTTTAAACTCTTGACTTAACTTGAAACTGGGACTCTTACTCGACTTGAAACTTGACTGCTAACTTCACTTGACTTGGAACTATCTTTCCTTGAATCGGAATTATGAATTCAAGGTGTTCGATCACATGCTATGGAGGGATTCTTGAACGCTTTGACGTACTTTAGAGTGTCGGAACACAACTATAAATCATAGGTATGATACTTTGGAACTTGCTTGAAAAGGGAGAAAAGAAATGGGGAAACTTGGCTAAGACTTCAAATTTCTGGTAACACAGGCGGCATCTACGGAAGCCATCGACGGACCGTAGATGGACTTACGGTCCGTACTGCGGGTCCGTAGATCGCGTCAGAGAGTTTTCCCCAAAAATCGATTTTTTGAAAAAAAAAACCAAGTGTTGACCTACGGTCATGACTTACGGTCCGTGGATCGATCTACGGACCGTGGATCGGACCCGTAGATCGATGCCCCAAAACCCAACTTCTGTCCCAATCGACGGTTGACCAGTACGGACCGTCGATTGATCTACGGTCCGTAGGTCAGTCCCGTAGAGGGGGATCGACAGCCCAGAACTTCTGCAATTCGATGGTGGATCAACTTTTTAGGGTCATAACTCTAAGAATCATAATTCCTTCAACATACCATAGGTTTCAACTACACCATCCACAACATCAACAACAACTAACAACTTCACCAACTTTAACAACTTCAACAACTTTAACAACTTCAACAACAATTCCAATCTTTTCTCAATCATATAATAAACTAGGTGTGTGTGGGGGAAAGGATCAACCCACACGAAAAACTCACATACCTTGATAGGGATCACCCCCGACGAATTTCCACAATGATCTTGTTGATCTCCTCTTTCTTCTCTTCTTCTTCTCTTCTTCTTCTCTTCTCAAGAACCCTAACTCCTTCTCTTTAAAATGGGATAAAATAAATGATTCAAAAATCATCCTAACTCAACAAAATGAGCTCAAAATAAATGATTTGCGAAAGGACCAAAATGCCCTTAAATTTCCGGACGAAATTCCTTTCCAACTGCCCAACTTCTACAGGTGATAACGCCCTCCTACGAACTCGGAATTGAGTAAACTCAGTGGCGTTGGAAAGATCGTTCCAAGGGCTTCGCAACCATAACTGGAAAAACTCCTAACTCATTCTGAGCTAGGAGTTACGACTACTCAAAGTTGGCCAAAAACTCATATTTTTTTTTTCCACACTTAGCCAAATTTCCAGATTTTTAATTTATTTTCCAAATTTCGATCTTCTTCGAAGCCACTTCAAATTGTCGGATGTTACACTAACTTCACTTCATGAGTTGAACATGGGTTATTTTAATCTGTCAGGGACTATTACTAAATCTCTATGGAATCTCACCAACATAGAGAGTTTGAACCTTGGTGATAACCATCTTGAAGGACCAATTTCCCACTTCACGATATTTGAAAATCTCAAGGAGTTATCACTTAGAAATAACAACTTGGACGACGGACTTGAGTTCTTATCCTTTAACAGAAGTTGGACCCAACTTGAATGGCTAGATTTTTCATCCAATTCCATCCAATGTAAGTGGACTGCGAAACCTACAATTACTCTACTTGTCATCAAACTAGTTGAATGGGACTATACCTTCCTGGATATTCTCCATTCCTTCACTGACAGTGTTAAACTTGAGCAGTAACACTTTGAGTGGAAAAATTCAGGAGTTCAAGTCCAAAACATTAAGTATCGTTACTCTAAAACAAAATAAACTGGAAGGTCCTATTCTAAATTCACTCCTAAACCAGCAGAGCCTACAAGTTCCTCTCCTTTCACACAATACTATCAGTGGGTGTATTTCTTCAGCTATCTGCAATTTGAAAACATTGCGAGTGTTAGAATTGAGAAGTAATAATTTGGAGGGAACCATCCCACAATGTTTGGGTGAGATGAGTAGAGTTGAGTTTTTGGATTTAAGCAACAATAGTCTTAGTGGGACAATTAATACAACTCTTAGTATTGGAAACTATCTCAGCATTATTAAATTGGATGGCAATAAGCTACAGGGGAAAGTTCCACCATCTTTGATCAATTGTGAAAAATTGGAATTTTTAGATTTAAGTAACAATGAGTTGAATGGCACGTTTCCAAAATGGTTGGGAGACCTACCTCATTTGCAGATCTTAAATTTGAGATCAAATAAGTTCTATGGTCCGATAAGGACTGACAACTTGTTTGCTAAAATTCGAGTCATAGATCACTCATCCAACGGATTTAGTGGAGAGTTACCAGTGAGCTTGTTTTAGAATTTTCAGGCCATGAAAACAAATGGTGAGAACAGTGGAACCCGAGAGTATGTAGCAGATATATATTTTACTATATACACAAATTCTTTGATAGTGACAACAAAGGGACTAGATCTTGAACTTCCTCGAGTTTTGACTACATAAATAATTATCGATCTCTCAATGAATAGATTTGAAGGTCATATTCCAAGCATTATTGGACATCTCATCGGACTTCGTACGTTGAACTTATCTCATAATGTCTTGGAAGGTCACATACCAGAATCACTGCAACATGTATCTGTTCTTGAATCATTGGATCTTTCATCCAACAAAATAGGCGGTGAAATATCACAACAACTTGTGTCCCTCACATCACTTGAATTCTTAAATCTCTCTCACAATCATCTTGTTGGATGCATCCCCAAAGGAAATCAATTTAATACATTTGAGAACAATTCATACCAAGGAAATGATGGATTACGAGGATTACCACCCTCAAGAGATTGTGGCCGTGATGATAGGGTACCACAAGAGACAATTCCAGTTGAGCTAGACCAAGAAGAAGAAGATTCACCAATGATCAGTTGGCAGACAGTTCTCATGGGTTACGGTTGTGGACTTGTTATTGGACTATCTGTAATATACATAATGTGGTCAACTCAATCTCCAACATGGTTTTCGAGGATGGATTTAAAACTGGAACATAGAATTACTACGAGAATGAAAAAACACAAGAAAAGATATTAGTGCGTAGCTACCTCCAGGTATTCAACTTGGGGTGTGTTTGGTATGAAGGAAAATGTTTTCCTAGAAAATATTTTCCTGGAAAACAAGTTGATTTTTGACTTATTTTCTAATGTTAGGTTGGTGAGTAGAAAATATTTTCCGGAAAAGATTTTTAGTGTTTGATTTATGAATGAAAAATATGTTTGAGATATATCTTTTATTTTTACTAAAGTAGAAAATAATTTTTGAAATTGAAAATAGTTTTTAAAAACAAACTTAATTTTTTTGGGGGGGTGGGGGGTAGGTGAAAGTAGGGGTGAAAAATTAAAATTTTGAAGTTGAAAATATTTTTTAAAAACAAACCTGAATTTTTTTTTGGGGGGTGAGGGCTGGGATCGAGGGTTGGGGTGAAATAATAAAATTTTGAAGTTGAAAATATTTTTTAAAATCAAACGTAAAATTATTTTTCGGGGGTGGTGGAGGGTCGAGGGTAGGGGTGAAAAATTGAAATTTTGAAATTGAAAATATTTTTAAAAACAAACTACAATTTATTTATTTTGGGGGGTGGGGGTTGGTAGGGGGTGTGTGGGTGTGGGTGAAGGTATGGGTGAAAAAATGAAATTTTGAAATTGAAAATATTTTTTAAAAACAAACTTAAAATTTTTTTTGGGGGGAGGGGGGTGGGGGCTGGTAGGGGGTGGGTGGGGGGGTCGAGGGTAGGGGTGAAAAAATGAAATTTTGAAATTGAAAATATTTTTTAAAAACAAACTTAAATTTTTTTTTTGGGGAGGGGGGGTTGGTGGGGGGTCGAGGGTAGGAGTGAAAAAATAAAATTTTGAAATTGGAAATATTTTTAAAAACAAACTTAAAATTTTTTTATTTGGGGGGGGGCAGATAGGGGTGGGTGGGGGTCAAGGGTAGTGTGAAAAAATAAAATTTTGAAGTTGAAAATATTTTTAAAAAGCAAACTTAAATTTTTTTTTGGGGTAGGGGTAGTGAGTAGGGGGTGGGTGGATTGGGGGGGGGGGGTCAAGTGTAGGGGTGAAAAAATAAAATTTTGAAGTTGAGAATATTTTTTAAAAACAAACTCAATTTTTTTTTGGAGGGGGGGGGAGGGGGGTTTGGCGGGGGAGTGGGGGTGGGTGATCGAGGATCGGGATGAAAAAATAAAAACTTGAAGTTGAAAATATTTTTTAAAAACAAACTTAATTTTTTTTCTTTTTGAAGGGGGTTGGGTTGCTGATAGGGGGTTGATAGGGGGACTGATGGGGGAGGGGGGAGGGGGGGGGGGGCGAGGGTAGTGGGTTAAAAAAATAAAAAATCGAAATTAGAAATATCTTTTAAAAATTTTTTTTAATATTTTTTTGGGAGGGGGTGGGGTAAAAAATTTGAATTTAAAAACAAGCTTTAAAATTATTATTTTTTTCGGGGGGTGGGGGGTGGGGTGGTTGGGGGGCTGGTTTGAGGGTAGGGACAAAATAAATTGATTTTTTCAACAAAAAAGTAATTATAATTTGAAGTTGGAAGAGAGTTTTGGAAAATGTTTTCCTTGAGTTTTGAAGGGAAGTCATTTTCCTTAAATTTGAGGAAAATGAGTTGATTTGGAAAACATTTTCCAAAACACTTAACCCAACCAAACAAGAGGAAATTGAAAAAACATTTTCCGGAATGTTTTTCCTTCATACCAAACACACCCTTGATCTTTATCCTTCAGAAGATTATTTTTTATATATCGATGTAATTTCTACCTTCTTCATCCTTAAAGCTCTTAAATTTAATTCTTCATTTTTGAAAATTGCAGGATTCAAGTCTACTGAGTTGTTGGGATGCAGATAAAAGTCTTTATTTTTCATAGTTTGTGGTGTCTCCATAAAGTGTTTGTTATCCTATGAATAAAGATATGACTTTTCTTAGTCAACATAACTGAACTCATTTCAATATAAAGCAATTTAAGACAAGTGCAATATAAAGAAAAAATTATTTAAAAACATGCTGTCAACTTTGTGTGTATGCAAAGATACATAAAACTCTGAGATGTATGTAAAAATACAATAAACTAATGTATATAAAAATACAATAACTTCTGTGGAAGTTTCTCTAATCGACAACCATCACATAAGAGCTATAGTGATGATACAGCGATCTACCTCACGCTGCCAGCGCATTCTATACCCGGCCAAAGGTATAGGACCTGAACTACTAAGTGGATCCACTAGTCTATTGTGAAAAGGGTTCATCTAAAAAGTATGACCCTTTTCTACCCATGGTGGCTACATGGTTTATGGAGGCTATGAGTTATCTGAACTCTCCCCTATATCGGTGCTCAATACTACTCCCAAAATATACTAGCTCTTAATGTTTTTAAACATACTTCTTTCTGTGATTTGAGATTAGTGCTCAAAAACTTAGCTCAAAGGCTATCTTGGAAATCTCAGTTTCCCTGTTTGCTTCATTTAGGAAGTTATTACTCTTTTCTGAAAACTATCCCGAAGGCTCTTTGGAAATCTCAGTTTCCGCTCTTATTTAAAATGTGAAAACATTTTTAAATCTCTTTGGGAATACATAGTCCCCATATACTTCTTTGAAGAAAAGAACTTCAACTTTACTCTTTACTGAACTCAAAACTTAAGTCTTAAAACAAAGTTAAAACATTTGTGAAAGACTTTTATAAACTTTAAGAACTTATCTTAACTTGACTCTTGACTTCTCTTGACTTTGACCTTAACTGCTCTTGACTTGACTCTTAACTGATCCTTGAATTGAATTATGGATTCAAGAATTAAGATTTGTGACTGGAAAGATCTCATGATGTTTAGGAATGATTCTAGTAGTTAAACATGAGAAAAGAACGAAAATCAATATTTGAAGGTGGGTCCGCAACGCGGATGCATAATTAAATTTTGGTTCCAAAAACGTCTTTTGAGGCAGAACACCTCGTGTCAGCCCCACGACGCGAAGCTGAAATGTTCAAATCTGGGTACTAGGCGCGCGACGCGTGGCCACCCTCTAATTTCGTCCGACGAAAATTCTTCTTCGTTTTCCAACCCTTATTCACCCAAACTCAATTCTTTTTCTCAAATTACTTTTAGATACAGATACCCAGCAAATGTACCTAAGAACCTAACTCGAAACGACCTTATAATGCGACGTAACGAACTCAGAAACTTCCCAACTCAGTCAAATTAAAGAACAATATATGAATTCAAGAATAGGTATCAAGATCATCAATATTCAAATGCTTTTAGGATGAATCCAAACTGAAATAAATATGTTTAGCACGTGAGAGAACGATCCCAACGTTATGAGAGCCTCACATACCTGATAGAAGTAAATCCTTGACGAAACACCAAGTTCCTTGATCGATCTTGATGAATTTGCCCTTTTCTCCTTCTTCTTTTCTCTTCTCCTTTCTCCTTAGCCCTAGCGTGAAATCCCAAGTTCTCAAACTGACTAAGTTCTGAATTGACCATATTAAAATCCCAAAATCGGATTAAAATAATAGGGCAGTGAAAAGAATAAAATACCCCTTATATTTCCGGATTGGACATTTCCTTAATCCAACACCCCAACTTCCAAAGGGCATAATTTGCTCATACGAACTCGAAATTCCACAAACTTGGCGGAGTTGGAAAGACCATTCGAAGATCTTCCCAACCATATCTGGAACTACACCTAACTCATCCTGAGCTAGTAGTTATGGCCGTCTGAAGTTGACCAAAAACTCAACTTTAACTTATTTGAAATTTTCCAGATTTCCTTATACTTTCCAAAATAACTATTTCCAGATTTTAAACTTCTTTCTAGTTCTTTCTAGTTGCGAGATGTTACACGGACAAACACAGTTACCATCTAGCAATAAATAAGTGAAGAAAATCAATATCATATAGCTCCATAATGGTATATAGAAAAATGCCGATTGAATTTCATGCTCTAGATTACTGTAAATGCATGTAAATAGGAGCTAATTCGCCTTTCAAAGCTCATAATATAGATAGATTGATTGAACTTTACCTACTATAACAATACAATTGCGGAAGTATCTACTAAATATAACAAAACCATATTTTCGTTCAAAAGGCATCTTCTTTATGAAGTCGTACGCTTCCTGCAGTTTCCCACTTATAATAATACTAGTTTCGGGAACGTGCGCTGCACGTTTATTCTTTACTGTCATATAAATTTGTATAGGCCTAATCTAATGTTTATCAATTATATTATTCTTTTGTATATGTTGTTCTATGCAAATATAACAGTGTCAATTAATTAATTTCATTTCATTTTGGTTATTTGCTTGCAAAATAAAAAATGTTGAAAAATATGAAACTAATTAAGATTATATAGCATATAGTTTGTGTTGTAGTGGTGAACTCTTGCTCTAAATTTAAGAAATGAACGCAAACATATATAACAAAATTAATAATGACATAAAGAATAAATATATATTTACCATGTTAATAAGGGAAAAAATGGCCAATAAATTGATTTTACATAAATTTATAAGAATTATAAGATGATGAAATACAAAAGTGAAGTGGACTTATATTTTCTGTTCACTTTATACAAGAGATCATCACAAAATATCTACCAAAAGACAAAAACAATTGCAACCCAAAAAGCTTATCATAAAATACAAAACCAGTAAATAAAGTGCAAATATATATACACAAAAAGAAGGATGGTACATTATTAAAAAAAGACACAAATAATGATACAACTCACCTTGAAAGAAGTTTCATCATATAAATCGAAAAATAATTAATAATATTTATATATAAATATTGTTTTCGGCCTGTTTCTTATACTCAAATAAAGGCATTATCAAAATCTAAAGAAGGACGGACCATAATGTGTTTTGCCTCCAACATTCCCACGATGAAGCAATATAACTCTTAAACTCAAAACTCAATATTATTTTGTAACTGTCCCCAAAGGTAGGAAATGGGTGATGAATGCATGACGATGAAAAGCTTGTAGAAGCTATGAATATAGAACTAATAAGATGATTTTACTTTGAGTTTGATAGATCATTTGACTATGTGATTGAATAATATAATTTTTTGTCCAAATTTATAGAATCCTATAAAGAATATCAAAAGATCATGATATTACTTCCATGGAAGATGAGAGAAATTAAATATTTTAATTGAAGTAATAACTAAGAAACTGAAACTTTCAATAAATGTGGGAATATGGAACAACTTTCTACAATCAGATTCAATGTATATTGTTTAGAAGTCTATTAATTTAATTTTAAAAGTTGATGAAAAACATATTTTTATTTCCAACTTTTGATGAGTATGATTAATTAATTAAATAAAATATTTTTAAATTAAGAGTAATTAAGACTATATAATAATTTAAAATTTTATGTACTAATATTTAATTAATTAAATTATGATTTAGTGTAGGGCAAAAATAGTAATCTAATATATATATATACTAGATAGGCATAGCCCGTGCTAAGCATGGGCCCAACACATAAAACTATTATATACTCTGTTTGTGTCTAGTGAAATATCTTTAACCGAAAAAGTGATAATATCCCTTTTATGTTTTTGGTTAAAAGTCATTAAATCATTAAAGTATAACTATTAGTCATTCTCAACAACAATTTTATCATTTCTCTTATGTTGAGGATGAGGTAAATTGTTAATAATGTGACCTTCATGATATCAAAAGATAATTAGCGTCTGATAAATGGTAAACTTATCAAAGCTACAATCAATATAATAATTATTGTATTTAATTAAAGATAGTTCTATCAACAATCTTATCATCTCCTCTTCTTCCTCTTCCTATTATTAATTATTACAAAGAAAGTGCATCAACAGACGCAACAAATATATATATAATTATACTTCAACTAATTTCACAAAATATCTGCCACCTCTCACCCGTACAAAATAACTTTGTCCATCAAAGTAAAGACAAATAAAATGATAAACAAAAATTTGGTTCTTAAAAGCGCAAGGAATCCATAAATCTCACCATTGATTGATCTAATTTATCTAAAGCCTGATCATTACATCAAAAATACAAATCTTGAAGGCAAGAACTATACAAAAGATAAGGACAACTCTTCATTCATTATGAGGAATAGTTGTTCTTCTAGATATTTTCTAAAATACAATTGGGGATTGATTTCGCAACAGTTTTGCTGCTCTTTCCAATTTTTAGCTTTGTTGGCTACATTGCAACCAAATCACCACCTCTATCAATCAGTCGTCTTGACTAAATCGAATATATCTTTTCATAACAACTTGTATGAGCCTGCAACTTTACGTTTTCTGCATTACCTGAAATTATAGCAGAAAAATAATCACATATATATGGACACTCATTATCAATTTTAAGAGAACACAGATGTATATTATAAATGTTTTCAGCCATGTACATTGACAACAACTCCTTGTTGAGTATGACATTGTCCAGTTTTAGATTGAATGAGTTAAAAAACATGTTACAAAGTTGTGAGCCACCAAAAAGTGATACATGTGACTATTTCTTTTGATATCTTATCTACACATGCAACACATATTGCACAAGTTAAAGCTTCTTTTGATAAATAACCATGTGTTAAATAAGATTGACAATCTACTAATCATGTGAAACAGGCTTCCTAATAATGGACCTTTGTGTCCCTCTTACATTGAATTGTTTTGGAACAAGATCTCACAGAAAAATTACCTTTACTGCTAGAAATCTACCATACTCATCTCTCATATAGCTTATTTCATAAGGACAACACAGGACCCTGATATTTATAATAGTAGTTCATGGATATTAAGATTTAGTTCTAGGCTACAACTTTCAACAAAAGACCTACTATTTATGTAAAATATGGTAGTATAATTGTCTTTGAAATTTATTTACAATATTTTAGTTATCAAAGGCCATCATCATTGTTAATTAGCATTAGTTTGACCCAAATTATCTGAAATGCAGCAATAAAAAGCTCTTCTTTAGCATGACATTAGATCAAAGAGTTGTTACGAGAACCAAAGTGTGTCTATAGAGAACAAAAGCTATCAAAGTCATGACCAAATAAAAATTCATACACTTACCTTATTCTCAATTAGTAGTCACCGACAGAAAAGGGGAAAAGAAAAAACTCACTCTACATTTTCGTTTTCCTTCATCTCATATAAATTAGCCAAAGCAATGTCAGCTGTATTGAGAGGAAGAGAACTCAATATACCATTAATCTTAATGCTTATATGTATTTGATTTTAAGAAAATCAAGTAGAAGAAAAGATATGAAGTGCAAGTTAGAAGGAATAATGTTGTTAAATGCTTTTTTAGGTGTGCATTATATCACAAATTCACTTAATATAGATATAAGAGGGAGTACTATTTATTTTATTATTTAGCTAGAAGAGATTAAGAAAAACGGCAGACATATGTTAATATAAACAGTTAACTTTTTATTTTTCCTCTTTATTTTTTTAAAAAAAATTTAGCAAACCATTTATAATTGTTCACAACCAAAACAAATCACTGCCATTAAATAATAGAATGGACATTTGACATGAATCTACCATTCCATTGAATTGGACATTTTCTAATGGGAGGGGATCTCTTCCCATAATGTTCTATATAAAACATAATATAAATAAGAATATTTGTAATAGCAATATGTGAATTAAACAATTGTACCTCCACAATTGTGTCAACACATCACTGTATTACTTAATAAAGCAGAAACAAAAAACAAATACAATTCCAAGATTCATTAAAAAAACTCGATTCCAAATTCACTAAACAAATACAGTTTACATATTACCCCAGCAGGAATGATCAGTGCAGTTAATATAGTACCAATGATTAACAAATATATATATATATATATATATATATATATATATATATATATATATATATATATATATATATATATATATATATATATATATATATATATATATATATATAAAGATTGTGGTCTTTTTTTGAAGTCGAGAGGCACACATTTCGTGAAAAAAGATAAAAGGAAGATACTGAAAATAAAAAAGAAATAAGAAGTGTAAACAACACTTACTATGGAAAAATGAGAATTGAGATAGCACTGAAGAGTGATAAATGCAAGTGTGGAAAAGGAAAAATGTCTTTTTATTTGTGTTTAACTTCTTGATTCTAGAAAAGTGTTTTCAATGTGTGGATGAAAGAGAGCCATGTAGAAAGATATTGTTTAGTTTTAAATGATCTTTTTGTCCACTCAACCGATTAGCATATGAAACTGATGAAAATTACACTATAAATGATGGAGTTACTTTTTAATTTTTCTGCTGGGATTAGTTAAAAGGGATGAAGATGTTTCTAGAGTGAACCTAAAACATTGGCTAGAGCATAAATGCACGTATATCAAAGAAACCAGCAACCCTCGAAAACAACTAATGAAGTATAACACAGTGCATGCAACAAGACTACAACACAAGCACTACATAAAGCAGCAAAATTGAATTAAAAATCAAGCTAATCGAATGGAAAATCGACAAAAGGAGAGCTGAAACAAAAAAGAACTTAGACCATTAATAAACCAAAGAGAAGAGGAGAAGTTGTTAGGTCTAGTTAGAAACTAAAAAATGATGTCATCTCAAGATTAAACTGAGAAAACGTTACTCCATCAGAGTTTCAACTTTCAATAAATCACAAAGTACAAACACTTTAGGGATACAATTTAGGCATTTTAAAGTGAAATTCTAGTCTCATTTTATCTAATTGCCAATATAATTATTTTCATGTCCACAATAGTTGTCGAACAAAAAACATTGAACAGAAGCATAGAAGCATAATACATAATCATCATGAGGAAGAGAAAGGGACAATAATGAACACAGCTAAATAAGTGAGCAAACTTACATAAGATATGCCACAATATATCAAATCAATCGCTCCCATGTAAACTATAAACTACAATTCTACATTACTTCAGTAACCCGTCACAGAAGGACTGAGTGACAGCTCAAACAATTAATGAAGTGAAGCCAACATACTTTCAGAAATAAGCATCATAGCAAGTACCTGAAATGTTGTTGTCAAAGAAAAATGACTTAGGAAGCGGATTTGTGTGTCTCCCATAAGAGGGGCAACTATCTTTTAGCCATCTTGATCAAGTTATTGCATCGGAACCATCCAAAAAGCCAATACAGACCAAATAGTAGTTGCAACTGTCAAAACAAAGAGGAAAAGAACTAATTAGGAAGCAGAAAAAACTAAAGCTCTTCATAAGAGAAACTATATGTAACAACCCAACCCCTCGTTTTAAGTATTAGCACCCCATTCCTTGATTTGAGACTTCCAGTAGGTTCATACAATGTTTTGTATTATGTTGGGAAGTTTGGTTTTGGTTCATATGATGTTTTCTTAGATATTTCTCTGGCCCCCTAAGTTTTACCTCGCCCCACCCTTATCTACCATCCCATTCTTCCCCCTCACATCCCTAGGTGTTGATGGGTGGAGATTGGGTTGAGAATTCTGTAGTTAGTTGGTCCTTAATCTAGCTGGAAGGTCATTAGGATATCAATATAATTTTACTTTTCAAAAAAAAAAAAAAGGAAGCCAAATTGAAATAGTATGAGCTAGCATTTTTTTTGGAATTAGATGAATTACCTCCTCTATCTCGGATTTAATTTGTTCTAGAAGTGAGTTTGCAATTTTGTACCTTAGAAAGTCCATTTCACCAAAAAATAGTGACTTATCTCAGGTCATATTGTATCAATTTGAAGGATATACATCCTCAAATTGATTACAATGACTCTCATTCTATACACAAAAATAAAGTACTTGTGGTTGCTCCAATTTAACGCACAACAGTTTTGGTATTAAAATACAACATTTGATACTTAATAGAACTTGATCTTTCACATCTCACAAAGTTTAGCAACAAAAGATTCACTCGAACTCACAGGTCATGCAAGATATAAGAGTGATGGGAACAAGGATACAAAATTGAGAGATGAAAGGAATTGAATGTTTACTGACCCCATGAGTAAAGCAAGTATGAACGTAAAGACTGATATTGTTCCAGGTTGCAAAGCAGCAACATAAGTCGAATTTGTGCAGTCAAGAACAACAACAAAGAGTTGGCAACCAAAAATACATGTCTTAGTACCAAGAGAGAAACAAAACATTTTCAGCAATAGGCTTTTATTTTTTTTATTTTTTTTTTTATTTTTTTTTTATTTGCACCGGGTGTCCGAGTCTCTTTGAGCCCCGACTAATCCCGGGGGTGCACAGGCCCTCGGCAAGGAGTTTCCCGCAAGTGCACCACGGTTAATTCAGGTTTTACCCAGTCCGATGGCCCTCAGAAATTGTTTGCACCCAGTGGGTTTCGAACTTGAGACCTTGAAAGGGAGCAAACCCCAAGGCTCAAAACTTACCTAGTTAATTCTAGAATGAAGAATAACAATACGAGCCGCTTATTCAGAGGAAGCATCGACCTCCTATACATAAAGAAACATAAAATGCATATTTGTAAGAGATGCTCACTTTTGAAAGAACTTGTACATATAAAGGGAATCATACTAAAATTAGCTGCGAAACGAAAAGATCTGAAGGGAACTTGTACATATAAAGGGAAAAAAAGAGAAACATAAAGAATAAGATGAAGACGAAGAACATTGAAGGAAGAATATACATACCTAAAAATGGCGATAGCCTGCTGAAAAGATGAAAATAGCAGAGACTTGCGTCTACTTTTTCCGGTTTGAGTAAAATGAAGAAGAACGGGTTTGAGAACATCCTAGCAATTTTCATTTGCTTGATTCCTAATCTCTTAATAATATGCAAAAATGATGAAAGAGGAAGAACGTTCTGGAAGAATATGGAAGAGGCACATGTGGTTTGCTTAAAAAAATCAGTTTTGTATAATGACCATAGTACCCTTGAATAATGAGTATATTTATAACTCTGCCATTGGTCGTTGGTAGTCTTCACATTTCTATATAATAGAAATATATATATATATATATCATACATTATGTGAAAAGACTTATAATTGATTTGTAATATAAAAATATTTAAAAGAAAAATCATGTCTTTTGGATTAGTTAGTATAACACATAAATGAGAAAAAAAAAATCACCAAGTTAAATGCAGTCATAATGAACAGTAGTACTTCTTTGATAATGTTGCAACGCTTTGATAATGTGGTACTTGATATTCCCAAAGAAATTATGATGGGGGAAAATGTATACGACTATGAGTCTTTTTGTCTTTCCCATATCTGTACAAATTCCAACCGGATACTCAAGGGTGATGAAACTGTAATATTTCTTAAATAGACTATTAAGGACCTTTTGAATTAATTGAATTAGATATGAAAAATAAAAAAGGTAATATTATGTAAAGGAAAAAAAGATAATATGTAACTATTTAATAGTTAATTAATTAGATATTTAATATTTTTGATTTAGTATAGGGACAAAATGGCAATTCAACTTTGAAGTTGGAAGCTTTCCACTTTTAATAATATATGAAATGATGATATATATATGTCTAGCTGAAACTGATCTATCACTGTTTTCCAGCAACTGTTACATTCTTGTTTGCCTTAAGAGTATAGGAATGTAGTTATACTTGATGGGAAAATAAAAAAAGTTGGATTATGATTTTTGAATTTTCAACTTTAAAGGTTTTTGACCTATTCTATACACCAACTAAGAAAAATTTAAATTATATAGTCTTTGCATATGGTGTGACATATTTCGATGGTGACGTTATTTTTGACCCTTTAAGTAACAATAGGGGCATTATTGGACCAAACTATTAGTTGTATGGATATTTTTGGACCAAACTATTGACATGAGCACGGGCATTTTTAAACCAGACTATTAACTAAGAATATTTTCCGTTGAATATATGAAGGACATGCCATGTCTGGACTCCTGCACTGTCTTCCATCAGCAGGTCAATTCTCGTGGAAAATTAGCTCGAGGTGGCGCACTATGTAAGGCGTTGTATTCGGAGTAGATTTCCAGTCTAACCTGAATGCATTAGCAAAATGACTACGTAACCAATAGTAAAGTTTTCTTTGCTTAATTTGTGCTATATATACCTCATCAAAATTATTGAATAGACACACAAAGCAAACATTTCTTGATCATTTTAGTGCAGAAATGGGTTGTGTAAAACTTATATTTTTCATGCTATATACCTTTCTCTTTCAACTTCTTTTCTCGTCATCCTTCCCTCATTTGTGCCCCGAAGATCAAGCTCTTTCTCTTCTACAATTCAAGCACATGTTTACCATTAATCCTGATGCTTTATGTTACGACATAAGTACAAGCCAAGAGATTCGGTCATATCCAAGGACTGTTTTATGGAACAAGAGCACAGATTGTTGCTCAGGGGATGGAGTTCATTGCGACGAGATGACAGGACAAGTCATTGAGTGTCACGCCCCGAGTCTACACCCTGGGCGGGACCGGCACCTGGAGACCATTGCTGGCCCCAGGCGAACCCTTGGCCTGGCTTTCTTAACTCAGCGGAAACCTAACTCAACAAGAATAACTCAAAGCAAAGGAATATTTCAAAACAACTTAACTTATAAAATATGGCCATAAGGCAACCCGAGTCTCAAAATAGGATGTTTACATATATACAAAGACAAGAGACTCAAAACTAGCTGACTGACTGTCTGTCTATGAAGCCTCTAAAATACTGAGATGGATGTTGGGACAGACCCCGCAACATCCTAATAAGACAAAACTAAGAACACAAAATAATTGAGTCCTCCGGAAAGCAAGGAGGCTCACCGCTGACTCTGGAGTGCTCAGCTGGATCAACGACGAGCAGGCTGCTGATCTGGGATACCTGGATCTGCATCATGAAACGATGCAGGCCAACTGGCATCAGTACATGGAATGTACGAGTATGCAAGCTGGAAAACTAAGCAACAACGGCTAGAAGGAAAAATCTGGAAGAAACTGAATAGCTTACCTGGCTCAACTCAACTCAACCTGACTGACTTCTTTCAATATAAGGCAATTTAAAACAAGTGCGATATAAAGAAAGACTGTTTAAAACATGCTATAAACTCTGTGTGTATACAAAGATACGATAAGCCTGAAATGTATATAGAAATACAATGAACTGATGTATATAAAAATACAATAATCTCTGAATATGAAAAGACAATAACTGCTGTGGGAGTTTCTCTAACCGACAACCATCACATAAGAGCAATAGTGATGATACAGCAATCGACCTCACGCTGCCAGAGCATCTTATACCCGGCCAAAGGTATAAGACCTGAACTGCCTAATGGATCCACTAGTCTGATCTGAAAAGGGTTCATCTAAAAAGCATGATCCTTTTCTACCCATGGTGGCTAACATGGTTCTATGGGGGTTGTGGGTTCTTTGAACGCTCCCCCAACTCGGTGCTCGATACTACTCCCAAAAATGTACTGGCTCTTATGTTTTTAAAACATAATTATTCCTGCTGATATGAGATAATTACTCAAAAACTAGCCCGAAGGCTCTTTGGAAATCTCAGTTTCCAACCTTGTTTAAATGCAAAGACCTTTCTTTAAAACTTCTTTGGGAATACATAGTTCCCTAATAACTTTGAGAAATGAACTCAACTTTACTCTTGACTTAACTTGACTGCTAGCTTCACTTGGCTTGATCCTAACTTTCTTGAATTTAATTATGGATTCAAGGACTTGATTGGTATTAGGAAGGACCCCATGGTGTTTAGGAATGATTTAGGAATGATTTGGGACAGCCAAACTAAAGAAAATCATCGAACCTAAATTCTGAAAACAGAGGAGTCCGCGTCCTGTCCGCGACGCGGAGAAGATTTTGTTCACAGAGGGAACAAGTCCGCGACGCGGACGTGCCCCTCGCAAGCTGCCCGACTTTCTCCTTCACGTTACCAACTCTAAACTTTCCAACTTCAAGGGTTCCAGCCCCAAACACTTAGAAACATGAAATCCCTCAACATTCAATAGATTTCAACTCAAAACCCCAACCGGAAACAAGTCCCAAATCATCAAGAATCTCAACATTACAATCAACAACAATACCAACAATAATTTCAACAACCACAACTAACAACTTTAACAACTTTAACAACTTCAACCACAACAACTCACAACTTTAACAACAAAGCCAATCCTTTCTTAATGAATAAAAGGGGTTAGGTGTGTGGGGGAAAGGATCACCCAACACTAAAAGCTCACATACCTTGTTAGGGATCACCCCCGACGAAAATCCACGATGATCTTGGTGGAACTTGTTGATCTCCTCGATTTTTCCTCTTCTTCTTCTCCTCTTCTTCTCTCTTCTTCACTCTCAAGCCCTAGCCTTCACTCTCTTAGAATGGAACAAAATGATCCAAAGATCAGCCCTATACATCAATATAATCCCAAAAGAATTGGCTAGGGAAAAGACTAAAATGCCCTTAATGATTCCCGGACGGATTTCCTTGTCAACTGCCCAACTTTCAAAGGTCATAACTCGCTTATACGAACTCGGAATTGAGCAAACTCGGCGGCGTTGGAAAGATCGTTTCGAGGGCTATGCAACCATAACTGGAAATACTTCTAACTCATCATGAGCTAGAAGTTACGACTGATCAAAGTTGGCCAAAAACTCACCTTTTCCATACTTAGCCAAAAAAATTCCAGATTTTCAAATCCTTTCCAAAAATGAAAATTTCCAATTCTAAGCCTCTTCAATTATTTCACATTGCCGGATGTTACATTGAGCTTGATATCTATTGCAGCAAACTTCGAGGCAAGTTTCATTCCAATAGTAGTCTCTTTCAACTCTTCAATCTCAAAAGACTTGATTTGTCGCATAATGATTTCACTGGATCGCTCATTTCACCTAAATTTGGTGAGTTTTCAAGTTTGACGCATCTTTATTTGTCGAGTTCTAGTTTTATAGGTATAATCCCTTCCGAAATCTGTCACCTTTCTAAACTACACGTTCTTCGTATCAATGGTCTAAATGAGCTTAGTCTTGGGCCTCACAATTTTGAACTGCTCCTTAAAAACTTGACCCAATTAAGAGAGCTCAACCTTGACTCTGTGAACATCTCTTCCACCATTCCTCTGAATTTCTCTTCTTATTTAACAACTCTACGGCTTCTAGACACACAGTTACGTGGGGTATTGCCTGAAAGAGTTTTCCACCTTTCCAACTTAAAATACCTTGATTTATCATCCAATCCCCAGCTCGCAGTTAGGTTTCCCACAACCAAATGGAATAGTAGTGCATCACTCATGAAGTTATATCTCTATGATGTGAATATTACCGGTAGGATACCTGAATCATTTAGACATCTAACTTCACTTCATGAGTTGGACATGGGTTATACTAATCTATCAGGGCCTATTCCTCAATCTCTATGGAATCTCACCCACATAGAGAGTTTGTACCTTGGTCATAACCATCTTGAAGGACCAATTCCCCACTTCTCGAGATTTGAAAAGCTCAAGGAGTTATCACTTGGAAATAACAACTTGGATGGCGGACTTGAGTTTTTATCCTTTAACAGAAGCTTGACACAGCTTGAATTGCTAGATTTTTCATCCAATCTCCTTACTGGTCCAATTCCATCCAATTTCGTAAGTGGGCTACAAAACCTAATACGGCTCGACTTGTCATCAAACCACTTGAATGGGACTATACCTTCCTGGATATTCTCCCTTCCTTCACTGAAAGTGTTAGGTTTGAGCAATAACACTTTCAGTGGAAAAATTCAAGAGTTCAAGTCCAACACATAGTCTGAAGTTGATCTAAGGCAAAATCAGCTGCAAAGTCCTTTACCAAATTCACTCCTAAACCAGCAGTTCCTACTAGCTCTTCTCCTTTCATACAATAATATCAGTGGACATATTTCTTCAGCTATCTGCAATCTGAAAACATTGATAGTGTTAGAATTGAGAAGTAATACTTTGGAGGGAACAATCCCACAATGTTTGGTTGAGATGAATGAATACCTTTGGAATTTGGATTTGAGCAATAACAGTCTTAGTGGGACAATTGATACAACTTTTAGTATTGGAAACTCTTTCAGGGTCATTAGCTTGAATGGGAATAAGCTAACGGGGAAAGTCCCACGATCTTTGATCAATTGCAAGCACTTGACACTTCTTGATCTAGGCAACAATCAGTTGAATGACACATTTCCAAACTGGTTGGGATACCTACCTGATTTGAAGATTTTAAGCTTCAGATCAAACAAGTTGCTTGGTCCCATCAAATCTTCAGTGAATACAAACTTGTTTGCGCGGCTTCAAATTATGGATCTATCATCCAATGGATTTACTGGGAATTTACCAGAAAGTCTTTTTGGGTACTTACAAGCCATGAAGAAGATTGATGAGAGTACAAGAACCCCGAAGTATGTTTCTGATCAATATGCTGGTAATTATGATTATTTCATGACAATTACAACAAAGGGACAAGATTATGATTCTGTTAGAATTTTGGATTCTAACATGATTATCGATCTCTCAAAGAACAGATTTGAAGGTCATATTCCAAGCATTATTGGAGATCTCGTTGGACTTCGTACGTTGAACTTATCTCATAATGTCTTGGAAGGTCATGTACCAAAATCATTGCAAAGTTTATCAGTACTCGAATCATTGGATCTCTCATCTAACCAAATCAGCGGAGAAATTCCACAACAATTTGCATCCCTCACATTCCTTGCAGTTTTAAATCTCTCTCACAATCATCTTGTTGGATGCATCCCTAAAGGAAAACAATTTGATACGTTTGAGAACACTTCATACCAAGGGAATGATGGGTTACGTGGATTGCCACTCTCAAAACACTGTGACGGTGATGATAGGGTACCACAGGCAATAACTCCAGCTAAGCTAGATCAAGAAGAAGAAGAAGAAGAAGATTCACCAGTGATCAGTTGGCAGGCGGTTCTCATGGGTTACGGTTGTGGACTTGTTATTGGACTGTCCGTAATATACATAATGTGGTCAATTCAATATCCAGCATGGTTTTCGAGGATGGATTTAAAATTGGAACACAGAATTACTACAAGAATGAAAAAGCACAAGAAAAGATATTAGTGAGTAGCTACCTCCAGGTATTCAACTTGATCTTTATCTTTCTTAAGATCATTTTTTATATATCAATGTATTTTCGACCTATTTCATCCTTAAAGCTCTTAACTTTAATTCTTCATTTTTGAAAATTGCAGGATTCATGTCTACTGAGTTGCTGGGATGCAGATAAAAGTCTTTATTTTTCATAGTTTGTGGTGTCTCCATAAAGTGTTTGTTATCCTATGAATAAAGATATGACTTTTCTTACTTTGAGACTCAACTAGATTTGTTTTCATTTGTCTACGTTATACAACAACAACAAACTACGCCTCAGTTGACCTGAGCATCACTGTTATACAACAACAAACTACGCCTCAGCCCCAAAAAATAACTTGCATAAAAAGTTGCAATAACATTTAAAGCCCAAAATAAGATAGACATAAACACACAATTGAGTTATATAATTTCTAGTGATCGAAATCCATATGGATTTCAAACTTCACTAAATAAAACTGTGGACCTCTAGCTCTTGGAAATAGTTCATAACCACCTTTTTGAATATCCAGTTAGACCTCTAGCAATCAGAATTTAAAAACTGTATCACCAGACACCCTCTACATTCAAACTTCACCCTGCTTTTAAGAACTCTTTCTTGGAACAAAAGCACAAATTGCTGCTCATGGGATGGAGTTCATTGTGACGAGACGACAGGACAAGTGATTGCGCTTGATCTCCGTTGCAGCCAACTTCAAGGCAAGTTTCATTCCAATAGTAGCCTCTTTCAACTCTTCAATCTCAAAAGACTTGATTTGTCTTATAATGATTTCACTGGATTGCTCATTTCACCTAAATTTGGTGAGTTTTCAAGTTTGATGCATCTTGTTTTGTCGAGATCAAGCTTTGTAGGTCTAATCCCTTCTAAAATCTCTCACCTTTCTAAATTACACGTTCTTTGTATAGGTGATCAATATGGGCTTAGTCTTGGGCCTCACAATTTTGAACTGCTCCTTAAAAACTTGACCCAATTAAGAGAGCTTGACCTTGACCATGTGGACATTTCTTCCACCATTCCTCAGAATTTATCTTCTCATTTAACAACTCTACGGCTTTCAGACACACAATTACGTGGGGTATTGCCTGAAAGAGTTTTCCACCTTTCCAACTTAGAATTGCTCGATTTAATTAACAATCCCCATCTCACTGTTAGGTTTCCCACAACCAACTGGAATAGCAGTGCATCACTCATGTACTTAGGTCTCAATGATGTGAATATTACTGGTGGAATACCTGAATCATTTGGCCATCTAACTTCACTTCAACTGTTGTACATGCGTTATACTAATCTGTCAGGGCCCATTCTTACACCTCTATGGAATCTCACCAACATAGAGGGTTTGGTCCTTAGTGTTAACCATCTTGAAGGATCAATTTCCCATTTCTCGATATTTGAAAAACTCAAGTGGTTATCACTTGGAAATAACAACTTTGATGGCCAACTTGAGTTGTTATCCTTTAACAGAAGTTGGACCCAACTTGAATTTTTAGATTTTTCATCCAATTCCCTAACTGGTCCAATTCCATTTAACGTAAGTGGACTGCGAAACCTAAAACGGCTCTTCTTGTCATCAAACAACTTGAATGGGACTATACCTTCCTGGATATTCTCCCTTTCTTCACTGGAAGTGTTAGACTTAAGCAATAACACTTTTAGTGGAAAAATTCAAGAGTTCAAGTCCAACACGTTGTCTCAAGTTGAACTAACACAAAATCAGCTACAAGGTCCTATACCAAATTCACTCCTAAACCAGCGGAGGCTAAATTTTCTTCTCCTTTCGCACAATAATATTAGCGGACAGATTGCTTCAACTATCTGCAATCTGAAAACATTGGTAGTGTTAGAATTGAGAAGTAATAATTTGGAGGGAACAATCCCACAATGTTTGGTTGAGATGAATGAATACCTATGGAATTTGGATTTAAGCAACAACCGTCTTAGTGGGACAATTAATACAACTTTTAGTAATGGAAACTATCTCAGGGTCATTAGCATGCATGGGAATAAGCTAACGGGGAAAGTCCCACCATCTTTGATCAATTGCAAGTCCTTGACCCTTCTTGATTTAGGTAACAATCAGTTGAATGACACATTTCCAAACTGGTTGGGAAACCTACCTAATTTGCAGATTTTAAGCTTGAGATCAAATAAGTTTCATGGTCCCATTAAATCTTCAGGGAATACAAACTTGTTTGCGCGGCTTCAAATTATGGATCTGTCATCCAACGGATTTAGTGGTAACTTACCAATAAGTCTTTTTGGGAATTTTCAAGCCATGAAGAAAATTGATGGGAGTACAAGAACCCCCAAGTATATTTCTGATCGATATATGTATTATTATGATTATTTGACGACAATTACAACAAAGGGGCGGGACTTTGAATCAGTTCGAATTTTTTCTACTAACATGATTATCGATCTCTCAAGGAATAGATTTGAAGGCCATATTCCAAGCATTATTGGAGATCTCGTTGGACTTCGTACGTTGAACTTATCTCATAATGTCTTGGAAGGTCATATACCAACATCATTGCAAAATTTATCTGTACTCGAATCATTAGATCTCTCATCTAACAAAATCAGCGGAGAAATTCCGCAGCAGCTTGCATCCCTTACATTTCTTGAAGTCTTGAATCTCTCTCACAATCATCTTGTTGGATGCATTCCCAAAGGAAAACAATTTGATTCGTTTGGGAACAGTTCATACCAAGGGAATGATGGGTTACGTGGATTGCCACTCTCAAAACATTGTGGCGGTGATGATCAAGTGACAACTCCAGCTGAGCTAGATGAAGAAGAAGAAGAAGAAGAAGATTCACCAATGATCAGTTGGCAAGCGGTTCTCATGGGTTATGGTTGTGGTCTAGTTATTGGACTGTCCGTAATATACATAATGTGGTCAACTCAATATCCAGCATGGTTTTCTAAGATGGATTTAAAATTGGAAAACAGAATTACTACAAGAATGAAAAAGCACAAGAAAAGATATCAGTGAGTAGCTACCTCCAGGTATTCAACTTGATCTTTATCTTTCTTAAGATCATTTTTTATATATCAATGTATTTTCGACCTCCTTCATCCTCAAAGCTCTTACCTTTAATTCTTTCATTTTTGAAAATTGCAGGATTCATGTCTACAGAGTTTCTGAAGATGCAGATAAAATCCTTCATCTTTCATAGTTTGTGATGTTTCCGTGAAGTGTTTGTTATCCTATGAATAAATACATGACTTTTCTTCCTTTGAGACTCAAATTAGATGTTTTCATTTGGCATGTAGATATAAATTCGACTGATACACAGAAATCAGACAAAGTTGAATCTTTGGATCAATTAGACGATATGTGTCATCACTATAGACATTGTATTTCACTCAACTCTTTCACATGACATGATAACACAAACATAGAACACTCGGCTTTAAGTTCGGAAACATAAAAATCTGAAGTTACAGAGTTTGAAAATATTTTTTTCCAGACTCATGATGGTCCTTCATCAAAAGATCAAAGAAACATTAGGAAAAAGATTTGCATTATTCTCTACTGCCTGAGCCTCACATAGACAACATCATGTGTTTTCAACTGGAATCTACATTCTTTGAAGAGTTGGAGAAAAAGCCTTCATCTCTTCCCATCTAAATCTCGGATGACAGAGTTACCTGATATCTCTAGTTCAATGTACTTGGGTTCAGGTTAACATCAAACGCAACTAATTTGTATCAACGGGCATTTGCAAAAGCAAAAAGAGCTAGCACATATGATAGATTGCATCATTTTTATTGTAACATCCGACAATTTGAAGTGGCTTTGAAGAAGCTTGAAATTTGGAAATAGTCATTTTGGGAAAAATTTAAAATCTGGAAATTTGGCTAAGTGTAGAAAAACATGAGTTTTTGGCCAACTTCGAGTAGTCGTAACTCCTAGCTCAGGATGAGTTAGGAGTAGCTCCAGTTATGGTTGCGAAGCCCTTGGAACGATCTTTCCAACGCCACCGAGTTTGCTCAATTCCGAGTTCGTATGAGGGAGTTATGCCCTATAGAAGTTGGGCAGTTGGAAGGGATTTTCGTCCGAAAATTTAAGGGCATTTTGGTCCTTTCACAAAGTATTTATTTTGAGCTCTTATTGTTGTATTAGGATGATCTTTGGATCATTTTTATTCCATTCTAAAGAGAAAGAGTTAGGGTTCTTGAGAAGAGAAGAAGAAGAGAAGAAGAAGAGAAGAAAGAGGAGATCAACAAGATCATTGTGGAAATTCGTCGGGGGTGATCCCTATTAAAGGTATGTGAGTTTTTCATGTGGGTTGATCCTTTCCCCCACACACACCTAGTTTATTCATTGATTGAGAAAGATTGGGAATTGTTGTTGAAGTGTTGAAGTTGTTAGTTGTTGTTGATGTCATTGGTGGTGTTGTTGTAGTTATTGCTCGTCGTGAGACATGATTGGGTTGTACATTTAAGTTGAAACCTATTGTATGTTGAGAGAATTGTGATTCTAAAACTTATGACTCTTTTGAAGTGATTCACCATCAATTGCAGAAATTTCTGGGCTGTCGATCCCCATCTACGGGCCTGACCTACGGACCGTAGATCAATCGACGGTCCGTACTGGTCAACCGTCGATTGGGACAGAAGTTGAGTTTTGGGGCATCGATCTACGGGCATGACCTATGGTCCGTAGATCGATCCACGGACCGTAAGTCGGGACCGTAGGTCAACACTTAGTCATTTTTTCTTAAATGAAATTCTGGGGAAAATCTCTGACGCGATCTACGGACCTGCAGTACGGACCGTAAGTCCATCTACGGTCCGTCGATGGCTTCCGTAGATGCCGCCTGTGTTACCAGAAATTTGAAGTCTCAGCCAAGTTTCCCCATTCCTTTTCTCACTTTCTCAAGCAAGTTCCAAAGTATTATACCTATGTTTTATGGTTGTTTCCGACACTCCATAGTACGTCTAAGAGTTCAAGGATCCCTCCATAACATGTGATCGAACCCTTGAATTCATTATTCCGATTCAAGGAAAGGTAGTCCCAAGCCAAGTGAAGTTAGCAGTCAAGTTAAGTCAGGAGTTTAAAGTTGAGTTCGTTTCTCAAAGTTATTAGGGAACTATGTATTCCCAAAGAAGTTTCAAAGAAATGTTTTTTACATTTGAATAAGGTTGGAAACTGAGATTTCCAAAGGGGCCTTCAGGCTAGTTTTTGAGTAATTATCTCATATCAGCAGGAATAAATATGTTTTAAAAACATAAGAGCCAGTACATTTTTGGGAGTAGTATCGAGCACCGAGTTGGGGGAGCGTTCCAAAGAACCCACAGCCCCCATAGAACCATGTTAGCCACCATGGGTAGAAAAGGATCATGCTTTTCAGATGAATCCTTTTCAGATTAGACTAGTGGATCCATTAGGCAGTTCAGGTCTTATACATTTGGCCGGGTATAAGATGCTCTGGCAGCGTGAGGTCAATCGCTGTATCATCACTATAGCTCTTATGTGATGGTTGTTGGTTAGAGAAACTCCCACAGCAGTTATTGTATTTTTATATACATCAGTTCATTGTATTTCTATATACATTTCAGGCTTATTGTATCTTTGTATACACACAGAGTTTATAGCATGTTATAAACAATCTTTCTTTATATCGCTCTTGTTTTAAATTGCCTTATATTGAAAGAAGTCAGTCAGGTTGAGTTGAGTTGAGTTGAGTTGAGCCAGGTAAGCTATTCAGTTTCTTCCAGATTTTCCTTCTAGCCTTTGTTGCTTAGTTCTCCAGCTTGCATACTCGTACATTCCATGTACTGATGCCAGTTGGCCTGCATCGTTCCATGATGCAGATTCAGGTATCCCAGATCAGTAGCCTGCACGTCGTTGATCCAGCTGAGCACTCCAGAGTCAGTGGTGAGCCTCCTTGCATTCCGGAGGGCTCAATTATTGAGTGTTCTTAGTTTTGATTTTATTAGGATGTTGCGGGGTCTGTCCCAACATCCATCTCAGTATTTTTAGAGGCTTCATAGACAGACAGTCAGTCAGCTAGTTTTGAGTCTCTTAACTGTGTATTTATGTAAATATCCTATTTTGAGATTCGGGTTGCCTGAGGGCTATATTTTATAAGTTAAATTGTTTTGAAATATTGCATTGCTTTGAGTTATTCTGTTGAGTTAGGTTTCCGCTGAGTTAAGAAAGCCAGGCCAAGGGTTCGCTTGGGGCCAGCAATGGTCTCCGAGTGCCGGTCCCGCCCAGGGTGTAGGCTCGGGGCGTGACATTTATTACACATGAAACTTTATTACAAAATTCATGTCTTTTACACACACACACACACAAATCAAATAGAAATGCTATAAGGTACACCTTTTCCAGTAACTCCAGGTTCAGAATATGGTTTCAACAATTCATAAGGCATAACTCCAGCTCCATTTCTATCATTCAACTTACTATCATTATTTCTAGCATCAATAATCCCTTCTAGCTCCTTCAATTTCCCCGAAAACACCTCGAACGCCGCATTAATTACGGGGTCCTCAGCCCAATATATAAGGCTCAATCTTTTCACCAATATATTCTTCATCTGGTGAATGGTTTGATAAGACATCCAAAATTGTCATTATTTTTGTTGCTTGAATTTGTGAAGGGAAGCATCTTAGTAGTGCCTCCTCAGGTTTTTTCATTTAAAATCGATGGATTTGAAAACATTATATTTATACAAATAGGATTTATTTCAAGAATGATCACTGAACTTTATCCACCATAATAGTAAAGTCGTAAAAATGTGCTTTTTTTTCTCCTTAAACTAACTAAACTTTGCACTTATTGTTTTGGTTGAAAGGATGTTACTACTTATATATATATATACAATAAAAAGATAAACAACAAGCGTATAGGAGTGTGGGGAGTATATTTGTTTCTGATTAATGTTTATTTATTTATTTTATTTCTGATTAATGTTTATTAGTCTCCAGGATACAAATATTTGGCCTTGAAAAGTAAACTTTTGCTCTCCAAATTCAAGCTTTATTTTCATCTTAGATTTTTATTACTACATGTTGTTTCATTAGCCTTGATTACTGTATTATCTTGTTGTATTTTCTGCTTGTTGCTACTGCCTTCTGATGTCAGGCCAAAATACATATTTTTAATCATTATTTGCCTCACATTTATTATTTATGTTTGTCCTTTTTTAGCATGAATTTTATGAATTGTGCTTAATAGTGTATTTTATTTGTAGGATTAAATTGATGGAAAAATAAAGAAGTTTGAAGCTAAAAAAAATTAAAGATGGAAGAATGAAGAAGAAAATCAAGCACGCAGCTTAATGGATTAAGTGAATATTTTATTAATATTTATATATGCAGAAGTTGGCGAGAAAGTAAAGTACTGCACCACATAGGAGTTGTGCCACATGGCAGCTTCTCAATAATTCCAATTTGCGGCGGTGGACGAAGCACTGTTCACGCAGGAATCCAACTCCGTTAAGGTTATGGGTTCCCAATTTGTTTCGGACTCAATTATTTTATTCAGAATTTTTTATATCTATAAATAGTCCATAAGAATAATTATTGAGGAGGAGGATACAATGTAGAAATTAACTTTTGGTTTAGGGTTTTATCTTTTCTTTCTCTTTTATTTATTTTACATATTTTATTTGAATGATTCGTTGTAATTGTTCTATGTCTATGTAGAGTTAAACTTCTTGTTCTTGGATTAAATTTTCTTACAAAATAGTTGTTTAGTAATTTTGATTCTGCATAATTGTTTATCATATTGGTTGTTCTTATATTCTTGTAATTACTATTTTCATGCTTGATCACCATAGAGATAAATATATTGTCTACTCTTGAACTCATGAGAGGAATAGAGAGATAGAACATGGAATATAAGGAGCATGATCTTTTCTTGCATATCACTTGAATTGATTTGTGTCTAGGATATGGATATACCTAGGTACCTTGCTTGGCACAAATACGGGAAGACAACGCAATGCTCCATAGTTGGTCCAGTCTATCCCCGCTCAACGATGTAGTTAGGGTGTCAATTGTGGTAGACGGTTAGAGGTCGGGAGACCATGACTATATTATCAACCCCGTGAATCAATAACTAGATAATCAAATAAGTTGATGAAATTGACTGAAAATGACTACATAACTAGTAGTAAATTTTTATTTGTTTAATTTGTGCTATATATACCTCATCAAAATTATTGAATAGACACACAAAGCAAATAATTTCTTGATTTCTTCTTTACATTTGTAATTAGTTTTTGATCATATTAGTGCAGCAATGGGTTATGTAAAACTTGTATTTTTTATGCTATATATATTTCCCTGTCAACTTGTTTTCTCGTCATCCTTACCTCATTTGTGCCCCAAAGATCAAGCTCTTGCTCTTCTACAATTCAAACACATGTTTACCATTGATCCTAATGCTTCTGATTATTGTCGCGACATAATACATACCAAGAGATTCAGTCAAATCCAAGAACTCTTTTATGGAACAAGAGCACAGATTGTTGCTCATGGAATGGAGTTCATTGTGACGAGACGACAGGACAAGTAATTGAGCTTGATCTCCGTTGCAGCCAACTTCAAGGCAAGTTTCATTCCAATAGTAGCCTCTTTCAACTCTCCAATCTCAAAAGGCTTGATTTGTCTTATAATGATTTCAATGGATCGCTCATTTCACCTAAATTTGGTGAGCTCTCTAGCCTGACGCAGGGGCGGCTCTAAGGCATGGCCAGTGAGGCCATTGCCTTATGCCTCAAAAATTTGAAGGCCCCAAATTATTTAAATTATTGTTATTGATTTTATTATATATTAATATAATTTATATAAATAAAATTTTTATGGTATATTTTTTATTATTATTTGTTTGAGAGTATTTTTTACCAATAAATTCATAAAATCTCTTAATCTTTTCACCTCATTATTTGATATCTTTGTTTTAACTTCCAATTTTAAATTTTATCCTTTTTATATAGGAACTAAGTTATATATGTGATAACATAATGAATTTTTGTTTCAATCATTTCTTAAACTGCGTGAACACAAAAACATTCATGCACAAGTTTCCTTTTCATTTTAATTTAATCTATTATATGAAAGTTTTATAATTTATTTTAGATATTCACCAATAAGTGCTACTTAATGGAATGAATTATATCATTTAAATTGATCAGAAGCTTGATAAGGAGGTGTATATATTTTTGTTATTACTATCCATACTCAAAACCTTAACTATTAGCTTTAATTTAATATATTATATGAAAGTTTTATAATTTATTTTAGATATTTACCAATGAGTGCTACTTAATGGAATGAATTATATCATTTAAAAAAAATTATATCATTTAAATTGATCATAAATTTGATAAGAAGGTGTATATATTTTTCTTACTATCCATACTCAAAACTTTAACTATTAAGTTAATATTCACTACAACAAAAACAACTTTTAGCGGTGATAAATAGACACATTAATAAAGAATGCTAAAGTTTTTACCGGCATTAGTTAAGTGTCATTAGATTCAATGTCGCTAAAGGCTTTAGGGACATATACAAAGAGTGTTAATTGCCGCTAAAAATACATATTTAGCGGCAATTGAGCTATTGTCGTTAATTAATTGCCGCTAAAGATCATTTTTTATGTAGTGGTTTTTTTCTTTTTCTTATTTGATGATAGCCAAATTAAAATTTCAATTTGAGGTTTGAAGCTTAACATCGATAATCCATCACTTTATTTTTTGTTACTCTTCTTCCTTCTTTTTTTGTGTGAAATTTGTTATTTTTTGTCTTAAATAATTAATCTATTGTGTAGAAAATAAATTTTCTTGTTAGTGTATAAATTTTATAAAATAAATTTAAGGGCCTCTTAATATGATTTTGCCTTAGGCCACGAGATCTGTTGAGCCACCCCTGGCCTGACGCATCTTTATTTGTCGAGTTCAAGTTTTACAGGTATAATCCCTTCTGAAATCTCTCACCTTTCTAAACTACATGTTCTTCATATATGGAACACCAGCAGTAGTCTATATGGGCCTTACAATTTTGAACTGCTCCTTAAGAAGTTGACCCAATTAAGAGAGCTTGACCTTAGCTTTGTGAACATCTCTTCGAGCATTCCTCTGAATTTCTCTTCTTATTTAACAACTCTACAGCTTCCATACACAGAGTTACGTGGGTTATTGCCCAAAAGAGTTTTCCACCTTTCCAACTTAGAATCCCTTGATTTATCAGAAAATCCCCAGCTCACTGTTAGGTTTCCCACAACCAAATGAAATAGCAGTGCATCACTCATGATGTTATATCTCGGTCATGTGAATATTACTGGTAGGATACCTGAATCATTTAGCCATCTAACTTCACTTTATAACTTGGACATGAGTGATTTTAATCTATCAGGGCCTATTCCTAAACCTCTATGGAATCTCACCAACATAGAGTTTCTGGACCTTGGTAATAACCATCTTGAAGGACCAATTTCCCAGTTCTCGAGATTTGAAAAGCTCAAGGTGTTTACACTTAAAAATAACAACTTTGATGGCCGACTTGAGTGCTTAGCCTTTAACAGAAGCTGGACGCAACTTGTAATGTTAGATTTTCGATCCAATTCCCTAACTGGTCAAATTCCATCCAACGTAACTGGACTGCAAAACCTGCAATCCGTCTACTTGTCATCAAACAACTTGAATGGGACTATACCAGCTTCCTGGATATTCTCCCTTCCTTCACTGAGAGTGTTAGACTCGAGCAATAACATTTTCAGTGGAAAAATTCAGGAGTTCAAATCCAAAACATTACGTATCGTTACTCTAAAGCAAAATAAGCTGGAAGGTCCTATTCCAAAGTCACTCCTAAACCAGCAGAGCCTACTAGCTCTTCTCCTTTCACACAATAATATCAGTGGACAGATCACACAATAATATCAGTGGACAGATTGATTCAACTATCTGCAATATGAAAACATTATTTCTACTAGATTTCAGAAGTAATAATTTGGAGGGAACAATTCCACAATGTTTGGGTGAGATGAGTGCAATTGAGATTTTGGATTTAAGCAACAAATAGACTTAGTGGTACAGTTATAAATACAACTTTTAGTATTGGAAACCAACTCATCATCATTAAATTGGATGACAATAAGCTAGAGGGGAAAGTTCCACCATCTTTGATCAATTGTAAATATTTGCAACTTATTGATTTAGGTAACAATGAGTTAAATGACACATTTCCAAAATGATTGGGAGAGCTACCTGATTTGCAGATCTTAAAGTTGAGATCAAATAAGTTCTGTGGTCCGATAAGGACTGACAACTTGTTTGCTCAAATTTGAGTCATAGATCACTCAGCCAATGGATTTAGTGGAGATTTACCGGTGAGCCTGTTTCAGAATTTTCAAGCCATGAAAACAATTGGTGAGAACAGTGGAACCCCAGAGTATTTAGCAGAAACATATGCTGATTATTACACAAATTCTTTGATAGTGACAACAAAGGGACTAGATCTTGAACTTCCTCGAGTTTTGACTACAGAAATAATTATCGATCTCTCAAAGAACAGATTTAAAGGTCATATTTCTAACATTATTGGAGATCTCATTGGACTTCGTACCTTGAACTTATCTCATAATGTCTTGGAAGGTCATATACCAGCGTCTTTGCAAAATTTATCTGTGCTCGAATCATTGGATCTCTCATCTAACAAAATCAGCGGAGAAATTCCACAATAGCTTGCATCCCTCACATTCCTTGCAGTTTTAAATCTCTCTCACAATCATCTTGTTGGATGCATACCCAAAGGAAAACAATTTAATACGTTTGAGAACACTTCGTACCAAGGGAATGATGGGTTACGTGGATTGCCACCCTCAAGAGATTGTGGCCATGATGATAGGGTACCACAAGAGACAATTCCAGTTGAGCTTGGTCAAGAAGAAGAAGAAGAAGAAGATTCACCAATAATCAGTTGGCAGGCAGTTCTCATGGGTTACGGTTGTGGAATTGTTATTGGACTATCTGTAATATACATAATGTGGTCAACTCAATCTCCAGCATGGTTTTCGAGGATGGATTTAAAATTGGAACACAGAATTACTACGAGAATGAATGGCACAAGAAAAGATATTAGTGTGTAGTGACCTTCAGGTATTCAACTTGATCTTTACATTTCTTAAGATCATTTTTTATATATCAATGTATTTTCGACCTCCCTCATCCTCAAAGCTCTTACCTTTAATTCTTCATTTTTGAAAATTGCAGGATTCATGTCTACAAAGTTTCTGAAGATGCAGATAAAAGCCTTTATCTTTCATAGTTTGTGATGTTTCCGTAAAGTGTTTGTTATCTTATGAATAAAGACATGACTTTTCTTCCTTTGAGACTCAAATCAGAGTTTGCTTTCATTTGTCTATGGCATGTAGATATAAATTCGACTGATAAACAGAAATCAGAAAAAGTTGAATCTTTGGATTAATCAGACGATGTGTGTCATCTCTAAAGACATTGTATTTCACACTACTCTTTCACATAAAACCATAACACAAACATAGAACATTTGACTTTAAGTTCGGAAACATAAAAATCTGAAGTTACAGAGTTCGAAAATATTCTCCCTTCCTTCACTGCAATTATTAGACTTGAGTTCAAGTCCAAAACATTGTCTGATGTTGCTCTAAGCCAAAATCATCTGCAAGGTCCTATACCAAATTCACTCCTAAACCAGACATGCCTAAGATTTCTTCTCCCTTCGCACAATAATATCAGTGGACAGATTGCTTCAACTATCTGCAATCTGAAAGATCTGAATGTGCTAAATTTGAGAAGTGCTAATTTGGAGGGAACAATCCCACAATGTTTGGGTGAGATGAATAAATACCTTTGGAATTTGGATTTGAGCAACAACAATCTTAGTGGGACAATTCATACAACTTTTCGTATTGGAAACTATCACAGGGTCATTAGCTTGTATGGGAATAAGCTAACGGGGAAAGTCCCAGCATCTTTAATCAATTGCAAACACTTGAAACTCATTGATCTAGGTAGCAATGAATTGAATGACATATTTCCAAACTGGTTGGGAGACCTACCTGATTTGAAAATTTTAAGCTTGAGATCAAATAAGTTGCATGGTCCCATCAAATCTTCAGGGAATAGAAACTTGTTTTCGCAGCTTCAAACTATGGATCTATCATCCAATGGATTTAGTGGGAATTTACTCGAAAGTCTTTTTGGAAACTTGCAAGCCATGAAGGAAATTGATGAGAGTACAAGAACCCCACAGTATGTTTCTGATCAGTATGCTAATTATTATGATTATTTGACGACAATTACAACAAAGGGACATGATTATGATTCAGCTCCAATTCTTGCTACTAACATGATTATCGATCTCTCAAAGAACATATTTGAAGGTCATATTCCAAGCATTATTGGAGATCTCGTTGGACTTCGTACGTTGAACTTATCTCATAATGTCTTGGAAGATCATATACCAGCTTCATTGCAAAATTTATCTGTGCTCGAATCATTGGATTTCTCATCTAACAAAATCAGCGGAGAAATTCCACAGCAACTTGCATCCCTCACGTCACTTGAAGTCTTAAATCTCTCTCACAATCATCTTGTTGGATGCATCCCCAAAGGAAAACAATTTGATACGTTTGAGAACAGTTCACACCAAGGAAATGATGGATTACGAGGATTTCCACTCTCAAAACATTGTGGTGGTGCTGATAGGGTACCACAAGCAACAATTCCAGCTGAGTTAGATCAAGAAGAAGAAGAAGAAGATTCACCAATGATCAGTTGGCAGGGGGTTCTCATGGGTTACGGTTGTGGTCTAGTTATTGGACTGTCCGTAATATACATAATGTTGTCAACTCAATATCCAGCATGGTTTTCGAGGATGGTTGTAGAATTGGAACACAAAATTACTACAAGAATGAAAAAGCACAAGAAAAGGTATTAGTGTGTAGTGACCACCAGGTATTCAACTTGATCCTTATCCTTCAAAAGATTACTTCTAATATATCGATGTATTTTCAACCTCCTTCATCCTTAAAGCTCTTAACTTTTACTCTTTATTTTTTGAAAATTGCAGGATTTAAGTCTACGGAGTTGCTGAAGATGCAGACAAAAGCCTTTATCTTTCATAGTTTGTGATGTTTTCATAAAGTTTTTGAAATCCTATGAATAAAGACATGACTTTTCTTCCTTTGAGACTCAACCTGATTTTGCTTTCATTTGTATATGGCATGTAGAAATAAAATCGACAGATAGACAGAAATCGGACATAACCTTGAATCGACAGATCATTCAATTGGATGATATGTGCCATCACTAAAAACATTGTATTTCACTCAACTCTTTCACATTTAACACAAACATAGAACACTCGACTTTAAGTTCAAGAACATTAAAAAAATATGTAGTTATAGAGTTCGAAAATATTTTTTTTACACACTCATGATGGTCCTTCATCAAAAGATCTAAGAAACATCAGGAAACCATGGACCAAAGTTTCAGTCTTCTAACTTTAAATTTTTTCATTGAAGCAGCAGCAAAATGCCCAACCGACACATCACGAGAAAGAGATTATGATCTCATAAATAGGAATCTTCCAAACCACAACTCAGAAAATCTAGTATCCAACACGGATGCATGGTCTCAGAAGGAGAATGTTCTACTGGTTGATAATATAATCTTTAGGGATCACGTACAACATCCAAGGACAAGATCATAGTAAAACATGTGACAATCTGTCAGGATACATTAAGTTGAATAGCAACGACGACCACAATGGGGTTGGTTTAGCAGTTGAAAAGTTGGAGAAACAACATTAGAAACAGAGGTTAAGAGTGCTTTAATCTCTGTGCAAAATCCATATGCAGGATCCTTTTAACTGGTTTTGATGAGTCGAGATTTCATCACCAAGCTGCTGCAGTTATCAGCTCTACTAAATAAAACTGTGGGCTGGAACCTTGTGTATTCCAGCATCTAACATTGCTTTTCTCAAGGAAGAAGCATGATCCCACCTCTCTGCACCAGCGTAAATGCTTGAGAGTTGAACATAATGCCCTGAATGATTCCGTTGCGACTCAAGCAATAGTTGTGCTACTTCATTTTCCAATTCAATAGCTCCATGAAGTCTACAAAGCACCCATCAGAGCCCCCAAGACAGTGGCATCAAGCTTCAAAAGACATCTTCTTTATGAAGTCGTACGCTTCCTGTAGTAGCCCTGATCTCCCTTCCTAAGATATCAACCACCACAACCATAGTGCTCCATTCATGTTACATTTCAAGAGCAAACCTGCTTGCTAACCATTGCATCAAATATCTTTGAAGCATATATCAAACAACCCATCTTTCCATAAAATGCAATCAATGTGGTCGTCATGAAGCATCTCAAACTTTACGATCTTGGAACAAAACCAAATTCTAAAAATGCAGGATAAGAATCAACAACCAGTACCTAAAAAACAAGATGATTTTTAAAAAATGGTTGTAGGAACAAAAGCATTATCCAAATATGAGTCAGCAAAAAAGGAAAACCACCTACATGGGTTAATCTAAAACAGAATAGTCTCCAATCTCTGATATCTTTACAAAACATAAAATAAAAACATATGACGATAGTACCAACATACCAAAAGTTTCAAACTTTAACAAAGAATCTGAAATTTTCTAAGTGGGTTCAAAGAAAACTTGATACACTTTTCATGTATTATTAGCTTTTTTTGCTGTGAAACATGAAATAAGCAAAGAAGGCAAGCACATTAAACCATACAATTTTATCAAATGCAAGAGGATTAACAAAATCATACCTCAAGTAAACAAAAAAGTTCCAAACTTTAACAATCAGAAATTTCCAAAATGGGTTCAAAGCAGGGGCAAAGTCAGATAGGGCCGAGGGAGATGGAAAATTACATTGTTTCTTCTTCTTCTTCTTCCATTGTTTACCTATTCATATTTTGAACCCCTTAGTGAAAATTCTAACTCCACTGGTTCAAAGAATACATTTACCCCTCAACAAATTTCATGGGAAAGTCAGCATTTTTTGTTTGTAAAACATGAAATCAGCAAAGAATTCCATCAAATACAAAAGGGTCAAAACAGAAACCCCAGCAAATAAAACAAAATATCAAAACTTCTCTACTATGCTATTAAAACAAAAACAATTACCTTTCAACTGCAGATTCTTGAATTTTAACCAAATGGGGTTTCTCTACTATGCTATTAAAACATAAAAAATTCACCTTTAAGCTGCAAAATCTTGATTTTAACCAAATGGGATTTCTCTACTATGTTTATAAAACACAAAAAAAAAGTTACCTTTCAGCTGCAGATTCTTGAATTTCAACCAAATGGGGTTTCTCTACTTTGCTTTTGAAACTAAAAAAAGTGAAGAAAAAAAAAATCCCTTTTTGCTCCACTCTAACAATAAAGTCCTAAAATTATTTGCCTTAAACTAACTAAACTTTACACTTATTTTTTTGGTTATATATACAAAGACAAACAACAAGCATATAGGAGTATGGGGAGTATATTTGCTTCTGATTAATGTTTATTAGTCTCCAGGATACAAATATTTACCCTTCAAAAGCAAACTTTTCTCTCCAAATACAAGCTTTATTTTCATCTTAGATTTTTATTACTACATGTTGCTACTGCCATATCTTTCTTTTGAGTCGAGAATCTATCAGAAACAACCTCTCAGGTCTCTGTACACACTATTCTCCTAAGACGGTCAGGCCCCACCAATGGGACTACATTGACTATGTAAGGCGCTGTATTCAGATCAGTATAGCAAAGTGACTGTTCTATTCCTAATTAAGATATAAAGTTGTTATGTTTCTTTCAAGGTCTATACACCAAGTAAAGTAATACTCTTATCCTAAACAATTAAGTTATGTGGTGGTCCTATCCCTGGAATCCAATTAAGTTGGCAAAAGAATGATATTTTTTGTGACATTTTTGTCTACGATAAGGTATCACACAAAATGCATTGACTTAAGAATGTGAACTATTGATAGTTACCGGCATTCACTTGTGTGACACATTGAATGGGCATATATGATTCACAAGTTTAAAGTGACTGAAAATGACTACGTAACCAATAGTAGATTTTTATTTTACTTAATTTGTGCTATAGATACATCATCAAAATTATTGAATAGACACACAAAGCAAACATTTCTTAATTTCTTCTCTACCAACTTAATTAGTTTGGATCATTTTTAGTGCAGAAATGGATTGTGTAAAACTTTTGTTTTTTATGCTATATACCTTTCTCTGTCAACTTACTTTCTCTTCGTCCTTACCTCATTTGTGCCCCAAAGATCAAGCTCTAGCTCTTCTACAATTCAACCACATGTTTTCCATTAATCCTATTGCTTCTTATGATTTTTCGGCTATATAGGGATTCAGTCATATCCAAGAACTCTTTCTTGGAACAAGAGCACAAATTGCTGCTCATGGGATGGAGTTCATTGTGACGAGACGACAGGACAAGTGATTGCACTTGATCTCCGTTGCAGCCAACTTCAAGGCAAGTTTCATTCCAATAGTAGCCTCTTTCAACTCTTCAATCTCAAAAGACTTGATTTGTCTTATAATGATTTCACTGGATCGCTCATTTCACCTAAATTTGGTGAGTTTTCAAGTTTGACGCATCTTGTTTTGTCGAGATCAAGTTTTGCAGGTCTAATCCCTTCTGAAATCTCTCACCTTTCTAAATTACACGTTCTTCGTGTAGGTGATCAATATGGGCTTAGTCTTGGGCCTCACAATTTTGAACTGCTTCTTAAGAACTTGACCCAATTAAGAGAGCTCAGCCTAAACTTGTGAACATCTCTTCCACCATTCCTCTGAATTTCTCTTCTTATTTAACAGTTTTACAGCTTCCACGCACACATTTAAGTGGGGTATTGCCCGAAAGAGTTTTCCACCTTTCCGATTTAGAATTCCTTGATTTATTAAACAATCCCCAGCTCACTGTTAGGTTTCCCACGACCAAATGGAATAGCAGTGCATCACTCATAAAGCTATATCTCTATCGTGTGAATATTATCGGTAGGATACCTGAATCATTTAGCCATCTAACTGTCACGCCTCGAGCCTACACCCTGGGCGGGACCAGCACTCGGAGACCATTGCTGGCCCCAAGCGAACCCTTGGCCTGGCTTTCTTAACTCGGCGGAAACCTAACTCAACAGAAAACTCAAAGCAATGCAATATAGCAAAAGAACTTAACTTATAAAGTATGGCCATAAGGCAACCCGAGTCTCAAAATAGGATATTTACATAAATACATAGTTAAGAGACTCAAACTAGCTGACTGACTGTCTGTCTATGAAGCCTCTAAATGTACTGAGATGGATGTTGGGACAGACCCCGCAACATCCTAATAAAATCAAAAACTAAGAACGCCCAATAATTGAGCCCTCCGGAATGCAAGGAGGCTCACCACTGACTCTGGAGTGCTCAGCGGGATTAACGACGTGCAGGCTGCTGATCTGGGATACCTGAATCTGCATCATGAAACGATGCAGGCCAACTGGCATCAGTACATGGAATGTACGAGTATGCAAGCTGGAATGCTAAGCAACAACGGCTAGAAGGAAGTCTGGGAGAAACTGAATAGCTTACCTGGCTCAACTCAACTCAACCTGACTGACTTCTTTCAATATAAGGCAATTTAAAACAAGTGCGATATAAAGAAAGACTGTTTAAAACATGCTATAAACTCTGTGTGTATACAAAGATACAATAAGCCTGAAATGTATATAGAAATACAGTGACTGATGTATGTAAAAATACAATAATCTCTGAGTATGAAAATACAATAACTGCTGTGGGAGTTTCTCTAACCGACAACCATCACATAAGAGCTATAGTGATGATACAGTGATCGACCTCACGCTGCCAGAGCATCTTATACCCGGCCAAAGATATAAGACCTGAACTGCCTAATGGATCCACTAGTCTAATCTGAAAAGGGTTCATCTAAAAAGCATGACCCTTTTCTACCCATGGTGGCTAACATGGTTCTACGGGGGCTGTGGGTTCTTTGAACGCTCCCCCAACTCGGTGCTCGATACTACTCCCAAAAATGTACTGGCTCTTATGTTTTTATAACATATTTATTCCTGCTGATATGAGATAATTACTCAAAAACTAGCCCGAAGGCTCCTTTGGAAATCTCAGTTTCCAACCTTATTTAAAATGCAAAGACCTTTCTTTAAAACTTCTTTGGGAATACATAGTTCCCTAATAACTTTGAGAAATGAACTCAACTTTAAACTCTTGACTTAACTTGAAACTGGGACTCTTACTCGACTTGAAACTTGACTGCTAACTTCACTTGACTTGGAACTATCTTTCCTTGAATCGGAATTATGAATTCAAGGTGTTCGATCACATGTTATGGAGGGATTCTTGAACGCTTTGACGTACTTTAGAGTGTCGGAACACAACTATAAATCATAGGTATGATACTTTGGAACTTGCTTGAAAAGGGAGAAAAGAAATGGGGAAACTTGGCTAAGACTTCAAATTTCTGGTAACACAGGCGGCATCTACGGAAGCCATCGACGGACCGTAGATGGACTTACGGTCCGTAGATCGTGTCAGAGAGTTTTCCCCAAAAATCGATTTTTTGAAAAAAAAAACCAAGTGTTGACCTACGGTCATGACTTACGGTCCGTGGATCGATCTACGGACCGTGGATCGGACTCGTAGATCGATGCCCCAAAACCCAACTTCTGTCCCAATCGACGGTTGACCAGTACGGACCGTCGATTGATCTACGGTCCGTAGGTCAGTCCCGTAGAGAGGGATCGACAGCCCAGAACTTCTGCAATTCGATGGTGGATCAACTTTTTAGGGTCATAACTCTAAGAATCATAATTCCTTCAACATACCATAGGTTTCAACTACACAATCCACAACAACTAACAACTTCACCAACTTTAACAACTTTAACAACTTCAACAACTTTAACAACTTCAACAACAATTCCAATCTTTTCTCAATCATATAATAAACTAGGTGTGTGTGGGGGAAAGGATCAACCCACACGAAAAACTCACATACCTTGATAGGGATCACCCCCGACGAATTTCCACAATGATCTTGTTGATCTCCTCTTTCTTCTCTTCTTCTTCTCTTCTTCTTCTCTTCTCAAGAACCCTAACTCCTTCTCTTTAAAATGGGATAAAAGAAATGATTCAAAAATCATCCTAACTCAACAAAATGAGCTCAAAATAAATGATTTGCGAAAGGTCCAAAATGCCCTTAAATTTCCGGACGAAATGCCTTTCCAACTGCCCAACTTCTACAGGTGATAACTCCCTCCTACGAACTTGGAATTGAGCAAACTCGGTGGCGTTGGAAAGATCGTTCCAAGGGCTTCGCAACCATAACTGGAACTACTCCTAACTCATCCTGAGTTAGGAGTTACGACTAGTCAAAGTTGGCCAAAAACTCATATTTTTTTTTCCACACTTAGCCAAATTTCCAGATTTTTAATTTATTTTCCAAATTTCGATCTTCTTCGAAGCCACTTCAAATTGTCGGATGTTACAATATCTCCCCCTTGGGAACATTCGTCCTTGAATGAGGTTACTCTTATGAGACTAAGGGTGTAACATCAACTCAACACCCAACAAACAACCATGCAAACGCAACAACAATAACGACAGGCTCGTTATAATTTAAAGAGCACTAAGAAGGAAATTAATACCTTAATCTGCATTTCCTCCGGATTCAAAGAGATATGGGTATCTCTTCTTCATGTCTTCTTCGGCTTCCCAAGTTGCTTCCTCAACAAATTGGTTCCTCCATAGGACCTTAACTGAGGCTACATCTTTCGTTCTCAACTTACGAACTTGACGATCCAAGATTTGAACAGGAATCTCCTCGTAAGATAAGTTATCATTGATCTTAATACTTCCAGTCGGCAGGATCAATGGAGGATCGCCTATGCACTTCTTCAACATGGAGATATGAATTACCGGATGAACCGCTGCTAGTTCCTGTGGTAACTCCAACTCATAAGCAACATTGCCAACCCTCTTGGCTATGCGGTAAGGTCCAATGTACCGAGGACTAAGTTTCCCCTTCTTACCAAACCTCATAACGCTTTTCATGGGTGAAACCTTTAAATACACCCAATCATCTACTTCAAACTCTAATGCCCTTCTCCTTACATCAGTGTAGGATTTCTGACGCTTTTCAACCTCTCTTGAATCACTTTCACTTTCTCCATAGCTTGGTGAACTAAATCTGGTCCTATCAACTGTGCTTCACCAACCTCAAACCATCCAATAGGAGATCTACATCTTCTCCCATAAAGAGCTTCATATGGAGCCATCTGGATGCTAGAGTGATAACTGTTGTTATAGGCAAATTCAATTAGAGGTAGGTGATCATCCCAACTACCTTTGAAATCGATTACACAAGCCCTCAACATATCCTCTAAGGTCTGAATAGTGCGCTCTGCCTGCCCATCAGTCTGAGGGTGGAAGGCAGTACTTAAGTTCACCTTTGAACCCAAGCCCTTCTGAAAAGATTTCCAGAACTGTGCAGTAAACTGTGCACCTCTATCTGAAATAATGGAGATTGGGACTCCATGAAATCTTACTATCTCTTGAACATACAACTTGGCATAATCTTCTGCTGTATTGGTAGTCTTTACCGGTAGAAAATGAGCTGACTTTGTCATTCGGTCGACAATTACCCAAATGGAATCATGCTGTCTGCGAGATCTTGGCAACCCTGTGATGAAATCCATGTTGATCATCTCCCACTTCCACTCTGGAAGTTCTATCCTCTGAGCCAAACCACCAGGCCTTTGGTGTTCAACTTTCACTTGTTGGCAATTTGGACACTTAGCAACAAACTCAGCAATGCCCTTCTTCATGCCATTCCACCAATAAACTTCTCGCAAATCACGATACATCTTGGTGGAACCTGGATGAACTGAATATCTGGAGCTATGAGCTTCCTCCATAATCTTCTCTTGGAGTCCATCTACCCTAGGTACACACAACCTACCTTGATATCTCAATACACCATCTCCCCCTTGTTCAAAAGCTAATACTCTTTGCTTCTGAACATTTGCCTTTAACTCAAGCAAAATGGGATCTTGATCTTGCTTATCTTTCACTTCTAACATTAATGATGACTCGGCCCTGCTCGTCACCGCTATTCCTCCTTCTGCGGAATCTGTAAAGCTGACTCCTAGGCATGCCAGTCTGTGCACATCTTTGCCTAACCCTCTCCTTCCTTCTTCAATATGGGCGGTACTACCCATAGACAACCTGCTCAAAGAATCAGCAACAACATTAGCCTTACCTGGGTGGTAAAGAATGCTCAGGTCATAATCCTTGAGTAACTCCAACCACCTCCTCTGTCTGAGATTAAGCTCTTTCTGAGTGAGCATATATTGAAGGCTCTTGTGATCAGTGAATATGTCGACATGCACACCATACAAGTAATGACGCCATATCTTCAAAGCAAATACTACAGCAGCTAGCTCTAAATCATGGGTTGGGTAGTTCTTCTCATGAACCTTCAACTGTCTGGAGGCATAAGCTATAACTTTGCCATCCTGCATTAAGACACAACCCAAACCAACTCTAGATGCATCACAATACACCACAAAACCTTGAGTACCTTCTGGCAGCGTCAAAACCGGAGCTGTAGTCAATCTCTTTTTCAATTCCTGAAAGCTTTTCTCACAAGCTTCAGACCATTGAAATTTCATCGTTTTCTGAGTCAACTTTGTCAAAGGAGATGCAATACTCGAGAACCCCTCAACAAACCTTCTATAATAGCCAGCTAATCCCAAGAAACTCCTAATTTCAGTTGGAGATGTGGGTCTAGGCCAATTCTGCACTGCCTCAATTTTCCGAGTATCAACTTTAATTCCATCACCGGACACAATGTGGCCTAGGAACACCACAGACTTGAGCCAAAACTCACATTTAGAGAACTTGGCATACAACTCCTTCTCCTTCAAAGTCTGAAGAACTGTTCTGAGATGACTAGCATGATCTTCTTCATTCCTTGAATAGATTAGTATATCATCAATAAAGACAATAACAAACATATCTAAATAAGGTTTGAAGACTCTATTCATCAAATCCATGAAAGCTGCAGGTGCATTAGTCAATCCAAAGGACATGATCAAAAACTCATAATGACCATACCTGGTCCTGAAAGCTGTCTTTGGGATATCACATTCCCTTACCCTTAACTGATGATAGCCTGATCGGAGGTCAATCTTTGAAAAACAAGTGGCACCCTGAAGCTGATCGAAAAGATCATCAATCCTCGTAAGAGGGTATTTGTTCTTGATGGTAACCTTATTCAACTGGCGGTAGTCTATACACATTCTAAGGGAACCATCCTTCTTCCTCACAAACAAAACTGGAGCACCCCAAGGTGAGACACTCGGTCGAATGAAACCCTTATCTAGGAGATCTTTCAACTGTTCTTTCAACTCTTTCAACTCTGCTGGTGCCATTTTATATGGCGGAATAGAGATAGGACGAGTATCTGGAATGAGATCTATGCCGAAATCTATCTCTCTCTCAGGAGGAATTCCGGGTAGATCATCAGGAAACACTTCTGGAAACTCTCTTACTATAGGAACTGACTGGAAAAGAGGTATCTCAACACTAGAGTCATGAACTCGGACTAAGTGATAGATACAACCCTTCGAAACTAACTTTCTTGCCTTAAGGTACGAAATAAAGCGACCCTTGGGCACTGATGATCTGCTACTCCACTCTATGACTGGCTCATTCGGAAACTGAAACTTGACGGTTCGAGTTCTACAGTCTAATGATGCATAACAGGCATGAAGCCAATCCATACCTAGAATGACATCAAAATCTACCATGTTTAACTCAACCAAATCAGCCTTAGTGTTCTTGTGACTGATGGAAACAGGACAATCACGATAGACTCTTTCCGCTAGAATAGACTCCCCAATAGGTGTAGAAACACAAAAGGGTTCACAAAGTCTTTCAGGAAGAACCTCAAACTGATTTGCAACATAAGGAGTTACAAAAGATAAACTCGCTCCTGAGTCTAGCAAAGCATACACATCAAAAGCAAAGACTTTGATCATACCAGTGACAACATTCGGAGAATTCTCTTGCTCATGGCGACTGGTGATAGCATAAAGGCGGTTCGCTCCTCCACCTACACTAGAAGTAGCTCCTCTAGGTGCCGTCCTGTCTGGGGGAACAACTGAAGAAGACTGTGCTTTATTGCCTCCATTACCCTGCCTATTCTTTGGACACTCTCGCAAGAAATGCCCATTCTGACCACACTTGAAACAACCATGGGAGCCCTCTTGACAAATACCTGAGTGGTTCCTACCACATTTGACGCAGACCGGAGGCTTACTACTCTCTTGCGCCACGCTACCCGAAGATTGTGCTGGCCTAGCCCTGAAGTCCTTCGAATTCTGAACATTAAATTCACCTCTGTATCTGGGTGCAGGTGCTCTAGCAAATGATGGAGCAGGTCCCTGTTGCCTTTGCTGAAAGGAGGAACGGTTTGGAATACCTTTCTGCTGTCCGGACTCGTTCCCGATCTTAGCTCTCTTATTTCTGAACTCTTCTCTGTCCCTCAGCTTCTCTTCCTCAACCTGCTGCACATAAACCATCAACCTTGATATGTCTATGTCCCCGATAAGCATTGCCGCCCTACCTTCCTTGCTCGACAACCGAGACAGCCCAGCAACGAACAGACTCATTCTATTCCTTATGTCCGCAACCATCTCCGGAGCATAGCGAGATAGTTGTGTGAACTTCAGACTGTACTCATGAACACTCAAGGACTCCTGCTTAAGAGTAAGGAACTCACGTACCTTGGCCTCTCTCAATTCTCGAGGAAAGAAATGCCCCAAGAAAGCTTCCTCAAAACAGGCCCAACTCGCAGGTGGTGCATTCTCAACTCTGCCCCCTTTCCACTGGTCGAACCATGTTCTAGCAACATCCTTCAATTGATAAGCAGCTAGCTCAACCCGCTCAATATCTGCCACATGCATCACATCAAAAATCTTCTTCAACTCCTCAATGAAATCCTTTGGATCCTCGGTAGCGCTCGAACCCATGAAACTTGGAGGATTCATTCCCAAGAACTCACGAATCCTAGAAGTGTCAGCTCCTTCCTGTCGAGCTCCCCTTTGCTGACCAATTTGATTAGCTACAGCTTGACTCAACATTCTAATTGCCTCTCTGAACTCGGCATTAGAAACTTCCCCTTGATCTTGCACTCCAGGTGCATCAGGTAACTCTTGCTCATCAACATAGCGTCTAGGAAGACGCCCTCTGCCAACTCTTCGTGGAGGCATGACTATCTGAAACACGCGCAAGCACGGATTAGAGAGAAACTTTTTAGAGATCAACTCTAACGCACGAAATAAGTGTGAAAGAAATGAGAAATCTTTCTAAATGTTGCAGCCTCCCAATTATAGATGTGGCGCGCTTCACACCGATAACTAGGACTCTACAGACACGGCTTCATAGACTCCCTAGGACTCCTGAACTCTGTGCTCTGATACCAAGTTTGTCACGCCTCGAGCCTACACCCTGGGCGGGACCGGCACTCGGAGACCATTGCTGGCCCCAAGCGAACCCTTGGCCTGGCTTTCTTAACTCGGCGGAAACCTAACTCAACAGAAAACTCAAAGCAATGCAATATAGCAAAAGAACTTAACTTATAAAGTATGGCCATAAGGCAACCCGAGTCTCAAAATAGGATATTTACATAAATACATAGTTAAGAGACTCAAACTAGCTGACTGACTGTCTGTCTATGAAGCCTCTAAATGTACTGAGATGGATGTTGGGACAGACCCCGCAACATCCTAATAAAATCAAAAACTAAGAACGCCCAATAATTGAGCCCTCCGGAATGCAAGGAGGCTCACCACTGACTCTGGAGTGCTCAGCGGGATTAACGACGTGCAGGCTGCTGATCTGGGATACCTGAATTTGCATCATGAAACGATGCAGGCCAACTGGCATCAGTACATGGAATGTACGAGTATGCAAGCTGGAATGCTAAGCAACAACGGCTAGAAGGAAGTCTGGGAGAAACTGAATAGCTTACCTGGCTCAACTCAACTCAACCTGACTGACTTCTTTCAATATAAGGCAATTTAAAACAAGTGCGATATAAAGAAAGACTGTTTAAAACATGCTATAAACTCTGTGTGTATACAAAGATACAATAAGCCTGAAATGTATATAGAAATACAGTGACTGATGTATGTAAAAATACAATAATCTCTGAGTATGAAAATACAATAACTGCAGTGGGAGTTTCTCTAACCGACAACCATCACATAAGAGCTATAGTGATGATACAGTGATCGACCTCACGCTGCCAGAGCATCTTATACCCGGCCAAAGATATAAGACCTGAACTGCCTAATGGATCCACTAGTCTAATCTGAAAAGGGTTCATCTAAAAAGCATGACCCTTTTCTACCCATGGTGGCTAACATGGTTCTACGGGGGCTGTGGGTTCTTTGAACGCTCCCCCAACTCGGTGCTCGATACTACTCCCAAAAATGTACTGGCTCTTATGTTTTTATAACATATTTATTCCTGCTGATATGAGATAATTACTCAAAAACTAGCCCGAAGGCTCCTTTGGAAATCTCAGTTTCCAACCTTATTTAAAATGCAAAGACCTTTCTTTAAAACTTCTTTGGGAATACATAGTTCCCTAATAACTTTGAGAAATGAACTCAACTTTAAACTCTTGACTTAACTTGAAACTGGGACTCTTACTCGACTTGAAACTTGACTGCTAACTTCACTTGACTTGGAACTATCTTTCCTTGAATCGGAATTATGAATTCAAGGTGTTCGATCACATGCTATGGAGGGATTCTTGAACGCTTTGACGTACTTTAGAGTGTCGGAACACAACTATAAATCATAGGTATGATACTTTGGAACTTGCTTGAAAAGGGAGAAAAGAAATGGGGAAACTTGGCTAAGACTTCAAATTTCTGGTAACACAGGCGGCATCTACGGAAGCCATCGACGGACCGTAGATGGACTTACGGTCCGTACTGCGGGTCCGTAGATCGCGTCAGAGAGTTTTCCCCAAAAATCGATTTTTTGAAAAAAAAAACCAAGTGTTGACCTACGGTCATGACTTACGGTCCGTGGATCGATCTACGGACCGTGGATCGGACCCGTAGATCGATGCCCCAAAACCCAACTTCTGTCCCAATCGACGGTTGACCAGTACGGACCGTCGATTGATCTACGGTCCGTAGGTCAGTCCCGTAGAGGGGGATCGACAGCCCAGAACTTCTGCAATTCGATGGTGGATCAACTTTTTAGGGTCATAACTCTAAGAATCATAATTCCTTCAACATACCATAGGTTTCAACTACACCATCCACAACATCAACAACAACTAACAACTTCACCAACTTTAACAACTTCAACAACTTTAACAACTTCAACAACAATTCCAATCTTTTCTCAATCATATAATAAACTAGGTGTGTGTGGGGGAAAGGATCAACCCACACGAAAAACTCACATACCTTGATAGGGATCACCCCCGACGAATTTCCACAATGATCTTGTTGATCTCCTCTTTCTTCTCTTCTTCTTCTCTTCTTCTTCTCTTCTCAAGAACCCTAACTCCTTCTCTTTAAAATGGGATAAAATAAATGATTCAAAAATCATCCTAACTCAACAAAATGAGCTCAAAATAAATGATTTGCGAAAGGACCAAAATGCCCTTAAATTTCCGGACGAAATTCCTTTCCAACTGCCCAACTTCTACAGGTGATAACGCCCTCCTACGAACTCGGAATTGAGTAAACTCAGTGGCGTTGGAAAGATCGTTCCAAGGGCTTCGCAACCATAACTGGAAAAACTCCTAACTCATTCTGAGCTAGGAGTTACGACTACTCAAAGTTGGCCAAAAACTCATTTTTTTTTTTTCCACACTTAGCCAAATTTCCAGATTTTTAATTTATTTTCCAAATTTCGATCTTCTTCGAAGCCACTTCAAATTGTCGGATGTTACACTAACTTCACTTCATGAGTTGAACATGGGTTATTTTAATCTGTCAGGGACTATTACTAAATCTCTATGGAATCTCACCAACATAGAGAGTTTGAACCTTGGTGATAACCATCTTGAAGGACCAATTTCCCACTTCACGATATTTGAAAATCTCAAGGAGTTATCACTTAGAAATAACAACTTGGACGACGGACTTGAGTTCTTATCCTTTAACAGAAGTTGGACCCAACTTGAATGGCTAGATTTTTCATCCAATTCCATCCAATGTAAGTGGACTGCGAAACCTACAATTACTCTACTTGTCATCAAACTAGTTGAATGGGACTATACCTTCCTGGATATTCTCCATTCCTTCACTGACAGTGTTAAACTTGAGCAGTAACACTTTGAGTGGAAAAATTCAGGAGTTCAAGTCCAAAACATTAAGTATCGTTACTCTAAAACAAAATAAACTGGAAGGTCCTATTCTAAATTCACTCCTAAACCAGCAGAGCCTACAAGTTCCTCTCCTTTCACACAATACTATCAGTGGGTGTATTTCTTCAGCTATCTGCAATTTGAAAACATTGCGAGTGTTAGAATTGAGAAGTAATAATTTGGAGGGAACCATCCCACAATGTTTGGGTGAGATGAGTAGAGTTGAGTTTTTGGATTTAAGCAACAATAGTCTTAGTGGGACAATTAATACAACTCTTAGTATTGGAAACTATCTCAGCATTATTAAATTGGATGGCAATAAGCTACAGGGGAAAGTTCCACCATCTTTGATCAATTGTGAAAAATTGGAATTTTTAGATTTAAGTAACAATGAGTTGAATGGCACGTTTCCAAAATGGTTGGGAGACCTACCTCATTTGCAGATCTTAAATTTGAGATCAAATAAGTTCTATGGTCCGATAAGGACTGACAACTTGTTTGCTAAAATTCGAGTCATAGATCACTCATCCAACGGATTTAGTGGAGAGTTACCAGTGAGCTTGTTTTAGAATTTTCAGGCCATGAAAACAAATGGTGAGAACAGTGGAACCCGAGAGTATGTAGCAGATATATATTTTACTATATACACAAATTCTTTGATAGTGACAACAAAGGGACTAGATCTTGAACTTCCTCGAGTTTTGACTACATAAATAATTATCGATCTCTCAATGAATAGATTTGAAGGTCATATTCCAAGCATTATTGGACATCTCATCGGACTTCGTACGTTGAACTTATCTCATAATGTCTTGGAAGGTCACATACCAGAATCACTGCAACATGTATCTGTTCTTGAATCATTGGATCTTTCATCCAACAAAATAGGCGGTGAAATATCACAACAACTTGTGTCCCTCACATCACTTGAATTCTTATATCTCTCTCACAATCATCTTGTTGGATGCATCCCCAAAGGAAATCAATTTAATACATTTGAGAACAATTCATACCAAGGAAATGATGGATTACGAGGATTACCACCCTCAAGAGATTGTGGCCGTGATGATAGGGTACCACAAGAGACAATTCCAGTTGAGCTAGACCAAGAAGAAGAAGATTCACCAATGATCAGTTGGCAGACAGTTCTCATGGGTTACGGTTGTGGACTTGTTATTGGACTATCTGTAATATACATAATGTGGTCAACTCAATCTCCAACATGGTTTTCGAGGATGGATTTAAAGCTGGAACATAGAATTACTACGAGAATGAAAAAACACAAGAAAAGATATTAGTGCGTAGCTACCTCCAGGTATTCAACTTGGGGTGTGTTTGGTATGAAGGAAAATGTTTTCCTAGAAAATATTTTCCTGGAAAACAAGTTGATTTTTGACTTATTTTCTAATGTTAGGTTGGTGAGTAGAAAATATTTTCCGGAAAAGATTTTTAGTGTTTGATTTATGAATGAAAAATATGTTTGAGATATATCTTTTATTTTTACTAAAGTAGAAAATAATTTTTGAAATTGAAAATAGTTTTTAAAAACAAACTTAATTTTTTTGGGGGGGTGGGGGGTAGGTGAAAGTAGGGGTGAAAAATTAAAATTTTGAAGTTGAAAATATTTTTTAAAAACAAACCTGAATTTTTTTTTGGGGGGTGAGGGCTGGGATCGAGGGTTGGGGTGAAATAATAAAATTTTGAAGTTGAAAATATTTTTTAAAATCAAACGTAAAATTATTTTTCGGGGGTGGTGGAGGGTCGAGGGTAGGGGTGAAAAATTGAAATTTTGAAATTGAAAATATTTTTAAAAACAAACTACAATTTATTTATTTTGGGGGGTGGGGGTTGGTAGGGGGTGTGTGGGTGTGGGTGAAGGTATGGGTGAAAAAATGAAATTTTGAAATTGAAAATATTTTTTAAAAACAAACTTAAAATTTTTTTTGGGGGGAGGGGGGTGGGGGCTGGTAGGGGGTGGGTGGGGGGGTCGAGGGTAGGGGTGAAAAAATGAAATTTTGAAATTGAAAATATTTTTTAAAAACAAACTTAAATTTTTTTTTTGGGGAGGGGGGGTTGGTGGGGGGTCGAGGGTAGGAGTGAAAAAATAAAATTTTGAAATTGGAAATATTTTTAAAAACAAACTTAAAATTTTTTTATTTGGGGGGGGGCAGATAGGGGTGGGTGGGGGTCAAGGGTAGTGTGAAAAAATAAAATTTTGAAGTTGAAAATATTTTTAAAAAGCAAACTTAAATTTTTTTTTGGGGTAGGGGTAGTGAGTAGGGGGTGGGTGGATTGGGGGGGGGGGTCAAGTGTAGGGGTGAAAAAATAAAATTTTGAAGTTGAGAATATTTTTTAAAAACAAACTCAATTTTTTTTTGGAGGGGGGGGGAGGGGGGTTTGGCGGGGGAGTGGGGGTGGGTGATCGAGGATCGGGATGAAAAAATAAAAACTTGAAGTTGAAAATATTTTTTAAAAACAAACTTAATTTTTTTTCTTTTTGAAGGGGGTTGGGTTGCTGATAGGGGGTTGATAGGGGGACTGATGGGGGAGGGGGGAGGGGGGGGGGCGAGGGTAGTGGGTAAAAAAATAAAAAATCGAAATTAGAAATATCTTTTAAAAAATTTTTTTAATATTTTTTTGGGAGGGGGTGGGGTAAAAAATTTGAATTTAAAAACAAGCTTTAAAATTATTATTTTTTTCGGGGGGTGGGGGGTGGGGTGGTTGGGGGGCTGGTTTGAGGGTAGGGACAAAATAAATTGATTTTTTCAACAAAAAAGTAATTATAATTTGAAGTTGGAAGAGAGTTTTGGAAAATGTTTTCCTTGAGTTTTGAAGGGAAGTCATTTTCCTTAAATTTGAGGAAAATGAGTTGATTTGGAAAACATTTTCCAAAACACTTAACCCAACCAAACAAGAGGAAATTGAAAAAACATTTTCCGGAATGTTTTTCCTTCATACCAAACACACCCTTGATCTTTATCCTTCAGAAGATTATTTTTTATATATCGATGTAATTTCTACCTTCTTCATCCTTAAAGCTCTTAAATTTAATTCTTCATTTTTGAAAATTGCAGGATTCAAGTCTACTGAGTTGTTGGGATGCAGATAAAAGTCTTTATTTTTCATAGTTTGTGGTGTCTCCATAAAGTGTTTGTTATCCTATGAATAAAGATATGACTTTTCTTAGTCAACATAACTGAACTCATTTCAATATAAAGCAATTTAAGACAAGTGCAATATAAAGAAAAAATTATTTAAAAACATGCTGTCAACTTTGTGTGTATGCAAAGATACATAAAACTCTGAGATGTATGTAAAAATACAATAAACTAATGTATATAAAAATACAATAACTTCTGTGGAAGTTTCTCTAATCGACAACCATCACATAAGAGCTATAGTGATGATACAGCGATCTACCTCACGCTGCCAGCGCATTCTATACCCGGCCAAAGGTATAGGACCTGAACTACTAAGTGGATCCACTAGTCTATTGTGAAAAGGGTTCATCTAAAAAGTATGACCCTTTTCTACCCATGGTGGCTACATGGTTTATGGAGGCTATGAGTTATCTGAACTCTCCCCTATATCGGTGCTCAATACTACTCCCAAAATATACTAGCTCTTAATGTTTTTAAACATACTTCTTTCTGTGATTTGAGATTAGTGCTCAAAAACTTAGCTCAAAGGCTATCTTGGAAATCTCAGTTTCCCTGTTTGCTTCATTTAGGAAGTTATTACTCTTTTCTGAAAACTATCCCGAAGGCTCTTTGGAAATCTCAGTTTCCGCTCTTATTTAAAATGTGAAAACATTTTTAAATCTCTTTGGGAA